>BSBK01000411.1:0-600000 GCA_027943335.1 Chamaecyparis obtusa
TGCATCTTAATGGATTGTGGAAATCTAATCTTGTTAATTATTAGGGATAGCAGAACCAGCACCCACGGAACCACCAGTAGAGAGCCTGGCACCATCCAGCGAAGAAAGAGCAGGTCCAAAGCCAGCAAAAGGGTGCACAAGACTAGAACCGGCAGCCACAATAGACCCAATAGGAACAACAAGAGGAAGATCAAGGCTCGAGCCATCCACCTCCACAGTAGACAGCTGAGTGCCTAAGTCAAGAATAGCCTCCTTCTCAGGCTAAGAGGAGCTTTTTCAGGACTGTGTAATGTTGGGTGGAGGCACCCTTCCACCAAGAAGGAGAAGATTTCTTCTTCTTGATATCAAAGCCACATTGGGCTGAAATGTGACCAGTCTTAAAACATTTACGACACCCTAAAAGGAATACTTTTGTAGTCAAGTTGTTGGATCCAAGATCCAAAGGATGATTCAATTTTGATTTCAATTAGGAGACCCTTCGAGGTGTCAAGCTCTACCAAAATGCGGACAAAAGTGGAATGATAAATATTAGAAGAATCAATATCCAACATCAAAAAAGCCTCTGAAAGCCTCACCCACGTCCTCAAGGACGGAATCTTGCCAAAGATGAAGGGGGAAATTAGGGAGCCTAACCTAAATAGGGATTTTGTTGAAGACTTCAGAGGAAGGATTGAAATCGAGGTGTCGGGGCTATACACAATAATGTTATGGACTATGGAAATCATATGTTTACAATGAAATATACAAACCAAAATAGATTAGAAAAAGATAATAAATTCACTAACTAATTTATAACAAATTAATTGAGATTTTTGCACGTATATAGGAAAGTGATCCATTAGTCACCCACCCTAACTCTAAGTTTCTAACAATACATCAAATTTTCATTTATTTTAAAAAAAAAAACAAGGTTTCTTCGTATGTGAGTTTTAAACTTAAAGTTATTGTTATATCTTTAAACTTGGGTGGAATTGTAAGTGCATAAAGAACCAAAAGTAGTTATTTAGAATTGTATGCACTACCACCACTACAAAGATGTGATAACTCATGTAATACATATTCCTCTAATAAAATCTTTTAATGTGTCTTACTTCAATTTTCATATATCCAATTATGGACCCTCAAATCATTTTTAAATTATATTATTATCAATTTGTATGCCCAATCATGCTTATCCATTTTAAGTTTAAAGATACATCAAAGGAGATAGTCCAAAAAGAGTAAAAACAGATAGAGCCCCAAAAGAGAAGAAAACAAAAACGTATATTGAATTGAATTCGCCACCTATTCCAGGCCAAGCGAGTGGACGTTAGTTTGTAAGTGTGTATAATTTCACACCCAACTTTTCCAATCAGTTTTTCACAAATGGTAATTAGTTCACGAAATTAATTGGTTTTAACACAAAGCAATTAGAGTTATCTCCCACTATAAGATAACGTATAAAGTAAAGGCTTGAAAGTGCGTGTAACTTTAAGAAAGTAAACTCTAAATAAAGATTAATAAGGGTACCTACCTAGATGTTTCCAAATGAAAATATCTAGCCACAAATTGTAGTCAATTCATCTCATTTCTTCTTTGAATAGACCAATCAAACTCATTTCTATGACTTGTATTTCATGTTTGTTTGTGTAAGTTTTAGGAATTTTGTATGTTTAAAAATCAAACTTTTTAATTTTATTCAAAAAATCTGATATAATGACAAAGTCTATATTGTAAACACCTACATAATGCTGAATTCAAATCTTCTACAATTAAAAAAAACTTTCTACCTACATAATGCTGAATTCAAATCTTCTACAATTGAAAAAAAAACTTTCTAACTTTCATAATAACTCCAAACTTACTTTCTGTTATAACATGCAAGAATTGTCTACGTTTTCAAATTGTCTAAATGTACCTTACATTGCCTCTTAAACACATTAATCCAATTTTATCTAAAAACAATTTATTCCTCCTAGATATGAAACAAAACATAAATAGAAAAAATCACCTGGATAAAACAACGTCACCGAATAATGCTTGGATATTTACTCCAGTGGAAACACAAGTTCTGCAAATTAATATTTATCACTTTTCTACAGTATAATATATGTTACTCCTGAACTGCTCAGAGCACTGACAGAATTGTAATGGAAGCTAATACACAGTGGCCTGGATATTGACAAATCCCAGACAGAAAACACAGGAAAGACGCCATGTTTGACAGACAAATAATTTCATCAATCAATCAATCAAATTTTTCAGAATGAATTCATTTCGAGAAGATAAGTCCTCCTTTTCAAGAGAGCCCTGACAGCCGCCATGTAAGGAGCTTCTACTTCTTCATCGAAAGCAGTGGCAATGAAACCCTCGGATTCCTTGCTGGTTGAAGAGCTATCACCAGTTGGTTTAATGGTGACCAGCGTGGCGCCGTGCATGACGACGCCGGGGGAGAGCCAAACTGCGCGCCGTAACGCAGCTTCATATTCAAGGCAGGAATCTGCGTCCTGTTTGAAGATGCAGAGGCTGCTAATGGCTTTAGACGGAAATTCCTGAGCTGCTCTCTTCCCAAACAGAGAGTTCCTTGCCCGTCTGCGTCTGTTAAAATCAGGCTTTGAAGCGTAGGATGATCACGGATTATCTGTTGCAGCAAGAAATGCCTTGCCGAGGCCGCAATGAGTGAGCTGATCGTCCAGACGACTCGCAGTTTGAGGCCTCCGTTTGTGTAAAATGACTCCGGAATGCTGCCGTTGTCGTCGGGCTCTTCGCTTTCGTCGTCTGAAGCAGCGGCGCTGGAATCAGGGCTATGATTAGGGTTAGGGTTTGAACTTTTTCTGAAGAAATTTGAGGCCGCGCCTAATATCACACAGCTTTCCAGAGTACTTCCGAATTCAGCCTTCCATTTGAGAAGGACTCCTTCCTCGAGGCCGAGCTCTCCCGCGGGGAGCTCGATTCTCAGGTTCTGGATTTCCCTTGAAGTTTTTCAAAATTTCGCTGGGTGAGCGCGGAGAAACTTGACCTAATATGGCTTTTCTCGGTCCGATGAGGTGCTGCAGGGCTTGCAGCGGCTTCACGATGCTGCCGATCATGAGTCGGACGATATGGCCAAAGAAACCCCTGCCTCTACCGCTCAGGCCGCTTTCCTCGCCGGAAATTACACAGTCGACTTTAACGACAACATTTTCCGCCTGTGGAACCAGGCAGTAGAAGCGTTTCGACACGGCGCAGCAACGGCCTAGGGCTTTTACGTCGGCTATCTTGTTGAAGATTAGGGAGTAGCAGGGAGTCCGGCAGCCGATCCAGATGATCCGTGGATGAAACATGGGAAGAAGAAGAAGAAGAAGAAAAGGAATAAGAAGAAGAAAAGGAACAAGAAGAAGAAGCGAAGGAAGACGAAGAAGAAGAAGCTGTGCCTCTTCGCGCGCCTCTCTGCTGGTAGCGACAACGATCGGGAGCCAGTTCCAGATGCATTTCTGCTCTGTTTAAAGTCCTTAAACCTGGATGAAGATGAGAAATTTAAATGTTCAAAGCTCGCAAAGCACGGTTATTTCCTTCCTTTTGCAAGATGCAGCTTGCCTTCAAATATTTCTGCTCTGCTTAAATTCCTTAAACCTGGATGAAGATGAGAAATTTGAAAATTCAAAGCTCGCAAAGCACGGTTATTTTCATTGTTTTTAAAGATGCAGCTTGCCTTCGAATATTTCCATGGATCTACCGGTCATTGCTTTTTCTGCACTTTAAAGAATCCTATAACCTTATTCTCTCTTTATCTTGAAACTTTTGCAGGCTCGAAAAGGCATACGAAAATTTTCACATCTTAATCATAAATCTTTTGCAGAAACAGCATCTCCTCCTCCTGACTTCGGGACCCCCTCTCCTATTAATAATTTTTTGCTCTTCCGTTATGAAAGGCCTCCTGTGCTCCTGAAGAAACCCTGCGAAATCCCCGAGCTGTTGAATTCCTTGCACTTGAAAATCCTGAAACCATGCGTTACAATGATTATTCAGAGAATGAATCATCAAGTTCCTCCGGAAAAGAATGGTCCCTTCACAACGAGATCCACGTATTGGCTGATTTTTAATCTGCAGGCAAATCTCTGTAAGCCTACAGCCAATAATACAAAGAGAAAGCCTCCAGTTTGTCTGGCTATTACTTCACGTGGATCTTGCTCTCGTATGAAAACGCTGAATAAGCCAAGCACAACTTCAAATCTTGAATCCGTTTCTTTACACGTCATCAATTGAAAAACACGTCTCAGATTTCAGAAAAACCGGCACCATTTTCTCGATTCCGTCAACAGCCGCCCTAATCACAGGTCACTTAACCTTATCTTAACATTAACTACCTTGTTCAAGAATCTCAAGCAATTTTTTAAGGAAGAAATCATTTTTCACATTTCACAAGGAAAGCTCCTGGCTACCGCGTCACTCCAGCGTCTCGAACTCGCAACCTATTTCACAATTTTCTATCCAATAAAAACAAAAAGGTGCAAAGCCTTGAAATTTCAGCCGACCTTGTTGAAAATTGAAGCCAATATTGTCGACAAGACTGGCCTGAAAAGACGAGCTCCGCTAATACGGCGACATGCAGATGCAATTAAGATCAAACAGACTGCCTCTGCTCTTTCCGAATCTGGCAAAATCAGAATGAAATTCCTCGAGTCCCGTTGCAGAAGGCGTTTTTTATACGCGTGGCTGGTCATAATCATAGGTATTTACGCCACCAGATTTATCAGCGCTGATAAATCTGGCTTCTTTCTCTCTAGTTTTGGCGGCATCTCCGTCAGATTTGACCAGAACTTTAAAAAACTACTTTCAAATGACTTTGACGGACATTCTTGCTTGTCAATTGAAAATTCCATGATGATTACTACATTTGAGTTTCTATTTTATAAGTAATGTTCATGTGGATTTGAATTTATATTTTATAAGTAAAATTCAGTAGGGGAGGTAAAGATATCAAATTTAATTGGTATTTCTGATTGGATAAGGGAGAAAATAGTAGTTTATTCTTTTAATTTTCGACAAAAGATAAACTCTTCAAAATAAGAAAACATATAAGAAATTTCTATGAGTGGTCAAGTCAAAGATTGTTTACCTAATTTTAATAGGTTTTGAATCAAATCATTTTTGTTAGGAGATTGAATATGTGGATTCGTATTGACACATTAATTTAGTTAGAAATTTTTTCAAAAAGATTCTTTTGGTCTAAATATTAACAAAAATTAATTAATATCTATGTTTAAAGATAACAAAGAGGTCATTATTTAACAAAAATTAATTAATATCTATGTTCCAAAATAACAAAGAGGTCATTATTTGAAGGTTGACTTTATTATTAATTAAATTCATGACAAATGTTAACAAGAGGACATTATTTGAAGGTGGCATTCTATTATTTTATTAAATACTTCTTATCAAATTGATGGTAAGACATCAACTATGTAAATAAAATTTGTGGTTGACAAGGGTGTTATGAAATTTGAAATAAGTTTATTTGAAAGAAGATGTGTTATTTTTTCAAATTAAAGAAAAGAAGACAAAGAAGAAAAAGAAGATATATTCTTGAAAATTTGATTGTTGCATGGGAAACTTGTGAATGGACCCAAGAGTTGAGCTATATTATTTTGTTGTTGATATCATATTTTGAAAAAGCTTATGATAGAATATGCTAGAATTTCATTATCAAAATGATCTAATGGCTTGATTTTGATCAGTTTTTTTTCTAAAGTTGTCAATGCACACATGATAGTTTATAGGTCTCTATTTGATCATTTTCACCATTTTATATGTGCTTACTTTGATAGCATCTAACTATGCTACAAACAAGGCGTACATGTCTTACCTCCTATGGGATTTGAATTTATGACCTTTCTTTCAAGAGCACAAATTCTCCACCACTAAACCAATTCAGACTATACACGTTGTTAACATAGCTTGTAATTTTTAATAAATTTTTTAAAAAGAGCTAAATATTATTTTAGAAGATTTAAATTTCTAGTATTTTATTTTAGTATCTCTATTGGCTCTTCACAATAATTATGTCTTGAGATGATCCCATCCATAAGTGAAACCCCAAAGATTGGAACAAATAAAACATGGTGAATTACTTAGTATCTTGGCCTTTAATATTGTATATGGCTATTTCTTATTCAAATGTGGAAGTGGTATCTAAATAAACTATTTAATAGGGGGCAACAAGTTTCTTTCATCACTGAGAAAAGTTTAGAGGCCAAATAGTATTTTTCTAACCACACATGTCTACTTTTCGTTCTGTTGGATGTTGTAAAAGAAGTACAAATACTTGTGTAAACTAATCAAATAGTTTATATGAACCAAATTGGATATTATAGTTGGTTGTAGAATTATCTTCAAGTCTAAATGCATACATTGTAGAGCCAAAGGTGGTCTTTGTATTATTGGTCCTAATACTCAAGGAATTTGTTTAGTTACTAAATAGATCACTAGCATTATCAAGGATGAGAAAACATAGCTATCATTAGTTAAAATGTAAGTCCTCCTAAATTTACTCTCTTGCATGTCAGAAGATATAACATTTGTTATAGGATCCCACAAATAAGGCATCTCATATCTCCTCAAATATTCTATTCAGTTTCATTTTATTACAATTCAAGATATTTGGCATGTGATACACTTGGTTTCAACACAAAGTAGGATGCCTCATTTTCAATATGAGACTAATTAAATATAGATTTAATAAATAATTATATTCTAGAAAGTTCCAAAGTTGATAAACCTTAATTCCCAACTAGAATTACGATACGATCTTAATTGATTTCAATAACATCATTATTATTCTTCATATATTTATTCATCTTGTTATAGGATCATACCAAATGTTCACTTTCAATTATTGTTTACTAATAAGCTTATGTTTCTAGTTTTTATACAATCCTTGTAGTCAACTCACTATTCTAGTGGATCTTGTTACCTCTTGAATTACTATTTAAAATTGTAATAATTTTAAACTTTTGATTCTTGTAGCTTGCATGGCTATCTTCTCTTTTGTAGTTATGTTTTGTATAAGAAAATATATATACCTTACATGTTTTGAATATCATTGAAAATAATAAAGGAATAATTTCGCCTATCTTTATGCATAGATACAAACTAATCAAACCAAACTTTAGATTAATAAACAAATTCAAGTGTTCAATTAATTTATTGACAAAGTCAATTGAAATAGAAATTAGACGTGTTTTGTAATTAAAATAAATTGAACCTATATTATCTATAAACAAATTTTATCTAAATATATATTGTGATAGAGTTATAAAAAAAATATGCTATTAGAATCTAAGATTACAAAGTTAAGATGACCAAATCCCAAGAATTCGAGTGTTCTGAATTGGATCATAGTAATGATTATGTCATTATGACAATACAATCCTATTTATATTCCATGATCCTACCATCTACAAAAGTGGATCCTTGGTACTTATATGATGTGTTTGTCTATTGATATTTAAGGCAAGAAAAACTAAGGTGGTGTTATAGAGCATTTATCTGGATTGTTGTACAAGGAATGGAGTTTAAAATTATTTGTGCTTTAGTCAAGCCCCTAGATTGAATTAATAATAATGGATGTTGATGTGTTTATGATGGTGAATATCATTTAGTTGATTCTTGATTGTCAATGTGAATCGTAAGTGATTATGTTGGAGATTTTCCTCTAATTATACATATCATGTGTGCACACATGCACGTGTGTGTGTCTATGTGTACACGTGTGTGTGTGTGTGTATGTGTATATGTGTATATGTGTATATGTGTATGTGTGTGTGTGTGTATCTGTGTGTGTGTGTGTATGTGTATGTGTATGTGTATGTGTATGTGTATGTGTATGTGTATGTGTATGTGTATGTGTATGTGTATACGTGTATATGTATGGGTATGCATGCATTCATGTGTGTATGTGTATGTGTATGTGTGTGGTTGGAACAGTTGTAAATAGTTGTAAAATGCATAAATATTTAATCTAAACTTGAATGTTGAGGTTGGAGGACATAAAGAAGGAAGAAACTATGTTTTTGATGACATTTCTTTGTGTTTTAACATGTTGTAGTCTTATTTCTTATTTTTATATAGACTATGTGTCCATGAAATGATCAACACGTGATTGGAGATGTTAGAGTTGTGAATTACCTTTCTTTTCCAATTGGTCTCATTAGATTTCATTAAGTATTGTGAAAGATGTAGAAATTTTTTGTGTTCACGGGTAGAAACCCTACCTATGGTTAACACTCAAGGAAAAAATGCTATAACTTGGCCTTGAATTGATGAAAAGTCCTAAAAATGGGTTGAGAGGTTTTCGTTAACATGTTTTACAAGTTCCTAAAGTTTTTAGGCCTAAATATGAAGTTTGCACGTGTTTTCTCTTGAGAATCAATCTAAAAATAGTGTGTAGAAAACTGTTGGAGCAACAAAGGGTAGAGTTTGACACACCTATCCATGTTTTATGTCATTTGTCAAAGATTTTTCTAAAGAGGGGATGTTATGGGGCTTGAATTCATATTAAAAAGTTATTTATCATGTTCATGATTCACAAAGGGACAATTCTATTGTTATAGACAAGGATGACAGTGTGTGATAGTACAATGGGACAATAAAGGTAGGGTTTGAACCAATAAATCATGTCTTGGATTAAATAATCAGAGAATTATTTACTAGAATGTTGAAATATTTCTCATAAGCCTATGTTATGAGTTTGGAATAGTATTGTGTATTTTTGTGTCCATTATACAAAAAAAGGAGTGTCCCCATACATGAGAAATTGAAGGTGTTTTTGTACTCAACAATTGTTGTCACAAAAGTCTGTACACCCAGGCTTAGGTGGTGGTTAGAAACCTAAGAGACCTTGTGAAACATGGAATCAATCTCTTGAGTGTGGTACTTGACTAGTGATATTGAACCTCTGGAGAAGGTCGGCTTCCTTTACAATTAGGATGCACACCTAAGCTATCGACTTGAGGGAAAAAGGAAAGAAGGATTGCATGAAAAGTAAAAGGGGGGCGATGCACCAAGTTGATTTAGTTTGGTTACTCTCTCTAACTATATCTGCACTAAAAATCAATAAAACCATATTACAACACTATCTAAGTATCTATCAACTTCCATCTAACATGAAGGCAAGAACTGAATTTAGTCTTACTAGGAATGCATACATTCACTAACTAAGACAGATCAATCAAAGGATTAAACTACAAAGAATATTTTAGATGATGAAATACATGCAAATATACATGTAAGAAATAGGATTTACACAAATATCTACACTTAGGATAGGTAAAACAACAATTTTATTGAATAAGCAAAAAGGAAAACAGTTGCAGAGCATAACTATTACAAAAATTTAACCAGAGAAGAACCCCTACAAAAATGTAACTCCCTTTATAGGGTTCAAGCATAACCCATAGTTTACAACAAAGATCAAAAACCTAACTAGGGTTAAGTTATAGAAAGGAAGACCAAAAACTATCCTTGCAAGTTGATCTTGGCTTAGAAGTGAAAGGAAGCCCAAAAAGAAAGAATCCCCATACTTATGTTAGATCAGACAAATTAAATCTCAAATGGAATTTAAGAAACCCTCTCGAACCCTACAAAATTAAATGGGCATGACCAATCAGAAAGAGAAATCAAATCAGATTCACCCCCCCAAAAATCTCTACATTTCATTGCTTGACTGCCTTTGTTATAAAAATCATTTCATGCTTGCGTAGCTCTAAAAATATTTCCACCTCATGGTCAAATAAATTGACCAAAAAAACCTTATTGAAATTAGGCAAAAACCTTATATTTATTTTATTAAAACTGAGGCCATCGCCAAATCACAGTCAACAAAATGTTGACTGGAAGGCTCCTTGAGATTTGGCAATGGTTGATATATCATTGTTTTGCAAGAATGAAATGAAGGGTCTTTTCATTTTTTGAGAAATAGAAAAGGCCAACCTTCACTTCCATTTGATGTGGGCCCCAGGACACATGTCCCTCTTTCATTTTATTTGTATTGGTGGGTGGACTCACCACTGTAACTCCCCGTTGTCAAATCACAAAAAATAATTTTCATTTAAAAGCAACTCTTGCAAAATGGTGATGTTGACTTTCAATCCATCACCATTTCGCAACTTATTGATATTATTTAAATCTAAAATGTGCAAAATGGTGATGAGCCATATAACCTTATGAACTGGGTACTGCCACCACTTCCTTTGACTTGACGCCAAATCACAAACAAAGGAAATTGACTAAAATGAAGTTTTGCAAAATGGTGATGCATCACCTTTTCTCAAAACTTTATTTCAACTTCAAATTGAATTATGTGATTTGGCGATGGCCTTTAACTTGTTGAGTTGATGAAGGTGCTAGTTGTGCCATATTGTAAAGGGCTTCAAGTAGTCACTTCAAGTGGCTATGACCAACCCAAGACAGTCAACTCCATTTTAAATAAACTGACATCCTCTTATAAAATCCTATAGATTTAAAGGGTCTCAAACTTAAATATTTTTTAAGGCCTTTAAGCCTTTATTCCTTTGCTTTGCAATTCTTTGATTTGAACCACAACCCAAACCTCCTGTGAACTGAACATTCTGAAACTAATGGGGGGAAAAGATGGCCAACATTTAAGGAAACTTTGGGGGGCATTTGCCTGCTAAATGCTATGATCAGTGGCCCTTTATCATCCAATGGGCATGGAGTCAAATTGATAACCTGCAACCTAAATTCTTCTTTGTAACTGACAAAAACTTCAAAACTTGCTATTAACCAAGAATAGTTGTGCTCGTGCACTTCTTGGAAAATTAAAAAATTTATAACCTATTATGTATAAGAATTTACATAAAATAATAATCAAAAAAATTCATTCACTAGCTTGTTGAAATAGTTGTCTTTCCTTATGAGTTGATTGCTTCTTTTATGCATTTGGAAAACCAGGCAATGCAACAATTATATCAGACATACTGTTGCGTTTTGGAATGCTCCTTCAATACTAAGAACAAAAAAGTTCTCTAAAATTTAAACATTGTCATTATGAGCGAGACTAATTTTCTCATCCTTATAATAATCACTCTCGCACTATGAAAAAAGCATGATTGGGGGCACTATGCTGATTTTTTACAAAGCTAGGTGCCTTATAGGGCAGCCTCTTGATGAAGCTGGGTCAAAGAGACTAATCTTGACCATGTTATTGTGCTCTACAATGTTGGTATATTGTTGGTTTGAAAGTGGCTCCTCTTTCTTTTGTGAAGATATGATCTCCATCATTTCATCATGTCGTTCATGAGCCACTTCCTTGGAAGCTACTAGTTGGTGTCAAGCCTTGAGAAAAAATCATTATGATGATGGAAAAAACATCTTGTTGGCAAGTTGACTATACTAAAGTATACAACTATATTTAGTGTTTTCATTATGGCAACAAAGTCATATGAAGTTTTGGAGTCAACACATATTGAAGAAGATTAGAAATATGGCTAAGTATGGAAGACTGGATAGACAACATAGCACTAGGTGATCAGAGCATCAGCGCATGTGTGTATGACATAGTTATGACATGTGCCTTTGAAGTTAAGCTTCTAAGTATGTATTCATGCTAAGTCTAAGAGCGCATGATGATATGAGTTAGTATGAGGAATTTACAGGCATATGAAGTGGCACAGATAGTAAGTAGCAGAACAAGACAGAGCATGAGGCCGACTATGTGTATTTTGGTTAGCGCTTGTAATAATGTTTTGTAAAGGCTATGCACCTATTTTATTTAGGTCATAGACATGTTATTATGATTGAATGTAAACATGCTTGACCCAATTCATTTGGAAGCGTTGTATGTAATAGGTTAAAGGGTTGACCTAGTCAATTGTTTTGTAACCACATATAAATATGACATGCCCCTTGGTAATTTAGTATGCAAAAAGAGAGTTAAGCAGAGCAGAGAAAAAGTGTGTGAAGAGTAGTCAGTATGTTGTAGAGCTTTACAAGAGGTTGGAGCATTAGCGCATCAAAGGAACTGATCTGACAAGCAGTGTCACAGCAGCAGTTCACCTTGCAGATATAGTGTGTATCTGATATCCACAAGGTTGTAGCCTTCACCATTTGAGCAGTGAGCTCTAGGACAGTGTGTCCCCACCCCTAATAGGGTTATTGTAAAAGACTCTTAACAGGGTCTGACCTTTGACTAGGTCACTGTACTAAAAGCATTATAAAGTACAACTCCTAATAGGGTTGCAAGATCTTCTAACAGGGATAATAAAACAATAGTGCAATTATTAGTGGGTGTTTTTTCCCACCGGAGTTTTTACCTATTTGGGTTTCCCCGTAATCATATCTTGTGTCATGTGTTATGAATGTTTATCTTACTTGCATTAATGTTCATTTCAGTAACTAAGCAATCAAGTTAAGTTTTAAGATAAAAGAAAAAGAATAAAGTATAGAACACTGATTCACCCCCCCTCCTCTCAGTGTTCCCATTCCTAACAATTGGTATCAGAGCTCTAGTCCTCTAAAGAAAAGTTTAACCACTTAAGGAGATCATGGATAAGGAAGAAATGAAACATTTGAAAAAGAATCTTGAAGCAGCTCTTGAAGACCTTGACAGATCTGAAAAAGAAATTGAAGAACTGAAAGATAAGGTTAGTGGTTCTCAAGTAATCATCAAGAAATTAAGGAAGGACTTAAAAGATTGTTCTACAAGTGACTTGGGGATAATGATCAAATATTTTAATGAAGAAAACTCATCTCTGAAGGATCAGATTGAAGAATTAGATGAAAATCTTCTCAACAATCAAGAAGTCTATGAAGAACAGGTCAATGAAAACAAACAGTTAGATGAAGAGCTAAGACAAGCAAACATGAAAATATTGGAGTTAGAGAACATCAAGAAATAGATAGAATCTGAATTGACTGAAGCAAAGAATCACATTGACAAGTTGCACACAAGTAAGGATCCGATTGAATCCCAGTTGTATGCACAAAAGCTTAAAGGAGATACAAGTGGTATTGGATTCAATGAAGCACAAAATCAAATCAATGACATGCAAGCAAGAAAGAAAGCATCAGAAGAATCTACAAAAGCTAAGAAGATAGAAAATCATATAGAAGCTGAAACTAAACCACCCAAGGATGAGCGCAAGCCAGTAAACAAGACTTCTTATGCATGTAACAAGCATGGTCACATAGCAAGAGATTGTAAATATGTAAGACCTTTCAATGGTTACTGTCACTCATGCAATAAATTTGGACATAGAGCTATGAATTGTAGATCAAGAAAAAGAAATCAGAATCAACAAAATCAGAAATAGAATGTAAGAAGTACTTAGAACATTACATATCAAATATGCAATTATAATTTTCATACAGTTAGACAGTGCATAATGGTGACTCATATCAATGCGCCAAAGAATTTAAGGCCTCTGGTCATTTGTCACTCATGTAACAAGGCTGGACACATCTCAAAGTTCTACAAATAAAAAATGAAGAGACAGGAAAGCCCTAAAAAGTCAGAAAGTTCAATATTAGAAGAAGAAGGAGAAGTCAAGTTTGGGAAAGCTGCAGAAGATGCGAGCTTGATTTGGAAGGAGGTAAAGTTAGATAGTGTTGGTGAAATAGCTGAGGATGCATCTGCAATGGACATACCTCCTATTTATGGTTAAATGACCTTCAGGGTCATAGGGGGGCTAGATTAGCTCTAGACCCTTGCAGGGATGGTATACTCACCCTCAGGGTATGTGCCTTGGATTACAACTAGTTGGAGACTATATGATATAGTATGCAATAGCACATTACCAAATTGTCAACAGAGAAGAAGAATGAAATTCACAGTTGAACTCTGTGTTTACGTGGCAAGCATTAATGGCGGAAAAAGTTACTTTATAGCCATCGAAGCTTCATTATTCACACATTACATTCTAAGTTGAGCGTTTAGAGAGCACTAAAGATCCAACATTCGAAGTTGTGAAGCATTGCAGTGAATCTATCAACAAAGAAAGAAGTTTGATTGTTGGAAGCCCTAGATCAACACAACGTCTTAGAAACCCTTTGAAACCCTTCAGAAGCATCTAAAAAATTAAGTCATGGCTACTCCAGTTATATTTGATGTCACTGAAAGAAAGAGATACATGTTTAAGAGGCATCCCTTTAAGTCAACCTTAGATGACCTAGAAGGTGCATTTTCAAGAACCCCTATGGGCGTCATGCATGTAGAAGATATACGTGCCTATATATATTGCAAAAAGGAACTAGTTAGCTTAGACATAATTAGGTCACACCTAGATTCCATGATGAATTCAGACAAATCATTCACTGAAGAGTTCACACACCTAGAGAGTCACCCCATTATTGAATATGCTATTGCGCATGAATTTTATGAATTTGACTGGATCAAGATATTGTTGAGCAGGATCCATGATGACCTATTTTGGATAGGTGAAGTGCTAGTTAGAATTACAGCAAATCTCATTCATGAGATGACAGGTTTATCTAGGACAAGCGCCATTCTTCCAGTTGGGAAGGATGTCAAGAAATTGCTTGAACAAGCCTGCAAATCTTGGAGTGACAAGCGTGGGATGACTATTGAGAAAATTAAGGAGAAAGACATCAAATTGATGTCTATGATTCTTGGTTACAAATTCTAGCATGCCAACAGGGTCAATAGTGTGTTCGCAACCACTATTCTTGTAGCCATAAGGATAGTAAGGGAAAATGGTGAATTCAACTTGTGTGAAATCTTACTCGCACAGTTGATGGATAACATAAGGGTAATCAAGCATGATAAGACCAAAGTATTCAGGTTTGGGTCTTTGATAATCTACATATTCTTTCATATAGTTGGGAAGGTATCAGACTTATACCTAGACAAAAGTTTACCTACAATGCCTCATATATCCCTTAAGGCATCAGTTGAGAGCACTCTAAGAGACTACATGGAGTTAGAATTGAAAACCTTCATGATAAAGATGCAAATGAGGTATAAGATACCTGAAAGTATTGTTGAGAAATATAAGGACAACATCTGCTTTATGGTGGAGACTGACAGTACTTGTATGGAGGTTGTTGAGCCTAGAACTAAGTGGATTCATCCACTTGGATATGAAGTGGAGGAGAAATTATTGGAAGCATATGCACAAGTTTTACTATCGGTGCCCAAGGATCCAAATGAGCATAGATGGGGAACTTATGAAGAAAAGACCAGGGAAGTGGACGCAGTCTTAAATAGTGTTGCAACCAAGAGGAAAGCCACCAAAATAACCTCTGCGATTTTGAAGATCCATGGTGTGACTCAAGCAGACTTGGATAAATCCAGAGAGGCCAAAATAGCTATGTAGATTGAGAGTGCATCATCTGTAGAAGACAAGACAGAGAAAATAGATGACCCTAAGACAAAGAAGATAAAAGTTGAGAAAACTAATGATATCAGTCATGTGCCCACAGTTACAGTTGATGTGGAGTCCACTGAAGCATCTCCTAAGGTTCCTAAGAGGAAGAATAAAACTACCACAAGTCACCCTTCAACTAGAGCCACAAGAAGCAGAGGTAGAAATACACAACCACATCCTGAGGTAGGATTCCTACCAAGTCTTCAAGTGTTAAGGACTAGAGAGGTAGAGGAAGGAAGGCTAGATCAGATAGCTAAGTTCTATGATAGATATCATGAAATTGACAAGTCTAAGATCCATGAGATGCTGATCAAACATATGATCAAGTTCAAGAAGATAGTTCTAGAACTGAAGACAGAGATTCTGGATAAAGTTTGGGAAATTTTAGATTCCTTAAAAAGACAAGCAACAGAGGAAGACTTCAGAATCAAAGAGAAAATACTGGATGACAATCTGCCAGTATGTTCAATTGATGAGAAAACACTGCTTTTAGGTTTGGTGAAGTCATACCTCATAACTAAGATGAGGACATTACACATAATGAACAAGGATTATGAGCAAATAACAAAGGAGATAGAACAAGCCTTTGAGAAGGTGTTTCTAGAACAATGCATGCAACCACTATCTACACCCATAAGCCAAGAACCTATTGAGCAAGAGAAAGTAGCTGAGGTCACAAATGTACATATGACAGGTCCCCAGGACTCAGCACCCTCAATAGCAGTGCCTACAGTTGAAATAAAGTCTGTGCCCATGACCGCAACTCAAAAGGATGACACAATAATGATTGACAATGTGGAGATATCAATGGCAGCCACTGACAAAGACTTGGACATAATTGAGGAAGCCTTTACATGAGTACACATGAGGTTGAAATACTATACGATGATAACAGGAAGAGAAGAGGAGAAAGAAGATGAAGAGGAAAAGGAAGATGAAGAGAAGAAAGAAAAAGAACCTACTATTGAAATAAGGACAAAGATAGAAATGTTGGACAACACACCTATCACTCCTATGCCATCAGCATCATTGTTGTCAAGTTTGACCTCTGATACTACAAGCTTGGATTCATGGGGAGAAGAAGACCTGATCAAGATCAGTGTCTTAGCAATGGAAAAGGCCAAAGAAAAATAAGTAATGAGAAATCCTTTGTTTGTTGAGTCAATAGACATTTTGAACAATCTACTACCAGCAGAGAGCAAGGTACAAAAAGTACATTCAAAGGAGGATGTAAGCAACATCCTAACAAGCTTTAAGGAAAACTTCTCATGCCTAGAAAAATTAGCGGCTAAGGTAGTAGAAGAGAAGTATTTTAAGAAGAGATTGGATGAGCTAACTGCAAACTTTGCACTTGACCTCAACTCCTTAAATATTGGTCAAGCTTCACTAAAAGAATTTGCAGCCAAAGGAAGAAAACTCATAGCAGACTGCATGAACCAAGACAAGCTGACTACAGATCTTTACAAGAAAATTCAGGAGGCAGGGGCTATGATAGTTCAAGTCAGGAAATCAGTAGAAGATCCCACTATAGATATTAACATGTGTAACAATGTATACCAGGGACAAGTGGAAAAGATAGAAAATATAGGAAAAGAAATGTCCAAGATAAGGGCAAGGAAAACACAGCTGAGAAATTCTCTTGCACCCTCACTAGATGTCTTGATCCAGAACATCAAGGAAATCGATGCCACTATGGTGACATATGATCAAGGTCCATGCACAGAATTAGAGAAGATGGAAAATTTAACATATGCTTTGTGCGCCCATCTCCAGACAATTGACACACTGAATAAATTTTGGAAAAATGAGATTGCTAAACTAAAGTTAGCATATCTGGATGTATTCACTTTGTAAGTACTTGTGAATACATATTTTTGAGCACCTTTGTCATTAATGTCAAAGGGGGAGTATAGAATATAGAATTTGGAGTCTTGTATATGATGTAAAGGAGTATAGTATATAGTAGAAAGGGAGATATAAGTTAGACTATATATCAGTAAGATTTTGGATAAGGATACAGTTAGTAACTTCGCCATATTCCTTTGTTGCCATTAATGACAAAGGGGGAGATTGTTGGAAAGTTGACTATACTTAAGTATATGACTATATTTAGTGTTGTAATTATGGCAAAAAAGTCATATGAATTTTTGGAGTCAGCGCATATTGAAGAAGATAAAAAATATGGCTAAGTATGGAAGACTGGACAAACAACAAAGCACCAAGTGATCAGAGCATCAGCGCACGTGCGTATGCCATATTTATGACATGTGCCCTTGAAGTTAAGCTTCTAAGTATGTATTCGTGCTAAGTCTAAGAGCGCATGATGATATGAGTTAGTATGAGGAAGTTACAAGCAGATGAAGTGGCACATACAGTAAGTGACAGAATAGGATAGAGCATAAGGCCAACTATGTGTATTTTGGTTAGCGCTTGTAATAATGTTTTGTAAAGGCTATGTGCCTATTGTATTTAGGTCATAGACATGTTATTATGATTGAATGTAAACACGCTTGAGCCAATTCATTTGGAAGCATTGTATGTAATAGGTTAAAGGGCTGACCTAGTCAATTATTTTGTAAGCACATATAAATATGACATGCGCCTTGGTAATTTAGTATGCGAAAAGAAAGAGAGTTAAGAAGAGCAAAGAAAAAGTGTGTGAAGAGTAGTCAGTATGTTGTAGAGCTTCACAAGAGGTTGGAGCATCAGCGCATCAAAGGAACTGATCTGACAAGTAGTGTCACAGTAGCAGGTCACCTTGCAGATATAGTGTGTATCTTATATCCAGAAGGTTGTAGCCTTCACCATTTGAGTAGTGAGCTCTAGGACAGTGTGTCCCCATCCCTAACTGGGTTATTGTAAAAGAATCATAATAGGTTCTGACCTTTGACCAGGTCACTGTACTAAAAGCATTGTAGAGTACAACTCCTAATAGGGTTGCAAGATCTTCTAACAGGGATCATAAAATACTAGTGCAGTTCTTAGTGGGTGTTAATTCCCACTGGGGTTTTTACCTATTTGGGTTTTCCCATAATCATATATTGTGTCATGTGTTATGAATGTTTATCTTACTTGCATTAATGTTCATTTCAATAACTAAGCAATCAAGTTAAGTTTCAAGATAAAAGAAAAAGAATAAAGTATAGAACACTGATTCACCTCCTCCCCCCCTCTCAGTGTTCCCATTCCTAACACATCTTCCATATCATACCCTTGATCTAGGTTCTCTCCTTTTTTCTTCTCATGCTTGTATTTATGTTGCAACTGGTGGTTCATCTCTTCTTTTTCCTCCAACTGGTCTAATTTTTCCTTCCCCTCCTCAATTAAGGGCGTAATGTTTATAATTTGTTCCTCAAAGAGAGGAGCCTCTTACTTTTGTTCTTCCTTATCATGTACTTCCATATCAACAAATAAAGGGAGTTCCTCTGATAAGAGGATTGGATCTTCTTTCTTTTCTTTTATTTCAGCCTACAGGGTGGTCTTAACAGGTATAACCTTTTCAATATCCTTTTGCAGTAGAAGCTCTTCCTCCTCCAACTTATGTCAAGGCCTATGAATAGTAGGATGAAACTCTTCCCCACATGTCATCCCTAGATCTATCCTCTCCTAATGTTGTTCATGAGACGCTACAACAATGGGAAGCTCATTCATATAAAATTTTAGCACATCAATTTCCTATCCAAAAAAGGGATTTGAAAAGAAACTAGAAGAATGAACCTCGTGCACTTGAATAGGCCCTTATTATGGAGGGGGTTGTCTAAAACTTGGAATGACAAATTTGGGAGAAAGGACCCTATGCTGTTATGTAGCTTCTTGCAATGGACAAGGCATGCTCTCCCTGAAGAAAGAAAATTTATGCTTAGGAACTTCTTGTGCTTTAGATGTTTACATTTGAGAATATTAATCCTTTTTTCCTCCTCTACTATCACTAATCTTCTTGCAAGGCTCTCATCAAACTATCCCTTTTGTGTCTCTCTTTCTTTCTCTTCTTGGAGATAGGCCTGGTTGTAGACACCTAAAATTGTCCTTTCACACTAATGTTAATTTTTATTACTATTTTCCCTTAACATTATAATTAATTATATTTTCATATTCCTCTATTTATTTAATTAAATTTACTTTAATTAAATAAATTCATTTTCCCTTTGTATTTATATTTTATTTAAATACTTTAATATATTAAATTTAATATATTATCCTCCATTTCCCTTTATAAAATAAATTTTATTTATTTTATTCCCCCACTAGCCTAATTT
Organism: Chamaecyparis obtusa; assembly: GCA_027943335.1. Lineage (NCBI taxonomy): Eukaryota > Viridiplantae > Streptophyta > Pinopsida > Cupressales > Cupressaceae > Chamaecyparis > Chamaecyparis obtusa. Next base: position 19,619 of record BSBK01000411.1, read on the forward strand.
TTTTCTAAACCATGATTAAATTAAATTTATTTTAATTTAATCTCTTTTCCCTTTTTCCTAATCTTGTCTTTTTCTAATTTTCCTCTAATCTTAATTAAAAGGTGGATTACCTCTAATCATGTGCATAATCATTTTTTCCAAGGTAGCCACCTCTCCATCTCTTTTCTCCACCAAGCATGTTTAAATTTCTCTTTCCCTCTAAAAGTGAAGTTTGACTTTTGCATCTTTTGCCTCTCAAACCCTACCTAACATCATTTTGCCTATTAATCCTAGCCACTCATTTATTTTGCATCTTCATCTTAGCTACTCCTCTTTTGCCTTTTAAACTTGGACGTCCATTATTTTGTTTCTTAATCTCCTCCATCCAATCTTATTCAATTTCTATAAAAGGAGGCCTCACTCCTAATTTTAGGTTTGGGTTCTCATTATTCTTCATCTCTTAGCTCTTGCATCTTCTAGCATTCTTAATCATTTTAGTTCTTTTCTTCTTTTCATTCCAATCTTGTTTTCATCTTGATCTTGTTGCATCCTTATCATAGCTTCTTAATATTGTATCCATCTTAGATCTTAATCTTATTTGCATTATCATTGTCTTGAATCAATCTTGCATCATTTAATCTTTATCCTTTGTGAAGCTTGGAACAAGTTCCTCATACTTGTTCTCAATTCCTTCATGATCATCTAGTTTGCATCTCATAGTTTTGCATTTCATTTGTGTTGGGAGAGAATACCCACAATATCTTAAAGATAAAATCAAACAAGGCTTTGGGTGCCCTTGTTTTAGCTTATGGAAGGTGGTAGTGAAGATTTGGTTGTATTGCAAGTCATTTAGCATGTTTAATCTAACCTAAATGCTTTATATTTCTTGTATTTGCATGCTTTGCTTTGTGGTGTAGTTGCAGGTATTTTCATTGCATATATTTTGGCATGCCTGGTGGGACCCACATCCCTATTAGATCCCCACTTTTAAAGGTTTTTCTAAGCTAATCCTTGTGTAGATTGAGTTGAAGACAAAACCCTAGGTTTTTTGAAATATTTGATCATATCTTTTAAACATCTTGGAATTTTTCTCTAAAGTTATTTTTGCAAGTGGGGGATCATCAAAATATGTCTCAGTCCAAAAATAAGATTTTTCTAATCATTTTTCCATGATTTATAATTTTTTTATTATTTGTAATGAAAATTAATTTATGGTCACAAATCAACATATTTTTTAGAAAACTTTACATTTTAGGAAAGGTCTGATAATTTTACTAAGGGCGTGTTCTTTGTGTTTTTCATTTTGATGAACTAATATGGCTAAAAAATTCAATCTTTGAAAATTGGTATGTTTTGATAAATTAGGTCTCTAGGGCACAAATTAAGGAATATTCCTAAAAATTTTACATTTTTAGAAATCCATTATATTTTTAGTAGGGGTCTCTTCTTTGCATTTCTATTTTTGTGCCCGAAATCATATCAAACAATTCAGATCTTGTTGACTAGGTCAAAAACAAAAAAATTAAAATTTTGTGATGAGCTTACACTTTATTTGCACATAGTTCAATGCATGATTGGATTTTCTTGCAAGTTTTTGTTATTTTCTATCTTCTAACAGTGGTTTTGCAGAATGGCTGACCATGATTAAGACATTTTGAGACTAATAATAAATTAGTTTTGTAGGACGTTGTTTGAAGATCTTGAAAATATTTGTGACTACTAGTTCATTGGTTTTGTAGGCTGCCTTGGAGATACAAATAAACATTGTGCTTTCATAGATTTGATTTTCTAGGCACATAACTTAGTTAGTTTTCTTTTGGTAAATGAACATGTGCTTGATGTGTATTGGAGACACTATGGAGTAGGAGAGTATGCTCTTTTCCCTTGTGGAAAATCAGAAATCTAGACCTCCATTAGCTATCCATCTTTTCTTTCTTGCATTTACCTTTAAAGGGTCTGCCGAGAGAGAAATATTTTGGGAACGACCCCAGTGGGGAATCAGCGAACCTGGCTAGCTCCATCCCACTATAATCAAAAGCTTATTTCAATCCAAAGAGAGGGAAGACTTGGTTGTTATCTACTTCCAATGCTTCTTTATGTGTAGGGCCTAGTTGCTTCAATCTTGCTAAGCAAGACTACACTTGTATAGGCACTTGTAGGGCCTTCATTGTCTCAATCTTGTTTACAAGACTCCAAGGGAAGTACATCCAAATTGTATAGGGCCAAGAGGTCTCAATCTTACTTGTGAGACTATACATTTTGGGTGTTTGTAGGGCTATACGCCTCAATTCCGCTTGTGGAACTACAAGGGGTAGTCATGAATGGAGACCCTTACTAGACACCTTAGGATTTAGAGGCTAACCATTTCAACCATGTGGCTTCCTTTGTGCAAGGATTGATCCAAGTGGACTTACTCAGATCACCCCAAGACTACTCACCATATGTGCTCCCTTGGATGCTAAATCTTGAATGCTGCAATGTGGAAAGACATGCATTGTGAGCATTGATCTCTTACAATTGATCCATAACTTGAATAGTCCTAGGAAAGGCCATTCAACCACTTAATTGTGGGGCTAAGAGAATCAAGTTATAGGCAAAGTTTGTAACACTTCCTTTTTGACCTTAGGTAGTGTGTGCTTGATGTATCTTCGATTGTGTTGAGACCCGTGGAAATCTTTTTGGACATGCACATTGCACTATTGCTTTCTATGTTCTAATTCAATCCATATATCCCCTATCATCCAAATCAATCACATAATCCATTCCACTTATCTTAAAAAATATCTAATCTATCCTCCCACTTCATCTATTCTTAATCCAATTCTTATCAAAACCATCTTCTAATCTTCCACTTTTGACTTAGGAGCACCATCATAATATTTGGACTTTAATCATCATCCAAATCAAATCAAATCAAATCCAACTTTGAGGCCCTGCCCTCACAAATCCAAAATAAAAATCAAATCAAATCAATCAAAATTATTGAGGCCCTTCCCTCTAAATCAATCAACTCCATCATCCAATCATATCAAAATCCTTGAGGCCCTGCCCTTTTAAATCAAAATCCAAACTTGCTCCTAGTCTTAAGTTCATATTTCATATGTCATCAAATATTTCGCTCTGAATTCAAATATTTCTCTACATCATCTTCCTCTAATCCAATCCAAAATCTCTAATTAAAACATCATGAATATGGATTGATTTCATAAAATGGTTGAGGACTTTAAAGTGAAAAATCCTAATCTCCAAACTATACCTCCAATCCAACCTGCTTACCAAATCAATCCTCAACACATCATATCTAATCCAAATCCATCTTCTATTTCCAGTGCTTCCTCTACCTTTGACAAGGGAAATCCACCTCATTATCCTCCATCCACACACAATTCCCTCTATCACCTACATGATGCCTCTCACATGCTTAACCATGCCCAAGAAATTGAAGAGCTTAAACACATTGTCCTTCACTTACAAAATGGGGGTCAAAAGATTTTTTTTGCATTTGAAGACATGTGTCCTCCCCCCTTTCTCCAAATCCATAATCCTCATCCACCATCAAGCACCAATCCTCCACATAATTCTCAACCTCCACACAATCGTAATCCTTCAAAACCCACATCATTCCTATCATCCAAAGTTTCACAGTTACCCAAAGCTAGACAATACACTCCCCTTGCGGACCCTCTTGATGTCATATTCCACCTACTTGTTGGCCAAAACATGATGGTGTTTCCAAACACTACGCCCTATGATGACAATCAACCCAAACCTACTTGGTATAAGGAAAATGAATAATGTGATTATCATTGCACCAAGGGTCATGATATCAAGAAGTGCTTAAAGTTTACATTTTTTTTCCAAGACCTTATTGACAAAGGAGAAATTTAAGTTGAAGATCCTAACCCCTCCATCACATCACCCTCATAAGTCCATATATGTCAATACCTTGTCCCAAAGCATGCTAGCATGGATTCTTACTCCTCTTTAGATCAAAGTGTTCCTCTATCTCAAGATCCATGTATTCCCTTGGTCATTTTCCTTTCCTAGTGATTAGTGTAGTCATATATGCTTCTCATTGTCATGGATGTTTCTCATGTTATCCCTGTGTGACTATTCAAAAGGAAACATTTAAAGAGTACATGTAATTGGCTATAGATGTGACACAAATCTGGGAAGCATTATTTTTAGTTTATCTTGTATTTTTGTGTTTCATGTTGTTCCAGTCTCACCCTTGGGTGTTACTCATGTCAATCCTTATGTAATAGTTTAACTATATTAGGGGTGACCCCACAATAGTGGTTTACACCTTTTTGAACATCTGATTTTTTGCTAAAATTACACATTTTTAAGAAAATGTGATGATTTAAGCCTTGAGAGGTCTCATTTGAAGGAATTAATTGAAAATAGTTATATAAAATCCTCTTAGATCGAACTCTCTTTGATATAGTCTATCTACTCCTCAATCATACCTACAATCGATTCTCCTTTGCACCTATCAAAATGTTGACAAAAATCACTTTAACATTAGATTTTTGGAGGATCAAATGAATTCATTTGACAAACCTAGATGGAGGATGGTACTACTCAAAGAAATCTTTCCAATGATTATGAATTATTATATATTAATTTTATTATAACTTTGTATTTTAAATTTTACTAAACATAGGTTTTGCACCATATATCAATTTCTATGTTTAATGCTTATGGAAAAATAGTAAAATAGGTTTAAAAAATTATAAAAAATATCTAGACACTAGGTATTTATGTTGTCTTAGTAACAAAAAAAAAAGAAAAAATAAATTTTGATACATATAGAACAAGTTATGGGCGAACAAATGAACCTATGTATAAATTATAGTTAATGTCACTTCAAAACTTAATAATCTATAAAATATTTAACCAAATCAAATGAAACCAATTGGACACACTAGATGTTGGTGTTACAAACCTAAATTTAAAAGAATTACATTTTATCCTTTTAAAAAAAAAGTTATGCTAGAACAAATGAATGTCACTCTTTAAAAATGTTATTTTTTTATAGAAACTACGTTTTGAAGGAGATAGAAAAATGGATACAAATCAATTCCATTTTTTTAAAAAAATATTTATTTAGAATCTAAACACAAAATTTTAAAAATCACTAATTTACTAGAACAAATGAATGTCACTCTTTAAAAATATTATTTTTTTTATAGAAACTATGTTTTAAAGGAGATAGAAAAATGGATACAAATCAATTCCATTTTAAAAAAAAAAATCTATATTTAGAATCTAAACACAAAATTTTAAAAATCACTAATTTACATAATCTTCAAATTCCTAACGGTTTTGTAGCAATAGGTCTTCGAAGGCGACATTTTTTTTATAATGTTCATTTCAATGTCAAAGTTGGCAAAAAAGTGTAACCCACTATTGTAGGACCACCCTTGGATGGACCTTATATCATCATTGCAACTTCATATTTTATATGGATAGATGGTTCTCCTTGTATGTTTATATCATGCTATGTATTATTGATCCTTGGTATTGATGTTATAACTCAACAATCCTTGAGGAGGTGGATGTAAATGTAAATGTAATCATGTAACAATAGATTATTGAATTGGATAGTATAGAATTAGATAGTTTGGTGTTGGTATCAACTATTCTTATGAGTTTATATATTTATATGGTTTGGATTATATGTTGGAATGAACTAGGAACATTTAAATTTGGATTTTAAAATAACCCTAGTTTAATGATAATGTTAATCTTAAGCTTTATTTCATTATTTAATTGGATTAGCTATGTGGTTAGATGTTGCTTAGTAATGACATTGGGGAACCTAAGATGACGTAGTTTAATGTTTAGATGCTTTAATATTTATGCATGGTATTAAATGGAAATATACATTTAATTCAGCATTAAGGATATATAATGAAATCGTAATGTTTAAGTTGAAGTCATGTATGCTTAAAACAAAATGCTATGTTCTTAGTAGTTTAATGGTTGTCCTCTTGAGTTCCCTAAAGAGGCATTATAGTGTGTGTTTGTTTGTGTCTTCCTTACTATTTTTTCATCTCTATCTACATCTACATCTATTGCTATCTCTGGTACACTGTATCTTTCCTTATTGGGGGGGATGTGTCCCTTGCATTCTACCACTATCCTACAGGGTGTCTTTTTAGCTAAAACTCCACAACCGATTTGTGATGGTTTGCAATATGATCTTTGTTACTATTTTGGCTCTTGTCAATCCCCCTCCTAACAATGAATACAACTTGATTTTATAGAGGGAAATTTATTGTTTGTTGAAATTTACATTATTGATTTAATTAATGTACCTACAAATGGAGAGGATATTGAATGCTTTGTGAATATTTTTAATACATAACACCTAGATACATAGATTTAAATTTTTGACACCCACAAAAATGAGTAATAATATTTTGAAAGCAACGAGCGACATTGCACCATTAATCATTGATAACAACATATTGATAAAGAGTTGAGTACTTGTAATCCCTTTCATTTTATTAGTTTGAACTCTTGTTAATTTAGATTTGATTCCTTTACTTGATTATTAGATGTGTTTTGTCTCTTTAGAATTAAGATTTTAATCTATTTTTAGTTTGATTTTTTTTAATCAAAAGTTAATTTTAAATTGATTGTTTTATAAAATATATAATAAAATTTAAATTAAATATATAAACAATAAAAAATTAGCAATTTAATTCATTCAATAATTGTATTTAAAAAAAAAAAAACTAAAGGAATTGGGTAGCAAGCTAAGTGGGTTTAATCTTGGAGGAGCAAGCCCAAGTTGGAATCGTACTGGGATGGTTGACCTCTTGGGAACAATGCTTCGCCTCTCTAAACATCACCTAGATGCAATGAGTGTTAAGGTTCCATCAACTCTCTTCATAGATGGGTTCTTGTGCACCACTACTCATGAAACATTAATTATTTGAACTTGACTAAAGAAATATTACAATTTAACTTGTGGAAATTATCTCGTACTTATAAATAAGAATTATTTTCCTTTTAAATTTTTAATAAGATAAATACACCTCATTTGTAACACTTTCAAGTACTTCTCACAGATATACAAGACTCTCTCATATTACTCTAAGCCCTCCCTAGACTCGTAGACTAGACAGCTGTTTATGGACTTTAGACTAGTGTACATCCTCCATGGCTGCCCCTGACACGTGTCACTATTGCACGGCAAGTTTGATGGTGAAGGAGACGTGGTGGAAAAGATAGGTAGAGCAAGTGGAGGCGGCGGCCCAAAAAGGAGCGAGGAAGTGGAGAACGGAGAAGCATTCCTCTTTTCTTAACAGCCAAGCATTTCAATTCCATCTGTCTTCTTCGTTCTATAGTCCGACATATACAGCTGTGAAAGTGATCTGATTAGACTTCAACTACCTCGACATGCTTTATTTTATTTTATCATTGACATTTTGCTCATTCATGAATGTCATCATTAATCAGATTTTGTTTTTGGCTTTTGGATTAAGCATACATATATGAGAGATTACATAACTTGGTACAAACAAGGTAAGCGATAAGAAGTTGCCACCACGAGCACTAAAAAGAAATAGTTCCTTAGGTCTTCTTATTAAATCTTTAAGTTTGAAGTTATTTTATGTTTAAAAAAAATTGTTTTCTTAAATTGTGTGTAAATGAATATTTAGTTGATGTATATACATTTTTTAGTTATTGTAGAAGGTTTGAATTCAACATCATCTAGGTGCTTATAATATTTAGTTATCAATGTATATATTTTTTTTAGTTATTGTAAAAGATTTGAACTCAACATCATCTAGATATGCCTGCAATATGAACTTTGCTATTAAACTAAGTGTTCTTTAGCATATACACTTACTTTTAGATTACCTGCTTTAGTAAAGAAGTTCCCTAAAAGATTAAGATAATTTTATAGTATGAACATTGTCCAACAAATATGGTCATCATACTCTTTTCTCCTCTTACCACAAGCTTTTAGTTCAATACAATTAATTCAAAAGTTTCACATCTATTAAGTTTTCTTTCCAAAATCTCAAATAAAGTTATTCAAAATTAGACATCTTTATCTCATTTTAAAAGATGAAAAATGAAATTTTACATCAGTCTCAATGGTTTTGATATTTTTTTCTCATGTGTGACATTGTAACATTGCTTTAGAGCTAGTTTCAATCTTGAGATCACCAATCATTTTTATTATGCTCTTGGATATTAATACTAATATTTTTACTAGGTCTAGGTCGTTGATTGCTAAGTTTCAATTGGGTAAGAAATTTGTTTTTTAATGTTAAAATCTATGAGATTAACACTTTGTTGTTGCTATATTTGGTTGTGTGTAAATTTTTATTGTCAATAATTGAGATCACACTATGTGATCTATCATCATGATAAAATAGAGTTTAAGGAGATGTGAAAATGAAAGCATTTTTTATCTTTTTCAGAGGCACACCTTCCTATCTCTGGTTATCCCTCTTTCAACCCTCTCTCTTCTTTCTTCATAATTATTATGAGTCAATTTCTTTACCTCCCCATTATCTTTTTCCAAGCATTTTCCATATAGTTGAGTTATTCCCCTATGTGTTTTCCTTTGAATCCCTCATCACCTGACCAAGTGATTTAGACTTGCAAATCTCTAAATTATCCCCTACTAATCATATTTTTTAATCATATAATTATTTTTTAGTTTTAGAAGGAAATGTTTTAGAAGGTATTGAGAGACTAATTTCAGAAGTGGTAAATGCTAGTTATCACCATAAGAGTTTTAACCTAGTGGTGACATAGTGGGATGGTGTCATGGTGAGGGAATGGAAAAAGCTTGTCATACCTATGGGGGGGTATTCAAAAGAATGGACAAACACAAGTGGACAGGTCAACAATTAAGTGGACCTCCTATAAAAAACATGGTAAAGCTAAACTTCGATGGAGTATCTCGGGGAAATCCAGGGGACTCAGGATTGGGAGCATGTATAAGAGATGTTCAGGGTAATTTATTGGCAATCAGTGCAGCTCCCTTACCTCCAGGGTCGAATAACCTTGCAGAAGCTCAAGCTCTTTTTGCAGGTCTGGTGCTGGCTAAAAGGAGCGGATTTATTAACATTCAAGTGGAAGGGGACTCAATGGTAATCATTAATGCATGCATTAAGAGGGAATCCCACAATTGGCAGCTGGCCTACATTCTCCAACAGATTTGGTAGATTTTAGACTCATTTTTAGATATTCGGTTGTCTCATACTCCCAGGGAAGGGAATCGGGTTGCGGACTATTTAGCCAATTTGGGGTGTGATGGGATAGAGATAATGATTTCTCATCCCAACAAAATCCCTGAAGAGTTGCGAGAACTTCATAACCTGGTGCAATTAGACAAACCTCCATGATTAGGTAATTGAAACATTGGTGCGAGATAGGAGCAGTTTAAAATGAGTGTACTCGAAGAAGACATCTCCACCAGAAAATAATGTGCACCTGATTCTTCCAAGAGGTGTTAAAGTAAGGTTTTTATTGAATCCAGAAAATTACTATCACCAGCAACCAGTTTGATTACCCATTCTCTGTCTCTATAGGCTATGTTTACATTTGCCAGCATCAACAATTTTAAACTTAATTTGCCAGCATCAGACATTCAATTATTCAGAAAGAAGGTGCTCAAAATAATGGATATACTCCCGAATGGAGTGGTTTCTAATGCCTTCCTCATTTCTGAAAATCTATCGATCATTCTGCAGTACGTGGAAAAATGTGATAGGGAGCTGGTGATTCAACCTCCATCGCCTGGTTCCTCTTCGGATGCCCGAACTAGAGTGTCCCGAACATCATTTGTACAACAGGGTTGTGCGAAGAACAAATGGTAAAGGGAAGATGGGTGGTGCGTAGCATGATTATAAGTGTGTCAAGATTAAACTTTGCATTAACAGGACGCTGGGTTTAGAGACCAAAAATTTAAATGCTGATATTGTAGATATATGAAAGGTGTGCTAGCTATTGAATATAGTAGTATGATGGGTAGTGATACAGTGGAACATAGCAGAAATTGAAGATTTTTATATATTATTGTCTTAATCTACAGAACATGAGACATATATGATAATCTGGTGTTAAAGGCCATTGTGGGCAACTTTTTGTAAATTCACTGACATTGTCCATTTGCATATGGTCATGTAGTGATATATTCTTTATGTATACAATTGTAATTTAGCTGCGAAATGGGGTTTTCTTACTAGTTCTTTCCCCATGGAGTCCTTGAACTAGTAAAATTAAACTTTATATATATAAATATATATAGTAGATCCATCTACTTTTGCTTAAAAATATATATATATATATATATATATATATATATTTTGTAGTTTTTTGTATGTTTACCATTGAATATTTGAGAGTGCAAGCCTCCTTTTAGCTATCTTTTGAAGATTGAAGTCATAAGTCTACTATACCTACATAAAAATACTTTATAATTGATATTTTTTCTCTCATACTATTTACACCCAACACCTTAAAATGCATTTTGAGTCAAGATAAGTTTTGTTTCCAAAACCTTTATCTCTCTTGCTCATCTTTTGTGTTTTCCTAAACCCTTAAGCATGCAAATTTATGGGTTTTATGGCTATGGAGTGACTTACACATTTCATTTCACAATTTAGTTTTTTATGATTTTTGTTATCAAAATTCTCATATGGATATAAGCTTGAAAACTCACAAGGGGATTGATTGAGGTACCTTTCCAACCTCTCCCACTCCCCGCCTCCACACCCCCTTTAGCCTTATTTTTACAAAGTTCCCATTAGAAAGCTTGTGATTGTAGGTCTTTTTCAAAGAATATATAGAAAGCTACAAAAAGTTGTAGAAAGAAAGTAGACTACAAGTTATAGGCCTCCATTAGTCCATCTTCTTAGTGTTTTTTTTTTCCAAAATTCCACTTTGCATGCATTATTTCATTCACATTTAAAGGCTCACTCAAGTTTATAGTCAGCTCTAGGGATTTTGTGTGTCATATTGGTGTAGGAGCACCCTTCTAAGGGCTCCCACCATCACAAATTTTGTTGTGAAAGAACTTCTTAATGAAGGATTGTAAGTAGAATAAGAGCCTTGAGCTCATTTGGTGTGTGTAGGGTCTAGTTAGGATCCTAGGGTCATAGTTTGGTCTTTCTTATTGACTGTACAGTGACTCAGGGAATGATGTCATCCTGATGTCACATGATCTTAGGATAGATCAAAGTCTTACAATAGGGGTTTTGAAGGTTTTAGCACATGTGTGCTTTGGTTTACACCTAGGAATGGTCTTAGGATGAGAAAAGAGAAAAAATTGCTCAAGCAACAAAAGTTGCATAGCAACTTTTCAAAGTTGCTTAGCAACTATTTCTAATTTGGGTTCTAACCTTACCCAAGCGGCTAAGAGCCCTATCTAAGCTCAAAAACCGAGGAGAAGACTATTTATGTTTAGAAAAACCCTCATTCAAGGGTTGGCAATGATTGTGTACGGCTTTGTGTTGGAAAAACTAGACTGTGACTATAATTGGTGTGCCGGGCAATGCTAATGGCATGAATGTGAAGAGTTAATGAAAAGCACATAAGATCTTTGGCATTGTACATTTGTTTTAGTGTATTTAATTTTGTTTTGGTGTGTTTAGAGTAGTTTCTTTTCAAGTTTGTGTGTGTTCTTCTTTCTGGTTTGAATCTACCAGTCCTTTGTCCAGTTTGGAGAGGCATGTAGATATGGGCCTACAACTCCTATCCCCCCCATGGAAACACCATGGAACCTTGGGATATGGTAGTACAGACCCTATAATATACATATTTTCAAGAAGGGCCCTGGAATATGAGTGCAAGCATTTATTTGATCAAGCCCTAGGCGAGCCTGGACTGTGCCCGACTAGGTGAGGTCAGCGTTGTGGAAGCTCTAGAAGACAAGGGTGAAGACTTCAGTGAAAAACCTTTGGAGGAGTTCAAGAGGGATGAAAGAAGACTCATTGGTGTGAAGGAGAGGTTCCCACCAATCAATTAAGGGTGTTTACACAAGCAAACTCACTCTGTGACTCTAACAAGCTCAAAAAGCCCTAGAAACCCTCATTTCTAGCTAGGGCATTGTACAGACAGTTGAAGACCTAAAACCCTAAAAATCCTTGAGGGATGGGAATATGAATGGAGGTCTTTGTGGAAGACTAGCCATGATTTGGTGAAAGAAGCAGGTCAAAAGTCCTATAAACCCAGAGAGAAGGTCTAATTGGGGATCTTTTCTAGTAGCCCTATTTTAGGAAGGAAGTATGAGATCGGGTAACAAGTCAACTTACCCAACCTCTTGGAGTCATTTTGTTGGATGTGAAAACACCTTGGAAGTCTTCTCCACCTTTTTCAGAGCCTGAGGAGATGAGAAAGCCAAGAAACCCTTATGAGCTTATGTAAGGGTATGAAGCTAGAAAGTGTGTAGGAAAGCTAAGAGGAAGGAGAGTGCAATATTGGTGGTTGGATTGGGCTAGGTTAGGGGATCCTATTGAGAAGAGGAATCCTAGAGACCATAGGGTGTGTGTAGAGAACACTAGTGATCCAAGATAAGGATCAGGGAGCATAGACTAAGCTAGTCTATCCCAATTTCCCCATTAGATTGGTATTAGAGCCTAACAAGGCTTGGGAAGTGGATAGTTGGAGAGTGGATGTTTCAACCTCCAGAGGAATCAATAGGGTCATCTCAGAAGAAGAAGATGGTGACTAATGCAGAGCTATCTAAGAAAGTAGAAAATCAGGAGGAAGCAAATAGACTCCTACAAGAAAGATTATTTTAGATGGAACAACTATTGGATGATGTCCAAGAAAAGGTAGATAAAGTCAATGTTAGAATGGAGGAACAAGATACTAAAGAGAAAGAGAAGACTATAGATGATGAGGTGGCTACACCTGATCCTCCTACTCAAGATGAGCAGTTCTTGAAGGCAATCAAAGTTATCACTGGCAAGGCACTTGAAGGTGTCCCACTACTTACCAACAGAATGGACACATAACTTGTCATGCAATGGATTGAGGGAATGGAGAATCACTTTGAATGCGAAGAGATCTCTGAAGCATAGAATGTCAAAGTGGCCAAATCAAGGTTAAGAGGCCAAGCTCTAACTTGGTGGAATTATCTCCAAGAAGAAAGGGAGAAAGAGGGAAAGAATCCAATTGCTAATTGGAAAGCTATGGTAAACAAAGTAAGGGAAGCATACCTACTAGTAGATTATGAAATCTAGCAGCATAGAAGGAGATTGAATCTAAGGAAAAAAGAGATGGATGTTTCCACATATACAGAAGAGTTTCATAAATTGAGCCTAAGGTCCAAAGTGAAGGAAGAGGAGAGCATCAAGGTGGCAAGGTATTTGAGTGGTCTAAAATGGAGTATAGAAGAGGAGATGAATTTGTTCATTCCTACCACAGTACTTGGATGTTAGCATATGGCACAAAAGATAGAAGAAAAATAGAGAAGGAAGCAAGAACCCAAATCTAAAAACAAAGGCAGAGGTAGAGACTCTAGAGGGGGTCAAAGAGGAGGTTCTAGTGGTAGATGAGGTGACTCAAGGAGCCAAGGAGAGATTAGACTCCTAGAACAAGTTGCAGAGACTAGTACAAGAGGCACTTTCAGTAGAGGAAGAGGATCTCAGGGTAGTAGAGGAAGAAGTGTAGGAAGAAGCAGCTCCTACTTTTCCATAATGAAGTGTTATCAATGTGGACAGCTTGGACACCCTGCTTATAGGTGTCCTAACAAACCTACAAGCTCTAGCAGTGAAAAGAGGGTAGCCTATGCCCAAGAAGATGGCAGCAGTTCATGCACCAATGAGGTAAGAAAACTAGAATTAGAGATGGGGGAGAACTTGATGTTTAGGAGAGTGCTCATAAGGCAACCTACTCAAGGAGAACCCAAACAAAGGAGAGCTCTTTTTAGAGTTAGATGCAAGATCCAAGGAAAATTTTTCAAGGTGATAGTTGATTCAGGATCAACTAACAATATCATATCAGATGAAGCAACAAAGAAGATAAAACTTACAAAGATTCCCCATGCAAACCCTTACAAGGTGACTTGGTTGAATCAAGAGCAGAGTGTGTTAGTGAATGAGCAGACATGGGTCAAGTTTTCTATTGGAGGATATAGGGACAAGGTTCTTTGTGATGTCCTACCCATGGATGCTTGCCATCTCCTATTGGGAAGACCCTAGCAATTTGATAGGAAAGTGATCTATGATGGAGAAGAGAACTCCATTTCCTTCAAGAAGGATGGAAAGACATTCAAGATTCAGTCTCTGATAGAGTGATGAAGGAACATCAAGGACACCTAGTGTGTTGCTTAGCAATGGGAAGGAATTACTAAACTATTTACATGATGAGGAAACAGTGGGATGTGCCATTCTTATCAAGCCAAAAGAAGAGGAACATAAGTTGTAGACAGAGACACCTAAAGAGGTGAAGAAAATGTTAGAGGAGTTTAAAGACATTGTAAGTGATGGAGCACCTACAAAACTTCCTCCAAAAAGGGCTATAAGTCATCAAATAGACTTTGTACCCGGTGCATCTCTACCTAACAAGGCATCATACAAGCTTACCCCTGATCAAAACAAAGAAGTAGCAAGGAAAGTGCAAGAGCTATTGGATCAAGGACTAATCAAGAAAAGCATTAGCCCATGTGCAGTTTCGGTGGTGTTGGCATCAAAGAAGGGAGGAAAATGGAGACTTTGCACTGATTCAAGGGCCATCAATAGGATCACCATCAGGTATAGATTCCCAATTCCAAGGATAGAAGACTTGATGGACTGTTTAGGAAGTGCTATGTATTTTTCTAAGTTGGATCTTAAAAGTGGTTATCACCAAATAAGGATTAAAGAGGGTGATGAGTGGAAGACCGCCTTTAAGACCAAAAATGGGTTGTATGAATGGCTTGTGATGCCATTTGGGCTTACCAATGCCCCAAGCACCTTCATGAGGTTGATGAATGAGGTCTTGAAGGACTTCACTAGAAGATTTGTGGTGGTGTACCTAGATGACATACTCATCTATAGAAAAACCAAAGCAGAGCACCTTGAGCACTTAAGGTTAGTCTTGAAGAGGCTACATGAGGAACAATTGGCTATCAACCTAGAGAAATGTGAGTTCATGCAGTAAGAGCTAGTCTACTTGGGATTTGTGGTGTCCAAGGGTACTTTGAAGATGGACCCAAGCAAGGTGGAGGCAATCTTGAATTGGCCTGCCCCTAAAACAGGGACTGAAGTTAGGAGTTTTCATGGTTTGGCACAATTCTATAGGAAATTTGTGAGAAATTTTAGTGGCATATGTGCACCAGTGCTTGATACCATTAAGGGAGGAATTAAGACTAAGTTCAAGTGGACTGAGGAAGCTGACAAAGCATTCCAAACATTGAAGCAAGAGGTAGCTACCAAACCTATCTTACTCTTACCTACCTTTGACAAATTGTTTACCATTGAATGTGATGCAAATGGTATTGTAGTAGGGGGTGTATTGAGTCAAGAGGGAAGGCCTGTGGCATTTTTCAGTGAGAAACTTAATGAAGCAAAGAAGAGGTATTCAACCTATGATCTAGAGTTATATGGATTAGTGCAATCCCTCAAGAAGTGGATGCATTACCTCCTGTGAAAAGAATTTGTGGTGTTCACCGACAATCATGCCTTGAGCTATATTAATACTCAAGAGAAGCGTAGCAATAGACACTTGAAGTGGATGGAGTATCTCCAATCCTTTACCTTCACTATCAAGCACAAGAAGGGGCAACTCAACAAGGTAGCAGATGCCTTAAGTAGGAAACTATTGACTATCCAAGAAGTCCAATTGCAGAGCATAGGAATAATAGGTTTCAAGGCTCTTTATGAGGAGGATGAAGACTTCTCCAAAGCCTATAAGGTGTGCCAAGAGTTTGAGAATCACTTCCATGGTGAGTATGCAGACTACACCCTTCAAAATAGACTCTTGTTCAAGGGCAATCAGCTATGTGTGCCTAGGGGATCCATGAGGGAAAATCTTATCCAAGAGAAGCATAATGGGAGCCTAAGTGGGCATTTTGGCATTGAAAAAACCATGGAGTTGGTACAAAGCTACTATTTTTGGCCTAAGTTGGCAAGGGATGTGAAAAGGTATGTGGAATAGTGTGGTGTGTGCCAAAGAGCTAAAGGAGGTTCAAGCAATGCAGGGCTTTATCAACCCTTACCAGTTCCAAATAGGCCTTGGTAGTGTGTGAGCATGGACTTTGTGGTTGGCCTCCCTAAAACAAAAACATGTATGGATAGCATCTGTGTTGTAGTAGACAGGTTCTCTAAGATGAGCCATTTCATTCCATGTAGAACTACTCATGATGCAAGCTATGTAGTACATCTCTTCTTTAAAGAGATTGTGAGGATTCATGGACTCCCTTTGAGAATTGTATCAGATAGGGATAGCAAGTTCATGGGCCATTTTTGGAAAACCTTATGAAAATGGTTAGGAACTAATCTCTCATTCAGTTTAGCTTACCATCCACAAATTGATGGTCAAACTAAGGTTATCAATAGGGTATTGGGCAATTTGCTGAGGTGTTTGACCAAGGAGTATGAACAGACTTGGGATCTAGTCATTCCACAAGCAGAGTATGCCTATAATGATAGTGTTAATAGGACCACAAGTAGGAGTCCTTTTGAGGTTGTGCATGGAAGACACGCTAGAGGAGTGTGTGAACTAAGAGACCTTGGTTCAATGGAGATGAAGAGTGGCCAAGCAGAGGACTTCACCTAAACTATCAAGGAGGTACAAGAACAGGTCAAGAAGGCCATCCTAGAGTCCACTCAAAAGCTAAAGGCCAAAGTAGATGAAAGAAGAAAAGAAGTTCAGTTCAAGATAGGGGACTATGTGGTGGTCCATCTAAGAAAAGAAAGGATGCAAAAAGGCATGCCTACAAAGTTGCAAATGAGAAGAGTAGGGCCTTGTAAAATTCTGGCCAAATATGGTGAAAATACATATAAGGTGGACTTGCCATTAGATTTGGCTATCTCACTAGTGTTTAATGTTGCTGACCTGGTCTTATTCAAAGGAGATATAGCTAAGGGAAGTGAAGATCAAGCAAGGGTGTGGCAGGATCTAGATAGCAATGCCATGCCTAAAAAGAAGCAGTCTATAGCAGAACAAGTATTGGAATCTAGGGTGAAGAAGTCCACTAGGCATCAAGTGTATATGGAGCACTTAATCAAATGGGTAGGTCAACCTGAGTCTGAAGCTACTTGGGTAGAGGAGAGCCAGTTCAAGAAACTAGGCATAGACCTAGCCCTTCTCAACCCCAACATACCTTAACTTGTGCTGAGGGGGAGTACGGTGTAGGAGCACCCTTCTAAGGGATCCCACCATCAAAAATTTTGTTGTGAAAGAACTTCTTAATGAAGGCTTGTAAGTAGAATAAGAGCCTTGAGCACATTTGGTGTGTGTAGGGTCTAGTTAGGATCCTAGGGTCATAGTTTGGTCTTTCTTATTGACTATATAGTAACTCAAGGAATGATATCATCCTGATGTCACATGATCTTAGGATAGGTCAAAGTCTTAAAATAGGGGTTTTGAAGGTTTTAGCACATGTGTGCTTTGGTTTAGACCTAGGAATGGTCTTAGGATGAGAAGAGAGCAAAAATTGCTCAAGCAAAAAAAGTTGCTCAAAAAGTTGCATAGCAACTTTTCAAAGTTGCTTAGCGACTATTTCTAATTTGGGTTCTAACCTTACCCAAGTGGCTAAGAGCCCTATCTAAGCTCAAACCCCAAGGAGAAGACTATTTATGTTTAGAAAAACCTTAATTCAAGGGTTGGCAATGATTGTGTACGACTTTGTGTTGGAAAAACCAGACTGTGACTGTAATTGGTGTGCCAGGCAATGTAATGGCATGAATGTGAAGAGTTAATGAAAAGCACATAAGATCTTTGGCATTGTACATTTGTTTTAGTGTATTTAATTTTGTTTTGGTGTGTTTAGAGTAGTTTCTTTTCAAGTTTGTGTGTGTTCTTCTTTCTGGTTTGAATCTACCAGTCCTTTATCCAGTTTGGAGAGGCATGTAGATATGGGCCTGTAACTCCTATCCCCACCATGGAAACACCATGGAACCTTGGGATATGGTAGTACATACCCTATACTATACATATTTGCAAGAAGGGCCTTGGAATATTGTTAGAAAGTAAAGACCACCAAGATAACTAAGAGGGGGGGGGGGGGTGAATTAGTTATCTGATAATTAGACCATTTATCAACATTAACTTCAATATCAACTTCAATAGTTTTAAACCATATAATTAATGCAGTAACCAACCATAGAAAGATAATCATACACAATGACACAATAACACAAGATATGTTAACTAGGGAACCTCTTGATCAAAGAGTAAACTCCGGTGGGAATGATGCCCACAAAATGATGCACTAATATGAAAGTTCCTTGTTAGAGGATGGACCCTGTTAGGAGTCTTATGAAATACATTCAGTACATATGAATCTCTGTTAGGAGATTTTGAATCCCTGTTAAAAGATTCTAACCCTGTTAGGAGTTATGGAAGACAGAAGGACCCACTGCCCAAACAACTTCAAGGCAAGATCTCTGAACTCACTGTCCAACAGATCTTAGAATTATTCAATAGAATAATATGAAATATGTTACCTCCTTCACACTATGCCTAAACCACACTCTCTGCTACACAAGATCACAAATCTAGATCTCTGTACTTTGCAAGTCTTCATCACTGAATTAGCTCTTTTCTTCACTTCATGCATACATTTGCATCACAAATTTCAAAACTTCATATCACAACTATTAAAATCCACACATAACAAGGAAAAAATTCCTTCCTTTATACCACACTCAAATAATTACAAATGAGTTGGCATGTAAATACAAAATAATAATTTCAACACGCTACATCAAAATTACATAAAAATGTCAGCTTCCAGATACAATAACTTTCCAATCGTGTGACCTCAAAGTTTGCACTATGAACCACGTCACCAAAAATGAGTCTCAAACTTCCCTTTAATTGTGCAGAATTAGATTTTATCCCGGTTAGGAGATATCCTCCGATTACCAAAAACTGCTACACAGGAATACTGCCAGAATAGTGCTTCCACCAAAATGCTTATAAATTTCATGAATAAATAAATTTCTTTTTGTGCTCTTAACCATAGGATAATAATACACCAAAGAACATACCATCAATTGTACATAACTCAATCTACAATATTACATGTGCGCAAAACAAAACTGTGCCTTCTTTTCTGCTAAACTCCAAAATATCACTGTGTTGACATCAATGACAATCATAGTCATGAATGCAACAACCATTGCTACAGAATGACTACCAAAGGCTTTATCATTCATTCCTAAAAATCTCCCCCATTGGCATTGATGGCAACATAGATGAAAAACATCCAATGTTCCAAAAATCCAATCACTGCTACTCAATTGCACTGCTGCTCATCATCAATCAAATCTTGCTTCGTTATCCTATTCAATCTCTCCAACAAATGTAGTTCCTTAATGTTTTTCATGATTCTCTCCCCTATTGACATCAATGACATAAATTCAATCACTACGTCAAACAATAGCTCAATGTCAAAAGACACTGTTCAGAAAATACATTCACAAGAGTCCTTAAAGACTCAACTCAGATACACATACTCCCCCATAGAGGAAGTACTAACATCCAATCCAGAAAATAGATAGGGCCATAAACCACTGGACGGATGCAACCAACTACATCATTACTAAAAAGTAGGTTGGGGCATAACCCCAAGCATACCTCTCAGATACTTAAATGTATCCTTAGGCAAAGGCTTAGTAAATATATCTACTATCTGCTCCTTTGTGCTTATGTACTCCAGTCTCACTTCTTTATCTGCAACTTTCTCTCTTACAACATGATACCTGATCTCTATATGCTTTGTTTTAGAATGTAAAACTGGATTGTTAGACATACTAACTATACTTGTATTGTCACAATATATGACAATAGGCTCATCAAACTTGATTCTAATGTCTATCAACATCTGCTTCATCCAAATTATCTGATTACAATTGTTTGCTATTGCTACATATTCTGCTTCTGCTGTACTCTGTGAGATACAATTCTTCTTTTTTCTCAACCAAGAAACTAATCTTCCTCCAAGAAAAAAGGCTCCACCACTGGTGCTTTTCTTGTCATCAACGTTGCCTCCCCAATCAGCATCAGTATATGCACATAGGGTAAAATCATCAGAATTTTCATACCACAGTCCATAGTCCATTGTGCCTCTAAGATATCTCAATATCCTTTTTACTGCTGCATAATGTGACTCTCTAGGTTCAGCTTGAAATCTTGTTACCATTCCAACTAAATGTTGTATATCTGGTCTAGTGTGTGTCAAATACTACAATCCACCAATCATAGATCTGTATTTCTTTTGCTCAACTTCTGGTGTCTCATCTTTACTAGATAGTTTATGTCATGTAACCATAGGTGTTCCAACTGGTTTACAATTCTCCATACCGAATCTTTTCAACAAATCATTCAAGTACTTTGTCTGACTTATAAAGATACCATCTTTGTTTTGTGTTATTTGTAATCCCAAAAAGTATTTCTTTTCTCCAATCATACTCATTTCAAATTTTGTCTTCATTTCATCAACAAATTTGTCACTAGCTTCATCTTCTCTTCCAAAAATAATGTCATCAACAAAAATAACCAAAACTAACAATCCATTCTCAATTTCTTTTGTGTATAAGTTACTATCAGCTGTTCCTTTTGTAAATCCCAATTTTAACAAATACTTATCTAATCTAGCATAACAAGTTCTAGGTGCTTGCTTTAGTCCATACAATGCTTTCTTTTTACATACCATGTGTCCTTCTTGAGTCAAAGGAAAACCTTCAGGCTACTCAATGTAAACTTCTTCTTCTAATTCACCATTTAGAAATGCTAACTTCACATCCATCTGATACACTTTGAATTTCTTAAATGCTGCATAAGACAAAAATATTCTTACTGCTTCAAGTCTTGCCACAGGGGAAAAAGTCTCTTCATAGTCAATTCCTTCTTGCCGTGAGTATCCCTTACATACCAATCTTGCTTTGTTTCCAATTACTTCTTGTTCATTCATCTTGTTCTTGAATACCCATTTAGTTCCAATCACATTTTTGTCTTTAGGTCTAGAGACCAATTACCATGTCTTGTTCTTTTCAATCTGATCCAATTCTGCTTTCATAGCTTTAATCCAATGTTCATCTTCACAAGCTTCATTAGTAGACTTAGGTTCAATTTGAGAAATCAAACATAAATGTACCTTCTTTCTAGTTATAACTTCTTTGTCCAAACTTCCAATAACTTGCTCAATAGGATGATGTCTTGATATATACTTGTTAGGTGTCATAGTCACCGATCTTTCTTCAACTGTAGATTCTTTTCTATTTTCTTCAGCATGAATTTCATTCAACAATTCACTATCAGTCTCAAAAAATTGTTCAGTAGTTTCAATGTTAGGTCGAGGGTTAGTTCCTTCATCAGATTCATAATCAAGCATTCTTTCTTGAATTTTAAACTTCTCATCAACTTTTACATTTGCACTTTCAACAACAGTTTTAGTTCTCTTATTGTAACATCTATATGCTTTGCTTTTCAAAGAATATCCAAGAAAAATTCCTTCATCACTTCTAGGATCAAACTTTCCTATATCATCATCTCTCTTAATATAACATTTGCTTCCAAAAATTCTAAAATACTTAATTGAGGGTGCATGTCCAAAGAACAATTCATAAGGTGTCTTGTCTGTGTCTGCTTTGATTTGTACTCTGTTCATTATATATACTACTATATTCACTGCTTCTCTCCAAAATGTCTTTGCCAAATCACCTTCAAATAACATAGCTCTAGCTGCTTCAGTCACTGATCTGTTCCTTCTTTCTACAATACCATTTTGTTCAAGTGTTCTAGGGGCTAATAACTATCTCTTAATACCATTTACTTCACAAAAAGTGTTAAACTCTTTAGATGTAAATTCTCCACCTCTATCAGATCTCAAACATTTAATCCTCATTCCTGATTCATTCTCAACTTTATTCTTCATGACCTTAAACTTATCAAATGCTTCAGATTTCTCTTTCAAAAATGCAATCCACATCATTCTTATAAAATCATCAACAAGAATCATAAAATACCTTTCTCCATAGAATCCTCTAGTCCTAGTAGGACCGCTCAAGTTTGTATGAACAATCTCCAACTTTTCTGTAGATGTGAACTTCTTGCTAGGAAATGAACTCCTTTTCTGCTTAGCCATCACACATTCCTTACAAATCATGTTAGTAGGCTTCATAATCTTAGGTAAATCTCTTACTGCAAATGTAGAACTTACTTTCACAATATTATCAAAGTTTATATGATAAAACCTTCTATGCCATAACCAACTGTCATCAATCTTAGTCATCAAGCATGTCATCTCAGTAGGGTTCAACTGAAATACATTACCTTTGGTTCTAGATCCAGTTCCAATTAGATTTCCATCTTTATCCTTAATCACACAAGTTTTCTTAGTAAACCAAACTTGATATCCCTTATCCACTAACTATCCAACACTCAAAAGATTATGTTTCAATCCATCAACAAAGTAAACATCATCAGTATTAGTCTTTCCATCAAGAGTAATAGATCCTATACCTTTAATCAAACAAGGTGCATTGTTACCAACTCTAACAAATCCTCCATCATAATTGTTAAAATTTATGAAGTTTCCTTTATCACCAGTCATATGATGTGAACAACCACTGTCTATAATCCAATCAACTTTCTTTTCAACTTGGGAAACTAAGGCTTTTTCTTCTTTAATATTAGATTTAGAATTTTCTTTCTTAATTTCTACAAATCCTATGTCATCAAAGTTATCATTATCACTGTCACTCAAATGTCTTTCAATTCCTACTTCAATTTCTTCATCATTTGCATAATAACATTCTTTAGATCTTCTAGGCTTAAAATTGTTTCTATACTTCTTAACTCTCTTAGGACACTTAGATGCAAAATGACCATATTTTTGACATGTCCAACATTTAAAGATTTTCTTACCATTTGGTTCTTTTTTCACAAGCAAGGCAATACCTCCTTCAATCTTCTAATCTTCATCAGATTTGGATTTTCTATTGCTGGCATAATCTCCATTCACACTTGTACTTCTAGACAAAGTAGGTCTGATGCTAAGAGCACTGAATGCTGTCTCCACTCTAAGTAGTTCTCCTGATAATCTCAAATTCATCTCTACTGCTTCCAATCTTCCAAGAAGAGTCTCTCTTGAAAATTTTGGTGTACAAGGTATCACTTGTTCAATCATTTGTGTAGTCTGCCTGAATACCGGTGTTAATGTTCTCAAAATCTTCCATATTACTTCATTCTCTGTCTTTTCACTTCCATAAGACTTTATTCCTGCAACAATTTTTGACATCCTACCAATATAGCTTCTAACAGATTCATCTTCCATCATTTTTATGTTTTCAAATGCACAAATCCAATTATGTAACCTAGCTTTCTTTGCATGTTCATCACCTTCAAAAGTAGAATGTAAAGCTTTCCAAATATTATGAGATTTAGTTAAACCTTTTACTTGACTGTATTCATTCTCTAAAAGTGCTGATAAAAGTGCTTCTCTTGCAAGTATGTTATAGATAAATAGATCTACCTCATCTTTAGAACTTGTTTCAAGATTGTCTTTGATGAAGGGTACTCCCCTTAATACCACAAACACATGACAGAAATAGAGAAACAACAACAATATGCAAGAACAGAAAATTGGCTTCTTATTATCTCCACAAAGGTGGAATTACAAACTTTCAGAATTACAATATGCAAAGCCACATGGGCATTCCCTTACAATATTCTGTAGGACAAAGCCTCGGACTATTACCCAGATCTACTACCCAGAACTATTCTGAACTGCCTAAGACAATAATACAGCATTCCTAATATAGGCAATTTCCACCGCCCGAGAAGGTTCCAAAAATTTAGCCCTAAGGCCGACCAAACTTAGCATTATTTTATTTTACATTTTATTACATCATAGTCGGCTCAAGATAACCTTTGAAACCTGAACAGAAATTTTGAAGAAAATTATTTTCTGCCATTTCAGGTGGTCCAACTTCTGAAGACCATAAGTCATCACCCGTTGACGCGCTCGGCTATTATAACCCCATTTCAGAAACGCCAAGAAGTGCTCTACAAGCTTGACCAGCGCAAGCGCCCGTCGCCCAAATTTTTGACCTCATCCGGGGCCTCTAAATCCTTCAAAACTGAGTTCAAAGTTTCTGTACCCTACTGCCAATACCAAAAATCTTCAATATCTTCAAAACTACACCTGATCTAGCCATGAAACTTTGCTGGCAGACTTATATGACCAAAATGAACCTCCAAGAAAGAAATCAGATCATTCTGAGCACATATGAAAATTACCAAAAATAGTAACTTTCCACAAATAGCAGCTCTGCACAAAATAGCTCTTACTGAATATAAAAATAGAAATATTTTTGGGTGATGCAAGATTGCTCTTACACCTAGGATGCTCCTGCATCAGACACCCAGGGTAATTTGAGAAGTGACCCTGTCACGACTTAAGTGTGCAGAGGAAAACCAAGACGGTTAACCTCCTCCTTTGTTAGCCATGATGAATCTTCAACAGGTCATCCTTTCCATTTGACTAAATACTCTTCATATGTCCTATTCCTTGTGCTTCTGCCAACACGACTGTCCAGTATGTCTTCAATCTCCTTGATATCTGAACTGGTTACTGGAATACTCCACTGTGCTGCTGCAACCTCATCCTCAACACCTCCTTCGTGATACTCTGTCAAATCTGAAATGTTAAACACTGGTGAAATATTCAGCTCACTAGGCAATTCTACCTCATATGCATTTCTTGAATCATGCTTCTTCAGTATCTTACATGGCCCAAACTTCTTCATTTTCAACTTGTTATATGTACCAACCGGAAACCGCTCCTTCCGCAAATGAACCATGACTTCATCACCAACCTGAAATTCCTTATACCTCCTTTTCTCATCTGCCTTAGCCTTATACTGTGCGTTCATCTTGGTAATATGCTTCCTCACCTCCCCATGGATGTTCTTCAAGTGTTCTACAAAATCCTCAGCTTCAGCACTACTTATTTCTCCTTTATCTATCTTCCTCAATTTAGATGCATTTCTTGGACTACTTCCATATACAATCTGGAATGGTGATTTACCAGTGCTCCTATTGATAGAATTATTGTATGCAAATTCTACCTGTGGTAAAATCAAATCCCATCCTGTTAGCTTACCTCCAACCAAACATCTCAGCAAATTTCCCAAACTCCTATTCACCACCTCTGTCTGTCCATCAGTCTGTGGATGATGTGATGAACTAAACTTCAAATCTGTCTTCAACTTCTTCCACAATGTACGCCAGAAATATCTAACAAACTTAGTGTCCCGATCTGAAACTATGGTCTTTGGCAAACCATGAAGTCTCACTACTTCTCTGAAAAACAATTCTGCTATATGAACAGCATCATTAGTCTTCTTGCAGGGAATGAAATGTGCCATCTTTGAAAATCTGTCAACCACCACAAAAATTGAATCATGTCCCCGTTGAGTCCTTGGTAAACCAAGAACAAAGTCCATGCTGATATCCTCCCAAGGCTTCTCTGGTACAGGTAATGGCTAATACAACCCTGTATTCTGCTTCACTCCTTTCACCATCTGACATACTCTGCAACTCTGTACAAACTTCTTCACATCTTGCTGCAATTGTGGCCAATAATAATTCTCACTAACCAAACCAAGGGTTTTATCACGACCAAAATATCCAGCCAATCCTCCGCTATGCTTCTCCTTGATTAGATTCTCCCTCATAGAACTTCATGGAATGCACAACTGACTCCTTTTGAATAGCATATCATCCTGGATGATGAAATCCAACCATTTCGTCCTGTCTAGAGTAACAGGTTCTGTACAAGCTTTCTAAGCTTCACCAAAATCAGGATCCTCTGGATACAAATTTTGGAGTTCCTTGAACCCAACCACTTCAATCTGCATTTTTGTCAGCAATAGTTGCCTTCTGCTAAGAGCATCTGCAACCCTATTAGACTTTCCACTCCTGTGTTTCAAAACAAATGTATAACTCTGCAAAAACTCAACCCATTTCAAATGCCTTTGATTCAATTTTCCTTGACAATTCAAATATTGCAAAGCTTGATGATCAGTATACAAAACAAACTCCTTAGGAAGTAGATAATGTCTCCACTTCTTTAATGCCTGAACTATAGCATAAAATTCTTGATCATAAACAGAATATTTCCTCTTGGCATCATTTAACTTCTCACTGAAATAAGCAATAGGTTTACCTTCTTGGCTCATAATAGCTCCTATTGCAGTACCACTAGCATCACAATCTACTTGAAACACCTTATTAAAATCTGGAAGTGCTAAAATAGGTTGTTCTGTAACTTTTTGTTTCAACAATTGAAAACTCTTTTCTGCCCCATTAGTCCACTTAAACTCTTTTCTATCCCCTCTCATTGTTTCAGTCAAGGGTCCACAAATACTGCTAAAATTTCTGATAAACTTTCTGTAAAAGCTAGCCAAACCATGAAAAGATCTTACCTAAGTAGCACTCCTTGGAGTAGGCCATTCAAAGATAGCCTGTACCTTCTCTGGGTCCATTTTTAGACCTTCTGCTAAAACTAAAAATCTCAAATACACTAACTCTTTTTTCACAAAACTGCACTTCTTCAAATTAATCAACAATTTCTCATCTCTCAACTTGTCAAATACCATACGAATATGCACCATATGCTCATCCACTGTCTTACTAAAGATCAAAATATCATCTAGGTAAACAATGACAAACTTACCCAGAAATTCTTTCAGAACCTCATTCATGAGCCGCATGAAAGTGCTCGGTGCATTGGTTAGCCCAAAAGGCATGACTAACCACTCATATAGTCCTTCCTTTGTCTTGAAGGCAGTCTTCCATTCATCTCCTTCTCTGATCCGAATCTGGTGATATCCACTCTTCAGATCTATCTTTGAGAAATACACAGCTCCACTCAAACAATCCATAATATCATCCATTCGTGGCAATGGAAACCTATACTTGATTGTGATCTTGTTTATTGCTCTAGAATCTGTACACATCCTCCACTCTCCATTCTTCTTTGGTGCTAATAGGGCTGGTACAGCACAGGGAATCAGACTCTCACGGATCAATCCTTTCTGTAACAACTCATGTACTTGTCTGTTCAACTCCTCACTTTCTGCAGGTGTCATTCTGTGTACTGCCTTGTTCGGCAAACTCACTCCTGGGATCAAGTCCATCTGATGACTGATCTTCCTGACTAGTGGTAATCCATCAGGCATGTTATCGGATACAATATCCTGAAACTCATTCAATAAATCTGCAACTTCTACAGGAACATCTTCTACTTTCTCTTTACCAGCTTTTGGAATCAAAGCAAAACATACATGCTCATGCCTCATACCATCTAAGAAATTTTTTCCATCAACAAAAGTTATTCTTGCATTACCACATACCTTTTCTTCAGTCTCCTTCAATGGTTTTAGCTTATGCCGCACTCCATCCTTTGTCAGAGAATAGGTATTCGCACGACCATCATGCACAGCACATCTGTCAAACTGCCATGGTCTACCCAACAACATATGACATGCATCCATAGATATGATATCACACAATGCCTCGTCTTGGTATCCGCCAATCTTGAACTTCACCAGGCATTGTTCATTGACCATGACCTTGTGGTCATCCTGTACCCAGGCAATCTGATATGGATGTGGGTGTTTCTGTCTCTTGAGCTTCAACTTTGTCACCATCTCTTCTGACACCAAATTGTCAGTGCTTCCACTATCAATAATCACATCACAACATTTACCTTCACACTTGCACCTGGTGCGAAATAGGCTCCTCCTTTGCTCAGGTTCATTCTCACCACTCAACAGGACTCTTCTGTTAATCAATGTTTCTCCTCTTTCAGCATCTTCAAAATTTGATGATCTGGCATCTTCATCTACATGTGCAACTCTGGCCTGGCCTTCATTTCTCCTGTCTGTTCTGCCTTGGCGCTGAGGACATTCAAATGCCCTATGACCTTCTTCTCCACAGTGAAAACATGTTCCACGGAAGCCACCTCTTCCAGATCCTTGTCCTCTTCCTCTTCCTCTCTGATCTCTATTATTCTAATCTTGGAAGTGATTGGAATTATTTCCTCGCTGATTCTGACTGCTACTGACCTCATCCTTCTTTTTCAGATCTTCATTTCGGCCACCGTATGACCGTCCACCAGATCGTCCACCGCGACCTCTTCCGTTTTGTCTGCTCTCAAACTTCTTGTTCAGCTTTTCCTCTACTTTTAGGGCAAACTGGTATGCCTCTTCAATACTGTTCATTCAAACCAGATTCAGCTCCTCCTGAATGCTTGGCCTTAACCCATTAAGGTATCGGGCAACTTTCTCCTTATCAGCTTCTGCATGGCCTGTTCTGATGAGAAGTCGATAGAACTCCTCTGTATACTCCTGAATAGATCTTCCTGCTTGCTTCAAACTCTGCATTTTCTTCAGTAGGTCAAGCTCATAATCAACAGGAATGAACTGTCACTTCAATTTATCCACCATCCAATCCCATCTTGTGATTTTATCTTTCCCTCTTCTATTTCGCTCCAACTGAATTTCTTGCCACCAGATCTTCGCATGACCTTTCAATCTGGCCTTCGCAAATTTGACCCTATCAGGATCGTCAACATCTTCGTACTCAAAATATTCCTCACATTCATTGATCCAGTCAATCAATTCCTCTGGGTTAAGATTTCTAAAAAATGTAGGAACCTCAATCTTAGGTCTTTTCCCAATCTTGGAAATGGCCCGAAAAAGTCTTTCTTCCTCCTGGTTCACACTTTCGTCTTCTCCTTCTTGATATTCTTCCTCGGCTTCATCCTCACTTTCATCTCTGACATTGAGATTCATTCCTCTGTGAATCTCTTCTTGCAATGCTCGCACTTGTCTCTGCAGCTCTCTAACCTCAGGTGTCACAGCACCAGCTCTTCCGCCACGTTCTCGTCGTGGAGGCATTTTCGCGATGTGCGCTGAAACCTAACCACGGTCCTGGTGCAAACTGCCTCACAGTCGGTGATCTGTTTACACACTTAAGAAAACCTGCTTTGATACCACTTGATGAAGGGTACTCCCCTTAATACCACAAACACATGACAGAAATAGAGAAACAACAACAATATGCAAGAACAAAAAATTGGCTTCTTATTATCTCCACAAAGGTGGAATTACAAACTTTCAGAATTACAATATGCAAAGCCACATGGGCATTCCCTTACAATATTTTGTAGGACAAAGCCTCGAACTATTACCCAGATCTACTACCCAGAACTATTCTGAACTGCCTAAGACAATAATACAGCCTTCCTAATATAGGCAATTTCCACCGCCCGAGAAAGTTCCAGAAATTTAGCCCTAAGGCCGACCAAACTTAGCATTATTTTATTTTACATTTTATTACATCATAGTCGGCTCAAGATAACCTTTGAAACCCGAACAGAAATTTTGAAGAAAATTATTTTCTGCCATTTCAGGTGGTCCAACTTCTGAAGACCATAAGTCATCACTCGTTGACCCGCTCGGCTATTATAACCCCATTTCGGAAATGCCACGAAGTGCTCTACAGGCTTGATCAGTGGAAGCGCCTATCACCCAAATTTTTGACCTCATCCGGGGCCTCTAAAGCCTTCAAAACTGAGTTCAAAGTTTCTGTACCCTGCTGCCAATACCGAAAATCTTCAATATCTTCAAAACTACACCTGATCTAGCCATGAAACTTTGCTGGCAGACTTATATGACCAAAATGAACCTCCAAGAAAGAAATCAGATCATTCTGAGCACATACGAAAATTACCAAAAATAGTAACTTTCCACAAATAGCAGCTCTGCACAAAATAGCCCTTACTGAATATAAAAATAGAAATATTTTTGGGTGATGCAAGATTGCTCTTACACCCAAGATGCTCCTGCATCAGTCTTCTTCAATTATAGTCCTTTCATTCTTTGTAATCAACCAATAACTTGGTCCTAAACACAAGAGACGTGTCTTCATCTTTTCTTTCCAGCTGTCAAAATTTACTCCATCAAACTTAGGGCTTTCTTTCCTAAAATTTTCCATAGATCTCCTTAAGTTGTTAAACTTCTCTTTCAAGGACCTGCCTCTCTGATACCAATTGTTAGAAAGTAAAGACCACAAAGATAACTGAGAGGGGGGGGTGGGGGTGAATCAGCTACCTGATAATTAGACCATTTATCAACATTAACTTCAATATCAACTTCAACAGCTTTAAACCATATAATTAATGTAGTAACCAACCATAGAAAGATAATCATACACAATGACACAATAACACAAGATATGTTAACTAGGGAACCTCTTGATCAAAGAGTAAACCCCGGTGGGAATGATGCCCACAAAATGATGCACTATTATGAAAGTTCCTTGTTAGAGTATGGACCCTATTAGGAGTCTTATGAAATACATTCAGTACATATGAATCTCTGTTAGGAGATTTTGAATCCCTGTTAAAAGATTCTAACCCTGTTAGGAGTTATGGAAGACAGAAGGACCCACTGCCCAAACAACTTCAAGGCAAGATCTCTGAACTTGCTGTCTAATAGATCTTAAGATTATTCAATAGAATAATATGAAATATGTTACCTCCTTCACACTGTGCCAAAACCGCACTCTCTGCTACACAAGATCACAAATATAGATCTCTGTACTTCGCAAGTCTTCCTTCATCACTGAATTAGCTCTTTTCTTCACTTCATGCATACATTCACATCACAAATTTCAAAACTTCATATCACAACTATTAAAATACACACATAACAAATAAAACATTCCTTCCTTTATACCACACTCAAATAATTACAAATGAGTCGACATGTAAATACAAAATAATAATTTCAACATGCTACATCAAAATTACATAAAATTGTCGGCTTCTAGATACAATAAATTTCCAATCGTGTGACCTCAAAGTTTGAACTATGAACCATGTCACCAACAATGAGTCTCAAACTTCCCTTTAACTGTGCAGAATCAGATTTTATCCCGGTTAGGAGATATCCTCTGATTACCAAAAACCGCTACACAGGAATACTGCCAGATTACTGCTTCCACCAAAATGCTTATAACTTTCATGAATAAATGAATTTATTTTTGTACTCTTAACCATAGGCTAATAACACACCAAAGAAAATACCATAAACTATGCATAACTCAATCTACAATATAACATGTGCGCAAAACAAAATTGTGCCTGCTTTTCTGCTAAACTCCAGAATATCACTATGTTGACATCAATGACAATCATAGTCATGAATGCAAAAACCACTGCTATAGAATGACTGCCAAAGGCTTCAACATTCATTCCTAACAAATATGAGCACAAGCATTTATTTAACCAAGCCCTAGGCGAGCATGGACTGTTCCCAGCTAGGTGAGGTCAGCGTTGTGGAAGCTTTAGAAGACAAGGGTGGAGACTTCAGACAAAACCCTTTGGAGGAGTTAAAGAAGGATGAAAGAAGACTCATTTGTGTGAAGGAGAGGTTCCCACTAATCCGTTAAGGGTATTTACACAAGAAAACTCACTCTGTGACTCTAACAAGCTCAAAAAGCCCTAGAAACCCTCATTTCTGGTTAGGGCATTGTACAGATAGTTGAAGACCTAAAACCTTGAAAATCCTTGATGGATGGGAATATGAATGGAGGTCTCTATGGAAGACTAGCCATGATTTGGTGAAAGAAGCAGGTCAAAAGTCCTATAAACCCGGAGAGGAGGCCTAATTGGGGCTCTTTTCTAGTAGCCCTTTTTTGGGAAGAAAGTATGAGATCGGGTAACAAGTCAACTTACCCAACCTCTTGGAGTCACTTTGTTGGATGTGAAAACACCTTGGAAGTCATCTCCACCTTTTTCAGAGCTTGAGGAGATGAGCAAGCCAAGAAACCCATATGAGCTTATGTAAGGGTATGAAGCTAGAAAGTGTGTAGGAAAGCTAAGAGGAAGGAGAGTGAAATATTGGTGGTTGGATTGGGCTAGGTCAGGGGATCCTATTGAGAAAAGGAATCCTAGAGACCACAAGGTGTGTGTAGAGCACACTAGTGATCCAAGATAAGGATCAGGGAGCGTAGACTAAGCTAGTCTATCCCAATCTCCCCATCACATATCAAGTAGGTATCTCTAATAAGGAAAAGTTCAAGGTAATGAGGACTTAGAAAATGGTCAAAAGTAAATAAAAACATCCTTGGAGTTTCTTATAGTTGGCGTTAATATTATAAATTTATAATTTATTGTAAAGCTTGGATGATAAAATTTAGTTATATATTTCTTAGTGAAACATATCGTGAGTGTGCAATTGATGCATTGCATCAAGTTCTCACCTACAAGTGTTACAAATAGTAGATATTGTTAAAAATAGTAGTTATTTTTAGGTAGAGTCATTGATGGTTGTAGTTAGATTAGTCAAAACATAGAACATTCATGTATATAGTTAGTCATCTAGTTGATTTCTCTTTGTGATGCTCTATATTAGTCACATGGCTTATTGGACATTGTAGCTCCCTTTTTCCAATGATGTGCAGAAAGGTAAATGTTTGTAGAAAAAAGGAACTTGAACATGGAAATTTCATCCATTTGATTTTGAATCAATTTGGTCTAGACACAAGTGTATTTGGACAAGTTTTGAATTACGTTCAAGTAGACATGTCCAAGTAAAAATGGTTGGTCGAGGATTATTTGTATCATGTTGTGCCATTTTTTACAATTCGCAACCATAGATTTCAACGAAATGCTCATTCATTTCATCTATGAAATGTCTTTGACATTAAAAAATTTATTAAAGTAAATTAAGTATAATTAGTAAAAAGTTATTAATATTTAAAGTTATTATACAAAGATTTTAAATATTTGTATGTATTTATTTTTAGACATTAAGGATGTATTGTATATTATACAAATTATTGTGAAGTTAAAGGTGAAGAATGTTCATTTTATTCTAAAAAGCATGAAATGAGAATAGATAAAAAATAATTTTATTTTTTTTGACATATAAATTATGAAGTCGAAGTACACATACATGAAAAAAGTAACTTAATATAACAAATATAATTATATTGTCATAGTCCTTTGTAATATGACTTAAAAAGTTGTTGGAAACAATTGTATGATCTTTTCTAAATCCATAAAATTCCACATATTTTTTAGGTCTTATATTATAATTTATTTCATTAGGATTTGAAACATTATATCTAGTTGGAAGTTTGGTGGACTCTAGCATTTATTTGTATTCAATAGGGACCAATGTTCAGGGGTCTATGGTTTTGTTTGGTATCACATGTTGTCCTAGTGATTAAGTTGTGTCTTGTGCAATGGATGGATCCAAACTATTAGCATACAAGTTAGGAGAAAAGGGCTATCTAATGGCTGCTTAAAGGGGGGTTTGACTTAATCAAGTCTCTAACTTTTGTTAATAGTGTTGGTTCCTGTGTGTGTGAATTTTGTACCTGATCTGTAGACACAACACTTCAGTAAAACATTAGAGGTTAGCAAAAATCAAAATCGTACAAAATTGAAATCTAATTTAACCAAGTGATTTACTGCCTTCTAGTAGGTGCGAGATTGATGTTCTCAGATTGTTATCGAGATCAGTGACCTAGACGACACCTAAATGAAGGATTTGAATGCAATTGATCTAGATATGAATTGAATGCAATTAATCTATTTTTTTTTGATATTTTCTATGCAATAATATGAAAAATGATATGAAATCTATGATATGTAAAAACTGATATGCTATGAATTGATCTAACAATAATATGAAAACAAAAGTGATCTCACAACAATGTTGATTTGCAATAAGCTTTGATCCTTCCAATTGCAATTCTCCAACGTGATTGTGCAAAAAATATGAGATGATTTGAGATGAGCTGAGGCTTTGTTTTTATAGAAATCTAGGGCTTTGGAGGTGCATGAAAGAAAGCCATAAATCACTCAAATAACTCAAGTTGATTTTTGAGTTATTTTTAAATAAAGAATAATTAACTCACAAAAACATGCAAAAGCAAAGTTTAACTCAAAATAGAGTTTAGCTTTAATTGATAATTGATAGTTGTCTTCTTTTATGATTGTGCATGTTTTATTTATGAATTAATTTAATAAATAAAGTGATTTATGCTCAACTTAACTGATTTTTGAAAATAAATAATTGATTTATGGGTTAATCAATTATTTAATCAAACTTTTATAAAAAACTATATTATTAAATAATGACAACTCGCTTTAATTAATTAAATAAAAATTTAATCAATTATTCATAAGATATTAGATTTATTGTCAAAATTAAATAATACAATTAATAATAGATAGAATTAAATTTAATTACACAATTAAGTGGCAAGATATTAAATCTAATTAATTAAATATGAAAATATTCAATTAATCAAACTTAGGATAAATGTGATTTATTGCCAAATAATCATTAAATTAAAGATAATTAAGATAATTAGGAATATTGCTAGGAATATTCCCTAATGCAGAATTTAAGATAATCAATTAGGATTCGATGATGTTTAGATGTGCCTTAGGTTAGGACTTTGATGTCGATTTCATTCGAATTGTTGATATAGAAGATTAATGAACTTATAGCCCATTTTTGGGGTATTACATTTTGCCCCTCTTTGAATTACTGTGTGAAGCGCAGTGGTTCAAAGACAGTCTATGTTTGATAGAGATATGAAACGGATTCAAAATTGATAATTGATATGAGACAGAAGCTGATTGATATTGATTTGATATGAAGATAATAGTTACTGAATGACCAAAGATAATGTTCACTGTAGCACTGATGAACTGAGGATTGCGAAAAAAAATGTCAAAATGCCTGATTCTGAACCTTATGATTGCGAAGAAGTGAGTGACCGATTCTAGAATCGACTGTCTTAGTAGAACTAGCAGGTATCACATCCGAACCCTTCAGTTGCCAAAGAACCAAGGATAGAACACTATGATCCAATGGTTGCAAAAACTGATACAATTTACAAGATTAGGAGAATACTAGATTGATATGGATCTTGATGAATCTGATATGCCCCAAGTGATGATAGATTTTCCCTGAGCGATGAGGTCTTTTTTGATGAATCCGTAGCTAGACGTGGTTTTTGTCTTGATTACTGAGGAAGATATGATTTCCATAAAGATATGATTTCAAATTTGATTACAGACTTTGAATGATGTGCAATACCATGCTCCCTTCGGGATTAAAATTGAAATCTGACAAGAAAAGTCAGCGTTGAGAGTTCAAAAGCATGTTAATTGATTGGAAAAGTGGTTATACACGTTCAAGAACACATTCTACATCATTGGAAGGTCCCAAAAGACCAAGTTTGACTAGGTTAAACCATGAGTTGACCATAGTTGACCAAGTTGAAATTTTGATAGTTTGATGTTAGATAATCAGTTAAGTTGAATACTAGATTTCTGTGATGATTGAAGGTCGAATATGCAAGTAGTTAATAATATGAATGATCTCAGATTTGAATTTTGATCCCGAAAAAGGATTCTACTTGCTGTTTCATTGGAGGAACCTTCGTGTGAGATTCAGCTCTTGTTAGACTTGAAGATGCGATTTGAAGAATCGTTTAAGCTTTGAAGTGTTTCCAAATAGTTGTGAGATATGCAAACATGCAAAATGCAAAGAGACATGCAAAATGAAATGCAACTTAAGACCTAGGACCTAGTCTCTAATCATATGTCGATTTGTTATCATCATTGAACTTTTAGGTAACCGGATAAATCAATACAATGCTCACTAGCTAAAAAAAACCATAGACATATGAATATTGATTTGTATGCGCAAGAATCAATACAACACCCACTGGTCAACAACCATGGATATATGAATATTGATTTTGTTTTCAGAATGTCAAATTAGATATAAGCACCAAGGCACAAATGCCAGGATGACCTGAATATCATGTCCATTTTGATATAGCAATTTGCATTTAACATACACATCAAACGGTCAAGAGATCATTCTAAATCCAGTGTGAATTACCTGTAGTGACCCTTTAGTGTTCACATCCTTAGGTAAGATCATGTTTCATAGTAGGAGAAAGAACTCACTCAAAAAGACAATAGTTAGATCAAACTTCCTTGAATTTTCTAGGTATCAATGGTCGAGGTACGCATGGCCATCCAATTCGAGATAGAGGCTCTTACAGTCGGACACCATTTCAATCTAGAATTTCCAAAGTTGTTTAGATTTTCACATACAAGTAGACAACAAAGAAAAGATTATGCCCCCAGTCATCACTCTCTAAATCCTATAAAGGACATCATCGAAGAGCTCAAAGGGACACAATATGAAAAAATCTCAATGCAAATCAGTAAGCATACAAGGAGATAAAAGCATGAAGCACAAATCATTTTCAATTTGTGTTTGATTGTGTTGTTGTAGATGCAAAATCCTTTCTGGAGACAAGACTGACTGACTGACTCATATGAAGCTTCAAAGGACTCTGACTGGATATGATACATCTAAGATATACTAGAGACCATAGGATATGACATTGATTACCCCCAAGTGTTAAGCATTGATAGGATACAGACGTTGGAGCTGATTGGTGTATAGACCGACTTATTGAAAATTGGAAATGTAGAAACAAACCGGGAGATATGTACAAACTAAAGCAAGACTGAAAGGTAGGAAAGACCAAGATTGCACTGATAGATGGAGCATTTTGAAACAAGTGGCACCCATTTTCTAGGTTTTCACCATCTTGGCAAAGATTCTATTTTTTCTACCAAGGCACCTATTTCCAGATTTTCACCAAGGCACTTTTTCTTTTTCTCATTTTTTGTATTTTTCATTTTTTAAATTTTTTTGTACTTTTGATATCTTCTGATTTTTTTTTGTACTTTTGATATCTTCTGATTTTTTTTGTACTTTTGATATTTTTCAATATTTTTTAATTTTTTATTCAGGACATTTTACCATAGACTGAATGCCTTAGGCGTAGAATTTCTTTAGATGGAGAACGTTGATTGGTTCTCGGAGCTGTTCTCCTTCAGTCATTGAGAGTTGATAGGCACCAAAGCCAAAAGTAGTAGTGATAACAAAGGGACCCAGCCAGTTGGGTTCAAACTTCCCCTTGCGTTCTCGATGGGATTGATTTTTAGGATTTTCTCTCAAGACTAGATCACCAACGTGAAATTCTCTATATCTGACTTTCTTGTTGTAGCCTCTAGACATTCTCTTTTGATATACTCTGAGATGATCATATGCTGCTTGTCTATGCTCATCTAGTAGTTCAAGTTCTTGCAACCTAGACACTCTGTAGTCATCATCAGTTACGAGACCATGCATTCTAATTCTTCGTGATGGGATTTCAACCTCAATAGGCAGTACCGCTTCAGACCCATAAACTAAAGCAAAAGGTGTAGCCCCTATAGGCATTCTAATACTTGTTCTATAGGCCAATAGAGCTAGATTAATCATGAGATGCCAGTCTCTACCAGTTTTGTTTACTGTTCTGTGCAAGATCTTTAATAGATATTTGTTGGAAGCCTCTGCTTGGCCATTTCCTTGTGGATAGTAGATAGAAGACCAATGTTGTGTGATCTTGAATTTGGCACACAGATCATCTAGGTCTTTGTTCTTGAATTGTCCACCGTTATCTGTGATTATGGAATGAGGTATCCCATATCTACATATGATATAGTTCAATATGAACATAGATATCTATTTCCCTGTTGCTTGTGTCAAAGGACTGCTTCTACCCATTTTGTAAAATAATCTGTAGCTGTGATTATATGGGTATGTCCATTAGAAGAATGAGGATGTATAGCTCCTATAAGATCAAATGCCCATTGGTGAAAAGGCCATTTTGTTGTAAAGGCGATTAGATCCCTCCCTGGAGCATGAATTAAGTTGCCATGCACTTGGCACTTTTGACAATTCTTAGCAAATTTGATAGCCTCTTTCTCCATTTCAGGCCAATAGTACCCAGCCCTAATAAGTTTTTGAGCTAGTGTTAAACCATTCAAGTGTGACCCACAAATACCATCATGGACTTCCTCTAATGCATGTTGAGACTCTTCATGTTCTAAACATCTAAGGAGCGTGCCATCTAGACCTCGTTTGTATAGATCATTACCAATGATGACATATCAGGAGGCATTACAGATAAGGTATCTCTTTTCATGATAGTTGAAGGTATCGTGAATGATTTGGTCTTGGAGATAGGAAAAGAGGTCTTTGTATCTGGATGAATCATGACCAACAACAGTGCAGATCATGTGAGTTTCAGGGGAGTCATATGTAGGATAAGATAGTGCTTCCACCAGGAACTCATAGCATAGCTTATGTTCAGGCTGCTGTAATAAAGTAGATAGTGTTTCCATTGCATCGGCAGCCTTGTTCTCCATTCTAAGAATTTGTTCAAATGTGATAGATATGAAATATTTCTTAAGATCATCTACCATTCTCTTGTAAGGAAGGAGCTTTTCATCTTTAGTTTGGCACACATCATTGACTTGATGAATAACAAGTTGAGAGTCTCCATGAATGTGTAGCTCTGTTACTCTCCATTCAATTGCTAGTTTCATACCATTCAAAAGGGCTTCATATTTTGCAATATTGTTCGTGCAAGGAAACTTTAATCGGAATGCTTTGGGGATTGAGTATCCTTGAGGAGTTATGAACAATATGCCTGCCTCGGAGCCATTCTGTGTGTAGGAGCCATCAAAGAATAATTTCCATTCTCTAGAAGAAAGATGCATGATAGAGGAATTTGGGAATTCCATTTGTAGTGGTGTATTAGCAATCATAGGTGCATCTGCTAATTGATTAGCAATAACCTATCCTTTTATAGCTTTTCTTTCCATGTATTCAATGTCAAATTCACTTAAGAGCATAACCCATTTAGCTAATCTACCTGTGAGGGCAGCTTTGCTTAGTAGGTACTTGAGGGGATCAATTTTAGCTACCAATTGTGTGGTATGAGCTAACATGTAGTGTCTCAATTTTTGTGATGCAAAGATCACAGCTAGACAAGCTTTCTTGATAATTGAATAGTTTTTCTCATATGCAACCAATGTCCTACTGATATAGTATATAGCTCTTTCCTTTTTGTTCTCATCATGTTGTGCTAGCAATGCCCCCAATGATGTATCTGTTGTGGAGACATATAAGATCAATGGCTTCCCATGAATAGGAGGCATCAAGATAGGTGGATTGGATAGATACGTCTTGATATGGTTAAATTTTTTCTCACATTCTTCATTCCATGCAAAGGTCACACCTTTATGTAATGTTTTTGTAAAAGGCTGTGATATGTCCGCTAGCTATGATATGAATCTTCTGATAGATTGAACTCTTCCTTGCAATGTCCTCATTTGACTGATATTCATGGGAGGTTGCATCTCTATTATAGACTCGACTTTAGCTGGATCAACTTCAATGCCCTTCTTTGAAACTATGTATCCTAAGAGCTTTCAGGAAGTGACACCAAAAGCACACTTCTTAGGATTTAGTCGGAATCTAAACCTTTCCATTCTATCTAGGATCATGCTCAAGTCCTTTAGATGTTCAGTCCTGATCATAGATTTTGCTAATGTGTCATCAACATAATCTTCCATGGTTCGATGCATCATGTCATGGAAAATAGATGTCATTGCTCTTTGATATGTAGCACCAACATTTTTAAGCCCAAATGGCATGACATTCCAACAGAAGGTTCCCCATGCACATGTGAAAGTAGTTTTCTCTTGATCCTCTGGAGCAATTTTTATTTGGTTATATCCAGAGAAACCATCCATCAAGGAATACATCTCAAAACCTGTAGTCATATCCACTATCATATCAATGTTCAGTAGTGGAAAATCATCCTTAGGGCATGCTCTACTCACATCTCTAAAGTTTGTGCACACTCTGATTGAACCATCTGGTTTAGAAATAGGTACAATATTAGAGATCCACTCTGCATAGTCAATAACTCGGATGAATCCGGCTTTCAGAAGCTTCTCTAATTCAGCTTTTACAAAGAGTGCAACATGAGGATGCATCTTTCTCAACTTTTGCTTGACAGGTTTGACATTTGGAGCAATAGATAAATGATGCATTATGAGATTAGGATCCAATCCTGGCATATCCAAATATTTCCATGCAAAGTTGATCTTCTTCTTTGTTAGGAATGTTGTAAAATTTTTCTTCTCTTCTTCTGATAATGATTGTGCTACATGTACCAATTGTGGTTCCTTTGTTGTACCCAAATTGATGGATTGGGTGGGCTCAATTAGAACTGGAGATCTATCCTATAAATGACTTGAAAGGACATCAAATATCTCATCCTTAGGCACCTTAGAGAGGTTTTCACCTTTGGATACATCTTTCATTTTTACTTTTGTAGGTTCTGAGATTGCCACAAAGTGGTTTTCAC
Organism: Chamaecyparis obtusa; assembly: GCA_027943335.1. NCBI lineage: Eukaryota > Viridiplantae > Streptophyta > Pinopsida > Cupressales > Cupressaceae > Chamaecyparis > Chamaecyparis obtusa. The sequence continues at coordinate 60,122 of BSBK01000411.1, forward strand.
CCTCAGAACTCTTTTTCTTTTTCTTTTTTTCTTGTTTTTCTAACTAAGATATTTGATGTCTGACTCGGTCATGCTGACACTCAGTTCACTGATGGAAGTCCTCATAGGTTCAACTACATTGAGGTAGCAAGCAAGGGCATAGTCAGTCAGGAAGGTATAAATACCATGGCTTGGATTCGTGGAGGTTTGATCAATAAGTTCTGGATATTTGATAGTCAAAGTAGGGAAAGATTGGGAGATAGTGTTTACGGATATGGATCTATCATCAATGGGCCTAACCTGATGCTCGAGTTCAAAGGTGATACTACAACTTAAGACATCCAATTCATGAATAGGCTCAATGTCATTGTGGGAGTCCAATTCAGCCATAGGTGGATCAGACTCGATAGGTTCATCATTTCGCTCTAGACTTATGTTGGTTTGAGGTGCATATTGGTGAATAACATCAACATGTTTCTCTATGATAAGCTCATCTAGTTCTGGGATGACTCCCCATTCATAGTCATTAGATTCATCTTCTGATTCATGATCTCTAGGAAATCTTAGAACATGAGTAAAGTCAAGGTGAATACCCCATGAAGGGTTACCCTCAGATTCTGATTTGTATTCATACTCATGAGAATCTATCTTAGAATCACTACCACTTCCCTCTTCTTGATTGTTTTTGAGATTAGCTGGTTCTTGTGTTGCAACTATCTCTTGATTGATAGTAGGTTCTTGTGTTTCTACTACATTAATTCTCTTGATAGGATCATCTTTATCATAAAGAAGGTCTTTGATCTCTTTAGGAATTTTTTCATAGGGGATGAGTTCTAAACTATTTGAATCACTATCTGATGGTTTTGTTTCTTCTTTCTTAAGAAGAGGTTCCCCTGGTGCGATCCACTCTATGACATGAGAGCAATTACCTTTGAGGTGATAGGGTTTCTTCTTAAAGCCTAAGCTGACTTTATCTTTATTTTCTCTACCAGTATGTGGGAGAGGTGCCACGAGACCTTTTCCTCTGACTCTTAGAGGCCCTTGACCTGAATATCCCATCTTAGCTATTAATTTACCTCCTAGACCATATGACTTAGAAAGGAGTTTGGATACTATAGAGTCACTAGTTTGAACAACTTGAGATTCAGGTTCATCTTTGTAGAGCCATGATAGCACAACTTCATCCTCTTCAAACTCTTTCTTGGATACTTGTTTTGCTAAAAAAATATTATTATATGCTTTCAGAGGTTCTTTAGAGTCTAGTTTGGATTGTTTCAAAGATTTCCCATAAGACTTAGGTGAGATAGGGAGAGATGTCAAAGATAAGACTAGCTCAATAGTATATTCTCCCATACTATTTTCTTTGATATTAATCTCTTTGGCAAGATCTTCCATTTTAGATGTGGATGCTTCTTTAGTTGGTTCAATGGGAGATTCTCTATTATTAGGCACAAGCCTATCTACACTTTCCTTCAAGGTGTTGCCCACAGGGATAGTAACCTCTACTCCTTCATAAGGAAACTTCAAACATTGATGGTATGTAGAAGGAATAGCTTGCATTTCATGTATCCATGGTCTCCCTAGGAGGACATTGTAGGCCAAAGGTAGATCAAGCACTTGACAGATGGTATCTTTGATAACTAGACCCACTCTGATAGGTAAGATAATGGTGCCTTTAGAAGATCTTTCTTGTTCATCATAGGCTTTGATAGTTATTTTCTTTCTAGGATCAATAGCCAATTCTGAAAATCCCAATTGTGTGATCAAGCTGTAAGAACAAATGTTTAGGCCAGCACCCCCATCTATCAACACATGTTTGACTCTACAGTTCTGGATGAAGACTTCTATATGCAAAGGCTGATTATGTGGGTGACTCAAGGAGTTGCCATCTTCCTCTGAAGAGGAGATATATTGTGGAGATGTAAGATGTCCAACCATAGTCTAGAACCTGTCTAAATCACGGTCATCAGGAACATTGGAACCGAGCAAAGCTTTATCGAGAATGGCTCTATGAGCTGGAGATATTCGAAGAAACTCAAACATGGAAATTTTTGCATTAGTATGTTGGAGTTGTTGGACAATGATATAAGATGTATGCCTTATATCCTTTGGATTGGAAGATTTGGAAGCAGCCTTCTATTTAGAAGCAAATGAAAGATTGAAGGGTACCTTAGGGACATTTGATGAATCTGGGATTTGTCCTTTCAAATGCGTTTGAGCCTATGATCAAGTAACTGTGTTAGCTGAGGAATGATCTCTATCTCTTCATACAATTGTGATGACATTGCAACTTTCAGGGAGACATGGTTCAACCATATTGATGACAACATTATTTCTAGGGTAGGCATAGTTGACTTTTGCCCCCATATTAGGCTGAGAAGTTGAAACTTTTTGACCATGTTTCAGAAATGGTTTTGTGAATGCTATATGATCATTATTACTCTTGGGATTGTCAATTGTGATGTCTCCACTATCGATCAGATCTTGAATGGTATGCTTCAAGTGGTAGCAACTACTAGTTTTGTGATCTTTACTTTGATGGAAATCACATAATTCATTTTCTCTCCACCATTTCGGTTTGGGGTCCTGATCATTTGGTCAGATTGGTCATAAAGAGATGATGTTATTAGCTAGTAGAGTTTTCATAGCTGATTCTAAAGACTCTCCTAGAGGAGTAAATTTTTGATGTTTATACCATCTTTTGTATTCTAGCTTCCTTTGAGATGGTGGAGAAGACTTTTGCTCTGAAGCTTTAATGGCTTGAGTGCCAAGAGTGAGATTGTAGGCAGGTGCCTTTGATGGGGCATGAACAGTGTCAACAATGCCATCTGTGATGATGCCCTTGTTCTTGTTCCAATTTTTGTTCTTGTCTTTGGAACTAGATCTAGATTTGTACTTGTCTTTTTGAAGTGTGATTTCTCCTTTTTTTACAAGCACTTTTTCAATTTTGATAGCATTATCCACCATCTTGTCAAAAGATGTATGATATTGCATTTGTAAAGGATAATTGATTTCTGGAACAAGGTTATTGATGAAGATTTCCAATTTTTCTATTTCTGGAATAGGTCTGGCATATAGAGAGAACTTCTTCCTCCATCTCTTGAGAAATGTTAGGAATGGTTCCCCTGGATATTGCTTGAGATTATAGATATCAATCATGGTGACTGGATGTTGAATATTGTAGGAGTATTGCTGGTAGAACAATTTGATCAACTCCTCAAAAGTTTTGATAGTAGAAGGTAGTCTAGAGAACCAGTGGATGGCTGCTCCCCCTAGAGATCAAGGGAAGAGATACATCAGATAGGTTGGTTCATGCATGAACTCCATTGATTGCGTAAAAAATTCTCTGACATGATCTTGAGGATCAGAGTGTCCATCATACTTGTCATACTTTGGCATCTCCACTCTTTTTGGAAATGGTGGCATATACAAGTTTTTGTCAAAAGGAAAAGGGCATAGAGCTTCCATGGAAAACTCTTTGGGTTCCTTTTCTTTCTCAAGGCTATTAAATTTGACTTGTAAAACATGTATCTATTTCATCATAGCTGTGAGTGGAGTTTCTTCCTCATGCGTAATGATATCTTCAAAATTAAAGTTGGGAGGAAGTTTAGCTCCTTGATGAGCTAGTTGTAAAAAGTATGCTTCTCTATTTTCTTTCAAGAAATGCCTCATCATCTTGTTAAATTCATCATCATTTTGATAGCAAGCAATTTCTTCAGGTGTGGGTTCCTGATCTGCACCATGTCAAGATTGACCTCTCTGAGAGCCAAAGTTTGTCCCGACTTGAGACATGGTAGGAGAAATGTGTGTGTGAATTTTGTACCTGATTTGTAGACACAACACTTCAGTAAAACATTAGAGGTTAGCAAAAATCAAAATCATGCAAAATTGAAATCTAATTTAACCAAGCGATTTACTGCCTTCTAGTAGGTGTGAGATTGATGTTCTCAGATTGTTATCGAGATCAGTGACCTAGACGACACCTAAATGAAGGATTTGAATGCAATTGATCTAGATATGAATTGAATGCAATTAATCTATTTTTTTTTTTTGATATTTTCTATGCAATAATATGAAAAATGATATGAAATCTATGATATGTAAAAACTGATATGCTATGAATTGATCTAACAATAATATGAAAACAAAAGTGATCTCACAACAATGTTGATTTGCAATAAGCTTTGATCCTTCCAATTGCAATTCTCCAGCGTGATTGTGCAAAAAATATGAGATGATTTGAGATGAGCTGAGGCTTTGTTTTTATAGAAATCTAGGGCTTTGGAGGTGCATGAAAGAAAGCCATAAATCACTCAAATAACTCAAGTTGATTTTTTAGTTATTTTTAAATAAAGAATAATTAACTCACCAAAATATGCAAAAGCAAAGTTTAACTCAAAATAGAGTTTAGCTTTAATTGATAATTGATAGTTGTCTGCTTTTATGATTGTGCATGTTTTATTTATGAATTAATTTAATAAATAAAGTGATTTATGCTCAACTTAACTGATTTTTGAAAATAAATAATTGATTTATGGGTTAATTAATTATTTAATCAAACTTTAATTAAAAACTATATTATTAAATAATGACAACTCGCTTTAATTAATTAAATAAAAATTTAATCAATTATTCATAAGATATTAGATTTATTGTCAAAATTAAATAATACAATTAATAATAGATAGAATTAAATTTAATTACACAATTAAGTGGCAAGATATTAAGTCTAATTAATTAAATATGAAAATATTCAATTAATCAAACTTAGGATAAATGTGATTTATTGCCAAATAATCATTAAATTAAAGATAATTAAGATAATTAGGAATATTGCTAGGAATATTCCCTGATGTAGAATTTAAGATAATCAATTAGGATTTGATGATGTTTAGATGTGCCTTAGGTTAGGACTTTGATGTCGATTTCATTTGAATTGTTGATATAGAAGATTAATGAACTTATAGCCCATTTTTGGGGTATTACAGTTCCTAGAATAGGGTTTACTCATAAATGACACCAATTGACCCACTTGTTTACCTAAAGAGATGGGCCAACTCTTATGATTAATAGACAAACAAACTTGCACCTGTACACACTCAAATGGTGCACTTCTCTAAGTCATTATATCCAAGGGAATCCATGAATAGAAAACCTTAGAAAGTGACCTAGAGCTCTCTATGTATGGAGTTGTAAGATTATTTAAAATTTTCTCTCAGCTAGAGCTATTAAGCTAATGACCTTGCTAGTCAACCACACAATGAGAGATTCAAATGAAGACAAGGGCAAGAATGCCAACATCCCCAAGAATCACTATGAAATGAAAATGCAAACTAGATTAAGATAAATATGCAAGCTAGAAATGAGAGGTGCAAGCTAAGCTATGGAAATGAAAGTACAAACTAAACTATGAAAGGAAAGATGCAAGTGTTACAAATCCTTCCTAATTAGACTAGATGAAGTAATCTAAAGCATAAAGGAAATCTATACTATGAATGCCATGATAATGGAACTAGAATGCAAGAGATAAACTATGAAAGCATGTAAAAATGTAAGCTGAGAATGCTCCAAATCTTCAAAAGCTCCAAAGTGACCTAGAAAACCTGTAGCATAACATTAGTATTCAAAAATGCATATGAAAATGAGGAAGAGAGCTCTCCTTTTAAAGGAATTGAAAAGGAATGGACCATGGAGATTAAGAGGCAAAAGATTTAATCAAGGGTGGAGCTTGAAAGAGGAGCAATCCATGTGCAGAAATATCCTCCAATGAGAAAATAAGAGTTGACTTTTGTGTCCATATAAGACAAAAGTGGTTTTTCCCTTTTTATAAAATAAGAATAATGCTTTATTTGTGCAACTTAGGATAAGAGGAAAAGTGGGGGCTTTTTATTTAATAAAAGGGGAGGAATATTCCTTTTAATAAATAAAGACTTTAGGATAAAAAGGTTATCCCAAGGAATAATCAAATAAATGATAACATAGGATTTGATCAAGGAAATTGATATATTTGAAAAATGCTGATTTTTGAAAATACTGATTCAGGGATTTGATAAATTGCTGAATGGGGGCCCAAAGTCTAGGTGACCATTTTAGGGTGCATACATTTGCCCCTCTTTGACTAATGTGTGATCATTCTGGGAACACATGTGGTCAAAGAAGAATTTAAATGTGAGATCGATTTGGGATCACAAAATAATCTAGACGTGTGATCATTCTAGGAACACGCCAGGACAAAAATAAACTAGCTGAAAGACAAGACCAACACCATTGCTGTTAAGTGATAGTCAAGTCTCAAAATAAGAGATAAGAATCAAAAGACAAGATCAACACCGTTGCTGTTAAGTGATAATCAAGTCTCAAAAAAAATCTCAAGATGAGCTGAATGATAAAGCTGAATCAAAGATTTGAAGCTAATAAGTATTGCCCCCTTGGAATCGAAATCAAAATTAGGTAGAGGAGAAACAAAAAATTGATAAATATGATCAAATCACTAGAAATCACAATCGAAGGTGAAGGATGATAGGATAACCATCAAGCGAGGAAGATATGCCCCAGTTTGACTAGGTTTGACTGAAAAGGATATAGGATAAAAATGAAGTCAAACCTTAGAGAGATGAAGTGAATGAAAATGAATAATAGACTAGGAGTTTGAAAGAGATGGGGGTGAAGAAATAAAGATGCCCCAGCGAAGATCGAAGGATCAGGCCTCAAATGGTCAGCCAACTGCGCAGAAGAGGGTGAAATTTTGAAATGTGATTTTGACTATCAATATGAACTCATATTTCAATTTCGATCCCAAAAATGGATCTAGGATGCTGAAATTAGCTAGGGGTGCAATTTTTGTGCAATTTTGAGGTGTTTTGAAAATTAGGTCAAAAAGTCAAAATGCTATAAAAGGGGGTAAAAAAGGTCATTTTCAAATTCATTAACCCCTTGTGATGACATGAAAAGGATGTGATGTGAAAGATAAGGAGTGAAAGATATGATCAAGGAAAGGGAAGGTGAGTGTAGTTGACCGATAGGTCCATGAAAGATGAAAGGAGAGCTCTCTCCATATGTAAAATGCAAAACTAACTATCATGAACCTAAAAATGCAAGCTAGTATGAAAAGTGGTTTACTTGCAAGGTCACAAAGCTTTTAGACTCTAATTTTTATCATCGAGCTTTATTGGTAACATCACAAGATCATACAATACACACTAGTATGACTATGAGTATATGAATATGATCTATATCAGATAGGAATGTGGAAATCCCACCTAGGCACCAAAGACATGTAGGTCAAGATGACTAGTGCAGTGAGATTACCTAAGTTTTCTATAGTGAGATTATGCTTGCATCTGGACATAAGAAGGTCAAGATGGCTATAAGCATGCACTCGCATAAATAGTCAAGGATAATACCTTGTAGATCCTATTGTCAAGTGGAACAAGCATAAATGCTAATGTCAATTAGGACCAACAAAATATACCCACAAGCAAAAAAAGCAATAAAACATGTCCTCACACCCTCAGTCTTCTAGCTATGCATCATCAAAAACTATCATAGGGAGAGAACACTCATCAAAGAAATCATCATAGACAACACATAAAGAAATAAAGTCAAACAAGTCTTAGCGAGTCAAGTGTTTAAGTGCGTGTGTGTAGGTCATAGAGTCAAACTTTGAGTATCGCATTTGCTAGTGGGAGATATCATATCATGCTAAACTGTAGGGTAGGATATCTGATAAGTGTTGAGAAACACTTGATGCTAGGGTAGTGTTGAAAAACACTGTTTGGGGTGGTGTTGAAAAACATCGTTTGTAAAATGTCCTAAAGACTAACACATCCTAGAGACCAAAGCTAACACAGTTATGCCCCCTAGACAAAGACAAAGACCAATTCCAAACCAAGGCAACAAGGTCAAGGCATGATGGAAAAAGGCTAAGTGTCAAGGACACATGCTAAAAGACAAAGGTGCAAAGGCCTCAAGTAGCACCTGTTTCCAGGTTTTCACCACTTGGATATTTTTGATATTTTTAATTTTTTGTATTTTTGCTACCAAGGCGCCTATTTCCAAGTTTTCACCAAGGCACTTTTTCTATTTTTATTTTTTATTTTTTGAATTTTTTGATTTTTTTGTATTTTTTCAGGACTTTATATGCTTTTTAGAATTTTTTTTTTAGCATCATATATGAATTTTTTTGGAATTTTTTTAGGATCAATAAGTATGTACAAAGGATGCCCCTAGACAGAATAGGCATCATGAATAGAACTTCTTTAGGTGCAACACATTGATAGGATCAGGGAGCTACTCTCCCTTCTCATCAAATAGTAAGTAAGCACCTATATGAAAAATAGCAGTAATAATGTATGGTCCAAGCCAATTAGGTTCAAATTTCCCTTTTTATTCTCTATTTTGTTGGTTCTTAGGGTTTTCTCACAAGACAAGATCCCCCACTTGAAATTCTCTAGGGTGAACCTTCTTGTTGAACGCTTTGGACATACACTTTTGGTAAACTCTCATGTGATCAAAAGATGCTTTACGCTTTTCATCTAGAAGTCTAGTTCCTGTAACCTCATGGCGCAGTAGTCTTCATCTGTGACTAAACCTTTGAGAGAGACTCTAAGTGAAGGGATCTCTACTTCTAAAGGTAACACTGCTTTAGCACCATAAGTGAGGGAAAAAGGTGTAGCCCCTATTGGAGTATGAATACTCATTATGTAGGCCCACAAGGCTGGATTTATATATAGGTGCGAATCTCTACCATTATTGTGAACTATTCTATGGAGGATTTTGAGAATGGTCGTATTTGAAGCCTCTGCTTGTCCATTTCCTTGTGGGAAGTAAATGGAGGACCAATGCTATTTTATCTTGAATTTCTTGCAGAGATGTTTAAGGTCCTTATTTTTAAATTGACCCCATTGTCAGTGATTATCTCAGAATGCACTCCATACCAACATATGATATGATTCAAAATAAACAAAGAAACTGTCTTGCCCGAGGCAACAGAAAGTGGGCAACTTCTACCCATTTGGTAAGTAATAAGTAGCAATAATAATGAATTTGTGTCCACTTGATGAGTTGGGATGAATTTTCCCAACAAGGTCAAAGGCCCAGTGCTAAAATGGCCAATGAGAAATAGAAGGAATAAGATCCCTGCCTAGAGCATGTATCAGGTTTCCATGTTTCTGACACTTTTCACAAGATTTGGCAAAAGCTACTGCATCTGTCTGCATGGTAGGCCAATAGTACCCTACCCTAAGCAACTGTTGGGCCATGGAAAGACCATTAGAATGTCCTCCACAAATTCCCTCGTGAATGTCAACTAACACTTGGTTGGACTCATCCTTTTCTAAACACCTAAGAAGTGTCCCATCTAAACCCCTCCTATACAGATCACCAGAGATAAGGGTGTGGCAAGAGGAATTTTAGATTAGGTTTCTTCATTCAGAACGATTAAAGGTTTCAGGAATAGTACCATCACAGAGATGTGAATAAATGGCACCATAGCAAGATGATTCATGGCTAACCAAGGTACAAATGACATGGCTTTCTGAGGAGTCAAAAATAGGGTAACGTAGCTCTTCCACCAGGAATTCATATTGGGATTCATGTTGTTCTAGCTGAAGAAGTGAAGCCAATGGAGCCATAGCGTCAGCTGCTTTGTTTTCTGCTTGAGGGATTTTTTGAAATGTAACAAAGGTGAAATATCGGTGCAATGAATCAACCATTTTCTTATAGGGTACCAGTTTGTCATCTTTGGTTTGGTATTCTTTGTTAACTTGGTTGACTATCAATTGTGAATCCCCATAAATATGCAGCTTTGTAATTCCCCACTCTATAGCCATTTTCAATCCATTTGTCAAGGCCTCATATTCAACAATGTTTTTTGTGCATGGAAACAATAACTTATAGGACTTAGGAATAGTATACCCATGAGGAGAGACAAACAACACTCTAGCTCCTAAACCATTGTGCATGAAAGAGCCATCAAAGAACATCTTCCATGTTCTTGTAGTCAGATACATGATGTTCTCATCTAGAAATTCAACTTGAATGGGCACACTGTCTTGAATGGGAAAATTAGCTAGTTGATCAGTGATAGCTTGTCCTTTTATGGCTTTACGCTCAACATACTCGATGTCAAATTCTGAAAGAATCATCATCCATTTAGCAAGTCTACCCGTGAGAGCAGCCTTACCAAGCAAGTATTTTAGAGGATCAATTTTGGCTATGAGGTGTATGGTATGTGCAAGCATGTAATGTCGCAACTTTTGGGAAGCAAACACCACTGCAAGGCAAGATTTTTCAATACTAGCGTAGTTGACCTCATATGAAACAAGTGTTCAACTTATGTAATATATGGCTCTTTCTTTTCCAGTATCATCAAGTTGAGCCAATAATGCCCCTAGGGAAGATTTTGTTGCTGAGACATATAATATAAGTGGTTTTCTTGGGATAGGAGGCATTAAGATTGGAGGATTAGCTAGGTACTATTTGATTTGATCCATGCTTTGTTGACATTCCTCATTCCAGACACATTTAACCCCTTTATGCAAAGTCTTATTAAAGGGTTGAGCTCTATCAACCAGTTGTGAAATAAACCTCCGTATAGACTGAAGGCATCCTTGAAGACTCCTCATTTGATTGATGTTTGTGGGAGGCAACATATCCATTATTGCTTGAACTTTTTCTGGGTCCACCTCTATTCCTTTAGCTGAAATGATAAATCCTAAGAGTTTTCCAGAGGTAACTCCAAATGCACACTTTTTTGGATTTAACCTGAGTTAAAACTGTTCCATACGATCTAGAATTACTTCCAAATCAGCAAGGTGTGTATCCCTTTTCTTAGATTTTGCCAAGGTGTCATCCACATAGTCTTCCATGTTCTTATGCATCATGTTATGGAAAATAGTAGTCATAGCTCTTTGATATGTAGCTCTAATATTTTTTAATCCAAATGGCATGATGGTCTAGCAATAGGTTCCCCATGCACAAGTGAATGCAGTTTTCTCTTGGTCTTCAGGAGCTATTTTGATTTGATTATACCCAGAAAAGCCATCCATCAAAGAATAGATCTCATAGCCCACGGTCATGTCCACTATCATGTCTATGTTTGGAAGTGGAAAATCATCCTTTAAGCATGCTTTATTAAGATCTCTAAAGTCTGTGCAAACATGAATGGACTTGTCATGTTTTGAAACTAGTACAATATTAGATATCCATTTGGCATAATCAATGGCTCTTATAAATCCTGCAGTGAGGAGCTTCTCTAATTCAACTTTGACAAGGAGAGCTATGTGAGGATGCATTTTCCTTAATTTCTATTTTATTGGTTTGATACTTGGAGCTATAGACAAGTGATGCATAATGAGACTAGTGTCCAATCCTGGCATGTCTGAGTAAGTCCAAGCAAAATTAATTTTCTTTCTTTGTAGGAACTTGGTATATGCCTCTTTTTCTTGTGTTGATAGAGACTGAGCTAGATGCACAATTTGTGGAGCCTCTGGTGTATTTAGATTAACTGGCTATGTAGGCTCAACAAGTATTGAAGACCTATCCTAAAAATAGCTTGGAAGATGATCAAGTACCTCATCCTTAAGTGCCTTAGAGAGGTTTTCACCCTTGGATACATCCTTTATTTTTACTTTTTTAGGTTCTGATACCGGCGCATAGTGGTTTTCACCATCAAAACTCCTATTTTTTGTTTCTTTTCTTTTTATTTTTTGACTGAGGTACTTGATATCTGACTCTATCATACTTGTAGTTGGTTCGCTGGTGGAAGAGACTACAGGTTCAAGGACATTTAGGTAGCATGCTATTTCATAGTCATTTTGAAAAGTTAGGAGCCATCAAGTATCCCTCTAAGGTACCCAAATCAGGACTTATCCTACTAAGTGAAGCATCGTCCACTAAAGCGACTCATGGATTCTAATCTTCTAATCCTTCACTAGATGCGTTAGCTACCTTGGATTGGGAACTATATGTATGGACAACAACAATGTCCATGTCAACTATAGAACAATCAAAAAGATTCTCCCACTCATACTCATGTGAGTCCGTATCTAAATCCCGACTGGGATGCTTACACCAACCATATTTTTTAGGCCTTGAGGTAGAAGCTTTGATGTCACCAAGGGTAACACCCTCTTGAATGCCGTTTGTGTATTAGATAGGATCCTCAACATTATCTTCAATAGTGGATTGTTCTTGTTCTAGTTTTGAAACTGTTGGATTGTCAACTGGAGTACCTAAATCTCCCCAAAGGAGATTGGTGGAAGGGAACCAATCTTCACACCCATCTTGTTGATTTTGCAAATTGGGTATGTATTCATCATCACTATCCATTGCAGCTAGGATAGGGGTAACTTTCTTGTTCTGACTTTCAAAACCTAGGCCAACTGTTGTCTTAGATCTACATCCAAAAAGAGCATGATTGAGTGGTTCAGCCTTAGCATCTAGTCTATGACTGAGAGGACCATGACCTAGGTAACCCATATTTTTGACCAAAGCATATCCTCTCCCATAAGCCTTAGGAGATGGAGAGAAATTTTCATTGTGCTTGTATTTTTCCTCTTTGTAAATCTAGTCTCTAATAGCTACTTCTTCTTTCTCATCCTGTATGGGCACTGAGGACTCTACAGACGTATCAAACATAGTCATTGTTGCAGATGAGGGATGTGTTTCTCATGAAGGCTTACCATAGGAACTAGGTGAGACTGGTAGCTTTGTGAAGGAGTCAATATGATAACCCCCCATACCAAGGTCTATGGTTTTGAACTTATTTTGACATTGTGCCAAAGCTGCATCAAAATTTTTTGCTTCCCAATTAAGAGGAACATGGGTCCTTGCTGAAATTGCATTAACAAATAATGTGCTATCCCCGAGTATACAAACTTCTACTCTATTATAGGGGAACTTGACATATTGGTGGTAGGTGGATGACACCGCTTGTATGTCATAGATCCATGGTCTACCAAGCAGAATATTATAGGCTAAAGGACCAGCATCAACAATTTGGAACAAGATGTCCTTTTCAATAGGCCCAATCCTGACAGGAAGGATGAAAAATCCTTTGGAGCTTCTCTCTGCCTCATCATAGGCTTTGATGGTTATTTTCTTATGAGTATCGATAACTTGCTTTGAGTAACCTAGTATTTTCAACAAACTCAAGGAACAAATATTGAGCCCAACACCCCCATCAATCAACACATGCTTGACACAGGTCCTATGAATCATGACTTCAATGTGAAGGGAAAGATTATGCAGATGGCTCAAGGCTTTGTCATCTTCTTCTGAGAATGTGAGGTAATGTGGGCTAGCAGGGTGATTTACCATGTTTTGGAATTGATCAATGTCTATGTTGTTAGAGACATTGGCGGTACGCAAAACATCTTCAAGGACATGCTTATGTCTTGGAGACAACTCTAGGAGCTCAAAAATTAGATTTGAGCTGGTGTTCTTTGTAACTGATCAACAAGATTGTAGCACATTTCTGGATTGATGGCTAACTTGGTGGTGACATTCTTGGATGTCACTTGCTTTGGTTTTCTAGACTGGTTAGAATTAGGACCTCTAATGACCACAAGACCTTGACCTTGGCTTCTAGTGATAGCATTAAGAGATTTGGATGACCTTTGAGAGTGAGGACCTCTAAGTACCACCATGGGTTCTTCATCAAACATAGAAGGAGAGTCCACATCATGACTATAAGAATCTTTGTTTCACATCATGTTGACATTTTCATCCACAACTTCAAGCATATTGATAACTTTCTCTGTAGACATATAGGTGTAGTTGATTGCAGCTTTTCCATCTTTGGGTTTAGAGGTTTCCCCCTTATCATATTTAGGCAAAGGTTCCTTAAATGCTTTGTGATCTGCATTGGTTTTCAATCCATCAATCTCAATCTTGCCATTTTCAATAAGATCTTGGATGAGATGTTTAAGTTTCTAGCAGTGTTCAATGTCATGACCAATGCCATTATGAAATATGCAGTATGCTTTCTCATTCCACCAATATGGCTTAATGTCAGGTATGCGAAATTTTGCTGGATCTTGTGGTTGTGCAAGATTGTTATCAATAAGCATTTTGAAGACATCCTCATAGGAATCTCCAAGTTTAGAGAACTGTCACTTTTCCTTTTTGGATTTGTCTTGATATCTTTTTTTATTCTCTTGTTGGTTAGAGGATGTGTTAAGCTTCATAGCTTGAACCGCACTGGACAAATGAAGGACACCTTGATCCTTTGGTTGGGAAGAGTCAACAACTCTGTCATTGACTACTTGCTTATTTTTATTCTAGTGCGAGTTCTTGCCTTTGTCCTTATGTGAGTTGTTATTAGTTTGACTATTGTTGTTGTATTTTGTTTAGTCAAAATACCTTGCTCTTTTAAGACATCCTCTATTCTACATGCGGTTTCGACCATGGTGTCGAATGAATCAAAGACCATCTTCCAAACCTCATACTGCATCTCAGGTACTAAATTTCTCACAATGATATCAATTCCCTCATGTTTAGGAATTTTCCTGGAATACCGAGAGCATAATCATCTCCACCTTTGTAAAAATGTAACAAAGGATTCCCCTTGATTTTGTTTCAAATTACACAAATCGAGCATGGTGACTGATCTTGATAAGTTGTAGGCAAAATGTTGCACAAATCTGTGGACTAGTTCTTTAAAAGTTTTGGTGGGAGGGGTTATGTTGATAAACCACTCCATAGCTTGACCTTTTAGACTCCTTGGGAATAATCTCATCAGGTAGGAATCTTCATGGTGAAATTCAAAACTCATGGTATAAAACTGATGCACATGATCATGTGGGCCACCATTACCGTCATATTTTTCATATTGGGGAAATTCAATTTTCCTAGAAAAATCCATCATGCTCACACTCCTATCAAAAGGATTAGGACAAATAGAGTCAAGTTTGAAGGAACTCTTGGGAGCCATCATTTTCTCCATCATTTTCTTGATTTGCTTAATTTCTTCTTCTTGTGAGGGGCTCTATTTCTTGATTCTCCTATCCACATCAAAGTTATAAGGAACCCTCACACCTTTATTAATCAAGTTCTCTAGGAACTTAACCTTATTTTGATCAAGGTATTTTTCCACATATTGTTGGAATAGTGGTTCTTGTTGCATTCTCATAACATCTTGATCGTCAAAACTTGTACTACTTCCTCCATATTGGGAGCCATGATGAGCTTGTTGGGAGGGTTGTTTTGAGTTCCTAGGAGGTGTTCTTCTCCTATGTTGTGAAACTCTTCTCCCTCTAGGACTGGGAGATCTTGAAGGAGTCCTTGACCACCTTCTACTTCTTGGGGTTCTTGAGGGAGTAGAGGGTGGAGAGTTTTTTCCACTGTTGGTACCCCTATTGTTGAATTGGGCATTAAGTTGTTGAGCTAGGAGCCTATCTTGTTCTTCTTGTGTGGCCCTTCTCTCTATGTCCAACAAGGCTCATTGTTCCTCCTCTAGGAACCTAAATTTTTCTTCTTTTGCAGCTTGTTCATTTAAGAAGGCTTGTTTTTCTCGCTCAATACTTTTTAGCCTCTCACTTGTATATCTTGAGGTTGTTTTTAGTGGAGAGCTTGGCCTTGAATGATTGAACAAGTTAGCTACATTCACATGAGCATCACAAGATTGGTTGTTTTGGTCTTCATGTTGTGACCGTGCATCTTGATGAGCTTGTGCATAGTGTCTTTCAGCTCGTTGATGAGCATCCAAATATCTTGAGTTAATAGGAGGTGATTTAGGTTGATTGTCATCATTGAATGACATGTTACCCCTATGTCTTTGAAAAATTTCATCAAGAGTTTGATCTATTGCTTCTCTTTGTCTCCTAGTCAAAGTGTAGCTCATGTCCATATTTGATTGAGAGGATGGTAAAGAAGTACTCAACTCACTAAGGCTACTCCTAGGCTCAAACCAAACTTCTGAAGCACTCCTAGGAGATTGATTGAAGATGGGTTCCTTCCCCTTTCACTTTTGACAAGTTTGGACTGAAGGTAATTGTTCAAAAAATACTTGAGGTTGTTTTCCTTGACCCACTTGGTATCTTGTTTTAACCGGAATGAAAGAAAAGACCCTTAGGGAGAAGATAACCTTATGAATCACTAATTGTTAAACTAGGATAGTGAAAATATTCAATCATCCAAAAGAGAGATGATGAAATAGAAAGTTGACAAAAGGTATAAATCAACACTGCCACAATGGTGCATAACAAAAGGATTCCAGTATCCTAGCACATATGGATCATGAGGATGATTTAACCAAAATATATGGAAATTGAATTTATATGAACATGAATTTGGACAAAAGAGTACTCAAACTCTCCAAGCATGCAATCGAGGAATCTAAAGGTGAATCTTGTCAACAAGGATGATTCCTAACTTACTAATGACAAGCAAAATCTTTGGTGAAGTCAAAGGTCACTAACTCAAGATGTCTAGAGCCAAAAACCCGAGGTACAAACAAGATTTCAGTTGTAGGGTATGAAACTTACTAAAGTATGGTCAACTAAGAGAGGGCTCAAAATTGCATAAATTAGGTAGGCAGCAAAAAGATTCTAGGTGATAGTTTCCAGGCTAACCAGGTGATAGTTTTAGACCAGGTGATACTTCACGTTAAGCAAGGCGATAATTTCCAGGCAGCCTGGGTGATACTTTCTAGGCAAGCAGGGTGATAGTCTTCCAATGGAAAACTACCGTGTGATATTTTCTAGGACAGGGAGTGATATTGTTCTAGTGTTGTACGATTCTTGACTAGTGAGTGTCAAAATCTTAGTTTTTAAGGCAATTTGATCCAAATTTCAGTTTGAGGGTTGGTTTTTTCGATTTCAATCACAATGACAATAGAAAATTGATAGGTTTGCAAACAATAGGTGATCAAACATGTCATAAAACACTTGAAACAAGGGCAAAAACAACCTTGCCAAGACAAGCAATTGTGATATCAAAGCAACAAAATCCTATGAATGCTATCGAGATGTTGAATATGCAAGAACGTTTACACGGGTATATCACAATGAGAACACTTCAAGTACTTTTTAGCCTAAAAATAAAATGGCTCAATACTTAACAACTTGGCCCACACTTGATACTCCATTGCCTCACACAAAGTGGTTGCCCACAATAGATATTGGATTTGTCATTGAAGTGCCAATGACACAACCAAAGGAATACAAATGGTGAGTAATCTTGGGGTGATCCGGGTTATTCCACTTGGATCAATCCTTGCACCAAGAAGCTAAGTGACAAAATAGGGTGGCCTCTATCTATGGTTCTTAGTAAGGGCTTCCATTCGTAATACCCCTCTTGCTCCCCAAAGGGACTCCTTACCTTGCGGCAAGTAACGGACCTCATGGCCACAAGAGTACCTTAAGCATTCTTGCTCAACATTTTCCTCATGGTCACAATCCCACAAGTACTCACGTTAAGCGAAGACAAGTACAATGTCTACCAAGGTTTGTGTCCTTGATAGCCTTGAGTTTATAGTGGGTTGGAATAGCCGGCAAAAGGCTTGTCCCCACTTGGGTCGTTCCTCTTGATTGCTCAAGAGCAAGCCTACTAAATGATTCTAAAGATCTAAAAAAAGAATGGATCAACTTATGAGATTCAAGGTTTTTGTTTCACCACAAGGGTGAAAAGAATACTCCCCTATCTCAAATTTTTCTCCCAAACACACCAAGCAAATGTTCAATTACCCTCTTGCTTTCAAAATCCAAAGATGGGTCAAGATTTTCTGGTTCACCACAAGGGTGAAGAGCATACTTCTCCTACCTATTGGAATTAGGAGAGATAGGTACTGAGAGAGGAGGGGTGAATCAGTGCCTTCAAAACTTTTACTTGTAAAACCTTTCTGATCTATAACTGAATATTGTGATAACCGATCAAAATAACTTGAATACAATTGTATAAATCAATCATCTAGTTAACTTTAAAAAGTAAACAACATGAAATAAACATGACAATCACATAAAAAAAGTATTTTGGTAACGCAAAAACCCTTGTTAGAAGGTAAAAACTGTGGTGGGGATGACACCCACAAATTATTCACTACTACAAATAGAAAAGGTTTGCCTGTTAAGGCTACAAATTTTGATCACTTCTGGTGATCTTACCCTATTAGGAGTAACATAATAGATCAACTAGATCTACCTAGTTATAGGATTTAAACAACACTAATGAAGTGTGTACTCGATTAAGAGATTTACATATGACTATTAAGTCTACTCTGTTAAGAGATTTATCAAAAACTCTATCACAATTGTCAGAAAGTAATAGGTAATTATCTGCTAGTTGACAACTCAATTGTTTGAAACAGATCTATAAGTGCTCATCAAAATATCACCTTATCTGTGATGGTTTCCTTCTCTATTGTGCTCAGTAGCCTTCTCTGCATCTGCTCAATTTGATATCTTCTGTGCTCTATTCTGCTCGGTAAACTGATTGTCTTGAAGATAGGCAGTTTCTTCAAGTTCTCCATGATTCATATATATTAGTTCACCCAACCTCATAAAATGGTGTGAACAAACAAAATATATAGTGTTTTATTTTTGCCGCTTAAGCAAAAATTAGGTTACAAAGATAATCATAATCCTAAGATCTACAGTGCAAAATAACCTAGATCAACTATTACAATAAGATAAACATTACATTTAATGAGTATCTATTTACAATAAATGCTCCTCAATCTTGGTAAACCATTTTACGATCTGTTATAATCATTTGCATAAAATAATATGCCATTTCAGATTACTATGCCATTTTTTGTGATCATTGGTAAACAAGGTATAATCTTCTTGGTGTATACTACGATGCTTGATGTTTACTGATTGTCGGTGTTAGTGTCACTAGTGCTCGGTTAACTGTATGATGCTCGGTGTAAAGGCTTTACCAACTGCTCTATCTTACTTCTAGTTATCGACCGAATCAATATAAGTAACTGACTGACCTGTTTACTTTCCTTTGATACTAATGAAAACCTTAAATGCTCAATAGAGATTAACAATCTCCCCCTTTGGCATTAGTATGAAAACTTTGAATGTATATAGACAAAATGTTTCTATATATTCCTTATGTCTCCGCCATATACATATCCACAACACAAATTTCTAAGTATAGAGTACTCCCCCTTAGTGTATGCTCTCGGTAGTATGTAATATACATATCAAAACTATACTTATTTGGCATATACATGGTTTTCCCCCTTTTTGATAATAATGCCAAATGTAAAAAAAATATATAATGTATACTTACATCTTATCAAAAATGTGTGGATGGGTTTTCTTTATAGACTCCAAGAGGTTGTCCCATTCCTTTTTCAAGTTGGTAAGAGCAATATGCTCAAGACCGACTTGTGCATGCATGTCAAAGATATTATCCAACACCGAAATCTCTAGTGTTTCCACAAGTTGTTTAGCTTTGACAATGTGTGCTTCAAAAATTTTTAGGTAAGGAGTGAGTTCTTTTTGTAACTCTGTAACTTGATCGATGATGTGTGCTTCTTGTTTCCTTAAATTTGCTATCAGCCACCGGAGTTCCTAAACTTGGTTAATATGCTTTAAGAAAGTAGTTGGCTCAGTGATAGCTACTTGTGTACTTAACTTTATCTCATCTTCTAAACCTTTTATCTTTTCACTGACTTCTACAGTGAAGGTGTCTGAAGTACAAAGCTTGATTAGAAGTTGATAGATTATCTAGGTGATAGATTTTACCTCGGTAATGACCTCAGATAATTTTACCTTGTTTAGTGCCACTTTTGTGCTAATCCTTTCTGCTAATTTGTTCTGAATCTTTGATTCTGCCCTTTCTTCTATTCTTTTGTCTGCATCTGTATCAAGGGAATTGATTTTGTTGGCGAGTATGGCAAGTTGATCTAAGATGGGAGTATTCTCATCAATATTTTTTTTTGGTATTATCTATTGTAGAATATCCCGTACATCATTTAACACCTCTTTACGTTTGTGTTCTTGCCTTAACTTCTCTTGTGCCACTTTCCTTGAACATAATTCCCCATACCTACTTAGTTCCTCAGGGCTTAGGGTTCTCGGGTCACATTTTGGTATAATGATAACTTCAGCAATGGTGACCGGCCCTTTGGCTTTCTTCTTCTTCTTCTTTTGGGCAAGAGGTGACTTCTTCTCACTTATGACAATAGCTTTTTCTTCACTTCTCAGAGTATCTTTCCTAGGTAACACTGTATCATCCTTCTTCAGCTCCTTGATAGATGGTGTGGGAATCTCAGTTGTAGTGTCAGGTGGGTTCACCTCGGTTGACTTTGTTTCTTCTGGTTCCTTTGTTTTTGTAGATTGTGCCTCTAGTTTGTTAGTCTTATTTGTATCTGCAAGTTGCTCGAGTGCTTGAATCTCAGTTGTATCTTTATTTGGATCAGGATGAGACACATCAGGTTGTACTTGTGAAATTATTTCAACTACCTCTACAAGTATAGGTAGTTCACCTGGTAGTGATGTGAGCACACTATCAGTGTCTAATGCTTCATCTTTGTATGGTGTAGTTGTCACATCTTCATCATCCTCATCATCAGGATCACCATTAGTGATGTCCTCAATTAGTGCATCATCATCAGTTTTCTTTTGCAAGTGGATCTTAACTTGATCCAGTGCATCTAGTGCATCCTATGGATATTCACTTACCATAGCATAGCTAAAGTGTGAGGCTACATGGCTTAGTGACTGTTCTCTTTTCCTTTTGTCTGTATCTAGTGCAATAGCCCATCTCTCACTTATTTTATCATCAAGTTCTTTTGGCAATTGACATGCAAATTCCATCAGAACTCTCTTGAATTTTATCATCATTTGGACGATAGCATGTTCTATCTTTGTCTTATCCTCAATTGATATTTTTTCAAATTTGCCTATGCCTGGATCCATAAGGTTTCCATTCTCAATTATATCTTCAATTATTTCATCTATAGTACTTTCACTATTATGAACTAACTTGAATTGATCAGGATCATTTTTAGTTTCTGTATCCTCTAGATCTTCCTTATTTGTTATGTATTTCCTCTTTTTCTTTGGTGTCTCAGCTACTTTCTTGGTAGGTTTAGCTGCTCTTCTTTTTGCTATTTTTACTACTACTTTCTCGGTGGAATGTGCAGCAGTTGATGAACGTGTCTTCATCCCTTTAGGTTATGGTAGCTTCATTTCTTGTTCATCATTGGTGGGAGGAACTGGTGTGTGATCCTTTTCTTTGTCTGACTCAGTCTCCTCGCTATCATAGGGCTTGTCAGCCAACTGTAACTGACCTTCAGTTGCCTCATCAACCAGTGACTCCTTAGGTTAGTCAGATACATTTCCATATTTTGCTGAGAGATCTTTTCTCATTTTCTTTTCCAATCTAGACATTTTACCGATCTCTATGTCTATTGTGATTCTAGACTTAGCTTCCTCATATACACCAAACCTACTGGCAGTGATGTCTATTGGTAATGCTAGCAATGCATTGATATATTTCAAAGAGAAATCATGATTCATTTCATATCCCATCAGTGCTAGCCATTTTGTTCTCGGTTCTACTACCTTTATCATTGAATGGTCTGTGCTTACCACAAAGCATATGCCATCTTCAAATTTACTTACTAATTCCCTTGGAATTCTACTCCTTTGTTTCATTTTTGTTTGAAATTCCTTGAAATATGCATTGAATTCCTTGTTTAGATTGTCTCCTAGACTTTTCATCATTTCCCTGATTTGAGCAGTTATCGGTTTGTCCGATTGCCAGTTTACTTTACCGATACCCGGTACATATTTTTGTAGATAGAGAAATGTATAGACAAGAAGTGATCCATATTTACATGTGTTAGATTTCTTTGCTTTTATTGTCTTCATATTGTCATGTAGTTGGTGTAGAAGTAGCTCGACAAGATCAACCTGGTGATCTTTCTTCACAATTTTGTAAGCCATGTCCATGGCACTACAGGGTACACTATTTGGTCTGTTTGATTGGAATATCTTGTACCCGATGACATGAGCTGTGAATTTTACCACTGGATCTTTGATAGTTGATATTTTCAGTGCCCTACCATCCCATTGAGCTCTAGTGTTCTTTCTATGTCAGGATGAGACAAACTTCGAAACGCTTTGGCTTTGTCAATTGTAGGGTATCCAGTAACCCTACTGATAATCTTCTTAGTGACCTCAATAGGTTTATCCAACCAAAATTTTCCATCATGAAATCTACTTAGTCTAATTCTTATCTAGTCATTGTGGAAGGATTGTGGGAAGAATGTGAAACACTGTAACCCTAACTCCTCAATCTTCTTGTATTCAGATTTAATCTTACCATCTAGTCCACAGACTTGCTGATAAGTAGCAATGGTCTCAAAATCACATACTTCACTGATCTTGCAGTGAATGTAAGCCCTAACATCTTCTGTTAACAAAACCCTATCTAGAATACTAGAAAATGCACCCATATTGTCTGTTTGTGCTGTGACCTTGGGATGAGGTTTAAATTTCTCCTCGGCAAAATGTGCCCTAACAATTAATTCCACTTCCTCCTCAATGTTCTGCGATTTTCTTGCAGTCGAAGTTGATGCCATAAATTATTTCTAGGGTTTTGGAAAACAATAGATAACCAATATTTGGTAGGTAGATAAACTTACTCATTATCATCAAAGATTTGTCCTCGGTTCAATCTACAGTAGCTTGGAATCTTTTCTGAAAATCTCTAGCTCAAACTCTTCTCTGTAAAATCTCTATTCTTCGAAATCACAATGTAACAATGAACTTTGTTTCCGCGTATATATAGACTTTTCGGTATTCCCACTCAAACTTTGATGCATTAAATGTGTGACCTAACTTTTGATACGAAACAACTGTCAACTTGGTTAACATAGAATTTCTTCATCAGTTTGCACTATTGTCGGTTAAACTTGTATAGTGATTACTGACAGGTAACCAACTCACGTTTCTTCTTTTACTGACTATGTGACATTAGTAAAATTATAACACATAAACCATAGTGCATCTTTATTCATGGAGATTTGGTATTTGTACATCATATATAAGGAGCTGTATGTAAAATGTGATCATTTAAAATGTTAGTTCCATACATACCTTTGTCATCTTAAGTGGAGGTACCGATGTCACCCAATCCAGTGGATGAGGTTTCACCGACAGTGTTACTTGACTTAGCATTCTCATTAGATGCCTTCTTCCACATTGTGTTCCTTCACTTCATAATATCTGTAATGTTATATCCACTCTCAAATATATGGTTTTCATCAAGTGCTCAGTCTCTGCAGTTCTTGCTTACATGACCAACCTTGTGACAGTGCATACATGCCATTCTTGCATTTGTCTAGTTTCTTGATTGTCCAATTCGACTCTTTCTATAATAGTCTACTATAATATGTCCATACCAACCGCATATAGTACAATTAGTCCATGTATTATAATCCAAAACATATGAGTTACCTTGTCTCTTTAGTTGATATGGCTTTCATTGTAGTTTCTCTTTAGGTGTCCAGACTTGTTTCATTTTCACCTTGTAGTCCCTTGCAGTGTGTCCATGCTTATTACAAGTATAGCATATTTTATCCTTAGTAGTATTATTAGCAATGTCATTCTTCTTAGCTCTACATTCATAAGCTAGATGTCCAAACTTACCACAATAATAACAATATTCATTGAATTTTGGAATGACAGGAGGTTTACCTTGTGCTTTGCTTCTGCACACATTAGATGTATGTCCTGATTTTCCATAGTGGTAACATGTCATCACTTTAGGTTTCTGAGTTTGATTGTTGACTTTTTCATCTTGTTGTGATGATTCTCCTTCACCGGTGTAGCCTATATTGGCTCTGCTTCTGAATCTCCTCTGATTAGTCAGGAAATCATCAATCTTTTTAGAACTGTCCTTAGCTATTTTCATCATTTCATTGTGTTGCTTTTGTGTCTTTATTTCATTTCTTAGTTTTTCATTATCTTCTTTGAGTATTGCAACATGTTCAAGTCTTCTTGATAATTCTCCATTTACTCAGTTCATTTCTTGATTAACTGTCATCATCTGATTTGATACTTGGAAGTGATGATCAATGAGTCTTTGTATTTCACTTGCTTTTTCTTGAAGTTGTTCAGTCATCAGTCTTCGGTCTTCAATAGCCAGATTCTGATCTTGTTCAGCTTGTCTAGCATTGTTCATGATTTCCACCATTCTCACTATTTGAGATTCATGACCGATTTGAAGTGCTTTCACTTGCTCAGATAGATGCTGATTCTTTTCAGATAACTCAGAGATTATGCTTTCAGATCCGTCAAAGATGGTTCCAGACCTTGATCCAATATGATCAAATATTTCATCAATAAGTTCTTCATGATAACTAATTTCATTCAACTGAATTGCAAGGTTCTTCTCATCAACTAGTAATTTCTTCAGTTCTTCCTTGGCTTGTTTATACTATTCCACAAACATTTGTATTTGTATCTTCTGATTCTCAATAGTCTTGTCAAGTTTGTATCTCTCCATGACTTAGATCTTTACCCTTTAGTGGTTAGACTGTTCAACAAGATAACTGTGCTCTGATACCAATTGTTGGAATTAGGAGAGATAGGTATTAAGAGGGGAGGGGTGAATCAGTGCCTTCAAAAATTTTACTTGTAAAACCTTTCTGATCTATAACTGAATACTGTGATAACCAATCAAAATAACTTGAATACAATTGTATAAATCAATCATCTAGTTAACTTTAAAAAGTAAACAACATGAAATCAATATGAAA
Organism: Chamaecyparis obtusa; assembly: GCA_027943335.1. Lineage (NCBI taxonomy): Eukaryota > Viridiplantae > Streptophyta > Pinopsida > Cupressales > Cupressaceae > Chamaecyparis > Chamaecyparis obtusa. Next base: position 84,828 of record BSBK01000411.1, read on the forward strand.
ATAGCATAAAAAAAGTATTTTGGTAACATAGAAACCCTTGTTAGAAGGTAAAAACTGCGATGGGGATGACACCCACAAATTCTTCACTACTGCAGATAGAAAAGGTTTGCCTGTTAAGGCTACAAATTTTGATCACTTATGGTGATCTTACCCTATTAGGAGTAACATAATAAATCAGCTAGATCTACCTAGTTATAGGATTTAAACAACACTAATGAAGTGTGTACTCGGTTAAGAGATTTACATAAGATTGTTAAGTCTACTCTGTTAAGAGATTTATCAAAAACTTTATCACAATTGTTAGAAAGTAATAGGTAATTATTTGCTAGTTGACAACTCAATTGTTTGAAATAGATCTATAAGTGCTCATCAAAATATCACCTTATCTATGATGGTTTCCTTCTCTATTGTGCTCATGTTAGACCATTTTCCTGTCAATGCAAAATCCTATGAAAATGGCCTCTTCCTTGCAAATGTTTTTGTAAAAGTGTCCCGCCCTGCCTGTGATCACACTTTTATCTTGAAATGAAAATATGTGAGGTTTTATGATGTGTGCCCTTAGCCTTGTGCTCTTTATGGTGTCACCTAGCTCCAGTCTAGATTGCATAAGCTAATTCGTAAAAATTAGGGAGAAATTCAAGTTTTAAGGTTTGCAGGAAATGTTCTCAGAATCTGCCTAAGTGTCAAAAACCCATGATGTTTTCGGTCTCCCTGCCACCTTTTGGTCTGCATGAAAACCCTGTGTGTTTTCAACCTCACATTTCTTCCCTTTGGCTAGCACTCCTTGTTTTTCGGTCCTAACTATGCAAGTGCGATTGGTTGGTGGGACCTTTTCCTTCCCAAGGGGTTAAACTTTAGTAAGATCTCACGGTTGTCATTATACCGCTAGGGAAAGCTGCTCATTTTTTTAAGATCATGGTATAGCGACAACCGTCGATCTTCTTCAGTAATGCAATGGACTGTGGGATCACTATCAGAGGATGTTGAGATGGTAGAGTTCTATTGGATGCAGAGTAGTGATGTGGCAAAGTTGCCAGTCGTAGGCCTAGTTGTCAGATCTCTTTGATCTTATGGTTGTCGCATGACCACAAGGAATATTCTTTCCCCTTGCAATCATGTGATGACCATCTGATCTTCCAGTGATTCACAAGGGCAATAGTGTGGTGGGTCTGGTTCTCAGTTTGTTGTGACATGTGCACTTTTCATTGGTGGGGAGCGGTGACATGGTGCTGATGTGGAGGCTTGTCGCATGTTCGCATAGCCCTTTTCCTGGCTATGCGATCATGCGACAACTATTTGGACATCACGGTTGTGGAGTTAGGGCAGGTCCATAGTGCCAGTGTTGCTGAGTTGTTTAATTTTGATTGGTTTCTGACTACTGACGAGGCTATTGACTTTCCAAAGGGGCTCGCAACTATTGTGAATTAAGTATGACCGCCCGATTTGCTGGGAAGGGAAAAAGATCTATGGCCATGTTTTAAATTTTGATGTGACCGTTGGATTTTGAATTCAAATTTGTAGAAGGGTTTGCAGTGAGATGAAGTACCATAATTGATGGTTTCTATGATAGTTTTTGATTTGGTTTGGTGGCATTGGTTGTTGTGATGTGATCCAAGGTTCCTGTGGTTAATTGCATAAGAGTTTTGTGCCGTGCAGAGATGGGTTTTCTTGCTCGAGGCATGTTGCAGAGGGATAGATTAGATTGATTGGTATGGTAAAATGATGGTCCTTGGTACTTTCTCAGAGATTTCTCATGAATGTGGATCATTCTTGTATCTAATTTCCTAGATTTCTTTTCCCTGCATTGAATTTTGATGTGTTCCAGTTGGTTAGGTGGGTGAAACTTTGACCCCAGTCATCCATAGCTTGTTGCAACCTATTTTGGGTTTCCAAGATGACTGGTGGTATATATTGCAAGTTTTTGATAGAGCAAGGGTTTTGAATTTTATCAGTTCCAGAGGTTCCATTCTGTTTGGTTCCAGTGGGAAATAGAAAGCTCTGTCACATTGCAGGAGGCTGAGTAGAACTTCTTTGTATCTTTTGCAGGTTATTGAAGTGGTAGTCTCATTTCTGGTATAGACATGTACATGATTCATCATACTTAATATAATTGTTTCAAGCTTTCAAGTCTCTCCTTGGTGTCAGTTTTATGAGTTTTGGATTTTCTGGTCCATTGCATAGGGTTACCTTTGCATATGTTCCAGTCTTTAGTTCTTGATCTAGGATCAAGTGAAAAATACTTTGGATAGGGCATAGATTCATTAGATTCATCTACAGAAGGATCTTATAAGTAGTGGATGGGCTGGAATAGTTGTATTTATGGCTTTGAGTCTTTGATAGTAGTTGGTTCATGTTTCTATACTTGCATTTGATGATTTGCCCAATGGATAATGGTACTGATCAAGGAAAAGTATATTTAGTTGAGTCCAATGCTTGATGGTCTTTGGCTATTTCCTGCATCTTTGAATATCAATCATCAATAATACCCTTCACAAGGCCATTTTACCCTGCATAGTAGAGTTGATTCAATGAATACCTGGTTAGTATTTAGTAATCCTTTACTATGATCTACTTTATGAATCCAGAAGTATAAGGTGTGTAGTGAGTGGAGTTTTATCTGGATTAGGTGCACCCACCTTGGTTTTGCAGAGCCAGAAGCAGAAGAGGGCATATTAAGACCCTATAGTTGGTCCAGTTGTCTTGCAGAGCTCTCATACTTGGAATTAACCACTCCTAACATTAGTCTCAAGGCATATTGGCAGCCCTAAGTGGCGTAAGCATTTTCAAACACCAACAGCTCAGTAGCCTTCTCTGATTCTACTCAATCTAATATCCTTTGTGCTCTGTTCTGCTCGGTAAACTGATTGTCTTGAAGATAGGCAATTTCTTCAAGTGCTCCATGATTCATATATATTAGTTCACCCAACCTCATAAAATGGTGCGAACAAAAAAATATATAGTGTTCTATTTTTGCCACCTAAGCAAAAATTAGGTTACAAAGATAATCATAACCCTAAGATCTACGGTGCAAAATAACCTAGATCAACTATTACAATAAGATAAACATTACATTTAATGACTATCTATTTACAATAAATGCTCCTCGATCTTGGTAAACTATTTTATGATCTGTTATAACCATTTGCATAGAATAATGTGCCATTTTAGATTACTATGCCATTTTCTGTGATCATCAATAAACATGGTATAATCTAATCAGTGTATACTGCGATGCTTGGTGTTTACTGACCGTCAGTGTCGGTGTCACTGGTGCTCAATTAACTATGTGATGCTCGGTGTAAAGGCTTTACTGACTGCTCTATCTTACTTCTAGTTACCGATCGACTCAATATAAGTAACTGACTGACTTGTTTACTTTCCTTTGATACTAATGACAACCTTAAATGCTCAATAGAGATTAACACTACCACCCAAGAATCCCTACAACAAGATATTATGTTCTTATGAAATGAAACAACCAGTAATTGCCACACTTGAAAATGAAATAAACAACAAGCACTTGATTGAATTTTTATGCTTTGGGCAGCCCTACAAAAACCGTTAGTAGCCCTTGTGCATTTGAAGCTTTGACATGCGTTCTTTTAAGCAAATAATCAACTAATGAGAGCACCTACAAGAACAACTTGTTAGCCCCACAAGGTTAGCAAAATAAAAATCCAAATGAAATCTACAAATTAGATCTATTTAACTACATCAAACTAAACTAGCAAGCTAACTAGATCAAAAATCGGCAAGAAAGAACCAAGAAACAACTCACTGCCAGGTACAGGTGATAGTACAGTCACCAAAAAAAATGCACAATACTTTACAGTATATTGAGGCAATAATATATTTTTGGGTGATACTTTACTGTACTGGCGGGTGACAAAATGTCTCAAACAATGTGATAGAATGTCTCAAATGGAGTGATACTTTAACTGGTAAAGCATCACGCCACCATACGTGAACTATCATGCGATACTAGAAAACTATCGCATGATAATCTGAGATTGAAAAACCTGAGAGCCAAAAATGAAGCTAAAATTTGACAAAAATTTGATGGAAATGCAAAAAATTTAGGACAAAACAATAATGCTCTGCCCCATGGTGGGCGCCAAAAATGTACACACTCAAATGGTGCACTTCTCTAAGTCATTATATCCAAGGGAATCCATGCATAGGAAACCTTAGAAAGTGACCTAGAGCTCTCTATGTATGGAGTTGCAAGATTATTTAAAATTTTCTCTTAGCTAGAGCTATTAAGCTAATGACCTTGCTAGTCAACCACACAATGAGAGATTCAAATTAAGACAAGGGCAAGAATGCCAATATCCCCAAGAATCACTATGAAATGCAAATGAAAACTAGATTAAGATAAATATGCAAGATAGAAATGAGATGTGCAAGCTAAGCTATGGAAATGAAAGTACAAACTAAACTATGAAAGGAAAGATGCAAGTGTTACAAATCCTTCCTAATTAGACTAGATGATGTAATCTAAAGCATAAAGGAAATCTATACTATGAATGCCATGATAATGGAACTAAAATGCAAGAGATAAACTATGAAAGCATGTAAAAATGTAAGCCAAGAATTCTCCAAATCTTTAAAAGCTCCAAAGTGACCTAGAAAACCTACAACATAACATTAGTATTCAAAAATGCATATGAAAATGAGGAAAAGAGCTATCCTTTTAAAGGAATTGAAAAGGAATGGACCATGGAGATTAAGAGGCAAAAGATTTAATCAAGGGTGGAGCTTGAAAGAGGAGCAATCCATGTGCAGAAATATCCTCCAATGAGAAAATAAGAGTTGACTTTTGTGTCCATATAAGACAAAAAATGCTTTTGCCCTTTTTATAAAATAAGAATAATGCTTTATTTGTGCAACTTAGCATAAGAGGAAAAGTGGGGGTTTTTTATTTAATAAAAGGGGAGGAAATATTCCTTGTAATAAATAAAGACTTTAGGATAAAAAGGTTATCCCAAGGAATAATCAAATAAATGATAACATAGGATTTGATCAAGGAAATTGATATATTTGAAAAATGCTGATTTTTGAAAATACTGATTCAGGGATTTGATAAATTGCTGAATGAGGGCCCAAAGTCTAGGTGACCATTTTAGGGTGCATACATTTGCCCCTCTTTGACTAATGTGTGATCATTCTAGGAACACATGTGGTCAAAGAAGAATTTAAATGTGAGATTGATTTGGGATCACAAAACAATTCAGACGTGTGATCATTCTGGGAACACGCCAGGACAAAAATAAACTGGCTGAAAGACAAGACCAACACCATTGCTGTTAAGTGATAGTCAAGTCTCAAAATAAAACATAAGAATCAAAAGACAAGATCAACACCGTTGTTGTTAAGTGATAATCAAGTCTCAAAAAAAATCTCAAGATGAGTTGAATGATAAAGCTGAATCAAAGATTTGAAGCTGATAGGAATTGCCCCCTTGGAATCGAAATTGAAATCAGGTAGAGGAGAAACAATAAATTGATAAACATGATCAAATCAATAGAAATCACAATCGAAGGTGAAGGATGATAGGATAACCATCAAGTGAGGAAGATATGCCCTAGTTTGACTAGGTTTGACTAAAGGATATAGGATAAAGAAGTCAAACCTCAGAGAGATGAAGTGAATGAAAATGAATGATAGACTAGGAGTTTGAAAGAGATGGGGGTGAAGAAATAAAGATGCCCCAGCGAAGATCGAAGGATCAGGCCTCAAATGGTCAGCCAACTGTGCAAAAGAGGGTGAAATTTTGAAATGCAATTTTGAGTATCAAGATGAAATCAGATTTCAATTTTGATCCTGAAAATGGATCGAATATGCTGAAATTAGCTAGGGGTGCAATTTTTGTGCAATTTTGAGGTGTTTTGAAAATTAGGTCAAAAAGTCAAAATGCTATAAAAGGGGGTAAAAAGGTCATTTTCAAATTCATTAACCCCTTGTGATGATAGGAAAAGGATGTGATGTGAAAGATAAGGAATGAAAGACATGATAAATTCTTGAGCCACGAGTAAACCTGATGAGGAGTACATAGAAAAAGATGTCATTTTTTTGTATGTTTGCTGGAAAACACGTCTTAGGCCTATTTCAATCATCCAAGCCTTTGGGTTGGATCTCCAAGGAAAATCCAAGCCTTAGTATTGGTAAATTCAAATCCCTTACAAAGCATGCACATCTTATAGGGTGCACATCCTATAAGGCGAGTACACTATTGAAATCTATGACTTTCATAGGGCTTGTGCCCTATGAAAGTCATAGATTTCAATAGGGCGTGCGCCCTATTTAAGACATAGATGTAAATAGTGATGAGAAATAGTCAAAGCTCTCTCTATATTTTCCCTTATTACCCTCTTTCACCCCCTCTCTCTCTCTCACACACACATGCTCTCTCCCACCTTCCTACCCTCTCTCTCTCTCTCTCTCTCTCTCTCTCCACCTTCGTACCCTCTATATTTTCCCTTATTATCCTCTTTGACCCCCTCTCTCTCTCTCTCTCTCACACACACACATATGCTCTCTCCCACCTTCCTACCCTCTAAATTCTCTCTCTCTCTCTCTCTCTGATGCAAAGATCTACAATCAAAGCTTGGTTAAGCCCATTCAGTGCACAATAGAATATTTTTTCAAATCATGAACAAGGTTTTCAAAGAATTCAGTCAACTTCCTTCACCTTTGAGTATCTTTAGATATAATGGAGATTCTTTTACCTATCTATAGCAGTCCTTATTAATCAGTTCCTAACTTCTTACAAGTACTAACTACAACCTTGTTGAAAACTTCTCTATCCAATCGTCAATAGATGATAATAGATCATTAAAGTCTGTTGTTCTAATTTCAATTAAAAATCCATTGATTATCAGAGGGTTCATAAGTACTAATAGTATTCAAATTCTATTAATTCTTGAAACAGTGGTATGCTCTTCTTGAATCAGTTGTTCACTTGGAGAGCCACAATTTCATTGATGCTTCTTTGGTTGGACACTTGCTTCAAAAATATTTTTTGTTACTTCTTGCCAATACCGATTTGTTGTTTTAAGAAGAGTCTACTCCCTCTAGACTCAGATTGAATTCTATGAATAACAGAGTATTTCTACTCTTTCACTTCTCAGGTTGATTTCAACAAAGTTGTTTTCTAAGCTTCTGTTGGAATAGACAAACAAAAACAACTTCTTCAATGACTTCAAGTGGTTACAGGGACTCATAACCTAGTTGATTGGGCTAGGTTAGTTTCAACTCAAGACATTCAAAGGGATTGGTAATGTTGCTTGATGTCTTCAATGGATTCTAATCCCAAAGTTCACAGGTTCACAACTCGTTCCACTCTTCTTTTCTTACAACATTTATAATCACAGTAGTTACATACATGAAAATGCACCCAATTTAGGACTTCGGCCTTGAAGCATTAAATCAGTCTCTCTAAGCTCTAAGCATTTTGTTTGTTTAGATACATTACCTTAACTTGCTCTCCGTCCAGTAGTATTGAGTTCCTATGGAGGAGACACAAGCTAAGGATTAAGTCCCATAACAGAGCCAATGGAATTATTTTCCAACATGGTCTGCCAAGGGTTGAAATCCCATGTAGGATATAAACAAATATTAACACAATGAAATTCTAAAACACAAAAGCATAAGTATGAATTTGCCTAATTTCTTCCACAAGGTCCTCCAAAAGTGACCTAAGAACTTGGGATCTCTATTTGATATGATGGATAGGGGTAGACTATGCAAACAAACTATCTCCTTAAAGAACAAGCCTACCACATGGGATGCATCATAAGTGGTTTTACATGGCACAAAGTGAGCCATTTTGGAAAACTGATCCATGAATACAAATATGTTGTCATGACCAAATTTGGTTTTAGGCAACCCAAGGACAAAATCCATAGTAACAGAATCCCACAGCTTCAATGGAATGGGTAAGGGTGTGTAAAGTCCATCATTAGAAGTAGGACCTTTAGATTTTTGACAAATCAAACATGTTTCTACAAACTTTCTTACATCCGTTTGCAACCTAGGCCAATAGTAAAACCTCTTGACTGATTCTAAAGTTTTATCTAAGCCAAAATGCCCTACCAAACTACCACAATGCTTTTCCTTAATGATATTTTCCCTCATAGACCCTCTTGGGATACAAAGCAATCCACCCTTGAAAAGAAGCCCATTTTGAATCAAGAAATCAGGAAATTCAGTATGATACCTTGTTGTCATCTAAGAAAACCTTATAGATGTCTTTGAAATCTTCATCTATAGCATACATGCCTGACATAGCCTCTAAACCTACACTTTCCAATTGCATAGACTGAATGGTGAGTGTCCTCTGACTCAAAGCATCTGCTACTTTATTTGCAACCCCTTTCTTGTGCTTAATGCTGAAAGTGTAAGCCTGCAAGAACTCCATCCATTTGACATGCCTATGATTAAGTTTCTCCTACCTATTCAGAAAACTAAGAGCATGATTATCATTGAATACAATGAATTCTTTTGGCAAAAGATAATGCCTTCATTTCCTTAGGGACCAAATCATAGCATAATCATAGCATAAATCTCAAGATCATAAGTAGAATACTTTTATTTTTCTTCATTTAGTTTTTCACTAAAGAAGGCCATGGGTCTCCCTTCTTGGCTAAGAACCCCACCAATAGCCTTATTACTAGCATCACACTGAACCCCAAAAACTTTATGAAAATCTAGTAATACAAGTATTGGCTATTCTGATATCTTCTTTTTCAATAATTCAAAGGATTCATTTGCCTCTTTAGTCCATTCAAAAACACATTTTCTACCTCCCTTAATAGTATTGATTATAGGAGTACAAATGCCACTAAAGTTTTTGATAAACTTTCGATAAAAATTGCATAATCCATGAAAGGTTTTTACCTTAGTAGCTGATGTTGGAGGTGGCCAATTTAGGATGGCTTCCACCTTAGTAGGATCCATTTTCAGACTTCCTTTTGAAATCACAAAACCCAAGAAGATAAGCTCCTCCTACAAGAATGAACAGTTCTCCAAGTTTACCTTCAAACCTTCCTCATGGAGTCTCCACAAGACCTGATCTATATGCTTTAAATGCTCCTCTTTTCTGCCACTGAAAATCAAAATGTCATCCAAATAAACAACTACAATCTTATGAAGAAAAGGTTTTAACACTTCATTCATTAAGCGCATAAAAGTACTAGGAGCATTAGACAAGCCAAATGGCATGACTATCCATTCAAACAACCCTTCATTAGTCTTGAAGGCTATCTTCCACTCATCCCCCTCCCTAATCTAGATTTGATGGTAGCCACTCTTGAGATCAATCTTTGAATAAAACTTTGCCCCACCTAAACAATCCATGAGATCTTCCATTCTAGGCATTAGAAACTGGTATCGAATGGTGATTCTATTAATGGCTCTAGAATCTATGCATAACCTCCAAGTACCTTCCTTTTTAGTGGCTGGGACTGTGAGTACAACACATGGGCTGATGCTTTTCCTTATGTAACCCTTCTCTAACAACCCTTGAATCTACCTTGCTACCTTAGCATTTTGTTCGAGAGTAAGTTTATAGGCTACCTTGTTTGGTAGAGTAGCCCCTAGGATTAGATCAATGCAATGACTAATCTCCCTCTTAGGTGGAAGTGAATCATTAGTGCTGTCAGCCACAACCCCACTATATTTATTTAGCAAGTCTGCAACTATTCTTGGACAAGTACTTTCCTTGACTTCTAGGTTCAATCCCCTGCCCTCATGGTGACTTTCCTTAGGTCTGATTACAATAGCAAAGCATGGAGTATTTTCTTCCTTAATAACTTCTAAGAACTCTTTTTCTTTTACCAACATAACACCACTAGACAAGGCTGACTCATTAACAACATCAAGTAAAGGAGTCATTGTGAAAGCTTCCCCATTTTTGGTTATTGTAAACAAATTGGATTTCCCATCATGCTAGGCATTAGTGTCATATTACCATGGTCTTCCTAAAAGAAGATGGCAAGCATCCATTTCAACTACTTCACACATGACTTTATCTTTATAATCTCCTATTTGGAAATCTACTAAGCATTGCTCATTTACAATAGTTTGTTGATCCTTACTCAACCAAGATACTTTATATGGATTAGGATGTGGAATTCATTTCAGATTAAGCTTAGTAACCATTTCTAAAGAAACCAAATTTTCAGTAGAACTGGAGTCAACAATTACCTTGCATACTTTACCCTTCACCTTGCAAGTAGTTCAGAATAGAGATTTCCTTTGGGCTTGCTCCTTGTCAATTGGTACCAATAGTGACCTATTGAACATGAGAGTCTCTCCTTTCTTAGGATCAGCATGCTTGGATGTGGCTATATGGAAAGATGAAGTGCTTTGACAATCATCCTCTTCATGAATCAATTGCACTCTCTTATCTCCTTGACTGCTACTGCCATTCTTCTCAGGACATCTGAAAGATTGATGACGAACTTGGTTACATGAGAAGAACCTTCCTATGAATACATTAGGGCCTCTTCCTCTTGATTTTCCCTTGCCATTTTTTTTTCCTCTACCTCTAAATGAACCTCTTCCACTAGTATCAGGATCAACACTTTGATTGCTACTTTCTCCTTGGTTTCTAGGAAAAGTTCCTCTACCATTAAATCTGCTTCTACCTCTGAATGATTTCCCTCTTCCTCTATTTTGTTCTCCTCTTCTTTTTTGTTTCTCCTCAATCTTGAGGGCAAGTTGAAAGCACTTATGGACTGATTCCAAAGTGACCAAGGTTAATTAATCTTGGATACTATACTTTAACCCATTGATATACCTCGCTAGTTTTTGTTTCTTTGTTTCATACATCTTGGCCTTTAGGGATAGATTGTGGAACTCTTGAGTGTAGCTACTCACATCAAGGTCCTTTTGTTTTAGATTCTGGAGTTTCTTATGAAGAGTCACTTCATAATCTTTAGATACAAATTGTCTTTTCAATTCTACCTTCATTCTGGTCCAAGTGGAGATGATGGACTTTCCTTCTTCCACCCTTTCATTTTGAAGAAATTTCCACCAACTAAGGGCTGGTCCCTTTAACTTAGACTTAGCTATCTTCACCTTTTGACTAGGGGGTACTTCGTCACACTCAAAATAATTCTCCAAGGCTTCTAGCTAATCCATGCACTCCTCTGGTTCCAATTTTCCATGGAACATAGGTAGATCATTTTTGTCTTTCTTCCCCACTCTTTCTAAGGCTGCAAGCATTTCTCTTTGATCCTCCGGTAGATTGTCTTGACCAGATGGATCTTTCTCTACCTCTTCTTCTTCCTCTAACTCCTCATTTTCTCCTCTCCTCACTTGGCCTTTCAACTTATCTAACTCCCTCTTCATTGCTCTATTCTCTTCTGTGACAGCTCTACTCTCTGCCATCTGCTCCTTGACTATCTTAGCCAATTCTACATTTGTTATCCTCATAGGGATATCATCCTGATCTACCATCTTGTCTTTACAATTTCTCCCAAATAATCTCTTAGTGGCTTTGATACCACTTGATGCAGAGATCTACAACTGAAGCTTGGTTAAGCCCAATCAATGCACAATAGAATATTTGTTGAAATCATGAACAAGGTTTTCAAAGAATTAAGTCAACTTCCTTCACCTTTTAATATCTTTAGATATAATGGAGATTCTTTTACCTATCTATAGAAGTCCTTATTAATAAGTTCCTAACTTCTTATAAGTACTACAACCTTGTTGAAAAATTCTCTGTCTAATCCTCAATAGATGACAACAGATCATTAAAGTCTATTCTTCTAATTTCAATTACAACTCCATTGATTATCAGAGGGTTCATAAGTACTAACAGTATTTGAATTCTATTAATTCTTGCAACAATGGTATGCTCTTCTTGAATTAGTTTTTAACTTGGAGAGCCACACTTTCATTGATGCTTCTTTGGTTGGACACCTGCTTCACAAATATTTGTTGTTACTTCTTGCCAATACCGATTTTCTATTTTAAGAAGAGTCTACTCCCTCTAGACTCAGATTAAATTCTATGAATAATAGAGTATTTCTACTCTTTCAATTCTCGAGTTGATTTCAATAGAGTTGTTTTCTAAGCTTCTGTTGAAACAAATGAACAATAACAACTTCTTCAATGACTTCGAGCGGTCATAGGGACTCATAACCTAATTGATCAAGCTAGGTTAGATTCAACTGGAGACATTCGAAGGGATTGGTAATGTTGCTTGATGTCTTTGATAGATTTTGATCCCAAAGTTCACAGGTTCACAACTAGTTCCACTCTCCTTTTCTTACAACATTTATCATTACGGTAGTTACATACATGAAAATGCACCCAATTTAGGGCTTTGGCCTTGAAGCATTAAATCAGTCTCTCCAAGCTCTGAGCATTCCATTTCTTTAGATAAATTACCTTAACTTTCTCTCCATCTAGTAGTATTGACTTCCTATGGAGGAGACACAAGCTAAGGATTAAGTCCCATAACAGAGCCAATGGAATTATTTTCCAACATGGTCTGCCAAGGGTTGAAATCCCATGTAGGATATAGACAAATATTAACACAATGAAATTCTAAAACACAAAAGCATACGTATGAATTTGCTGAGAGATGTTAATACATCTATTTGTCTCTGGCTCGACTGTGTAAAAATGTTTTAATAGTTCATCGTGCCCTAGACATAGTGAATACACATTGAATTAAATCCGCAGAGAATAAAATGAGTTTCCTATAACAAACAAACTATGTATTTATTGCAAGGTCAATAGTGCAAAATAAGCTTAATCACAGAATTATAATGCTATGAATGCATCACAATGGGGTGTATAACAGTATGAAATCAATTACCAAAATGCCCCTGTTAACACATGAAATGATAAACAAAAAAAATGAAAAGTGTGCTCAGAATATGGTTCCTTATTATTAAAATTTGCTTCCAAGGTTCTTCCCCCCAATCCCGTGATTGGATGAGCTTTTTATCAATCGAAACAATCTCCCAATCTAGTCAAAAACTAGTTGGGACCATTGGGAGCCACAACCAACAATCAACACCGAAATGTTGCATTGTACATTTCAACATAGAGAAAAACCCAACAAGAAATGTAGGAGACATTTCCCTAATAGATGGAAACAAACTTAATTCCAGCCAAAGCATAAACACATAAATAAACTGAACCAAAATTAAGACATGACATAACAATCAAGTGGACTAAGAGATCCTTGGTTTATGCAAAGACCACATGATTCTTGACCACACAAAAGGACTAGACACAAAAAGGAGGAAATGGATTCTACAGATCCATTTCTCTTTATTACAACAAAACTAGACAAAACATGAACAAACTAAAATCCAATCTATAGCCTTGGGTGCCTTGCACCAATCTCTCTCTCTCTCTCTAAATTTTTGCAAGCAATGCCTGACAAGATTCCCAAGCATACTTGTCAAAGAAATGCTAATCATATTTGGAGATCACTTTTTGAGAATTTAAACATGACAGGAACATGTCAACTATTTGTTGAAATGATGAGAAATCTGAAATTTAGGCCCATCATGAAGATTCTTGGGCTAAGAACGATGGATGAGTCAAGTGAAAAATCTATTGTAAAGAATCTAATGACTGCATATGAGAGTGTGGGTTCTACATCACACACAAAAGATAGTAATGTCACACGACGTGTACTTACATCAACGATAGTAAGCACTCAAATGAAGAAATCTTGACTCATTAGAAAGACAAGAAAAACATTGAAAATAAGTAGAATAATACATGAGTATATCCTAATCAAAGAGATGTTGTAAGAAGGAGGATTGGTAGTCGAATTCGTGTTCCACATCCAAAACATTTTTTGGATTCAACTCAAACACAATTATTTGCAAAATTTATGCATATGTATCCTCAAATTAAAATTAGTCAAAGATATTTTGAAATGTGTAAACCTTTTTATGTGAAGATAAATTACACACGCACAACTTGTTGTTGTAGGGTACATATTGAATTTTCTAACCATTTTGAAGTTTATAGGAATATATGTGTAGATTTGCACTCTAACAATGTTTTGCAGGATTGTAACATAAATGTCCCACCTAGATCTTCAAGGGAATTAATATCTACCATTTTATGTGAAAGAGTGGATGGTCAACAATTTTACAAGCTCTCATGCTTGGATGGTACATGCATAGATTGTAGAGGTTTGCGATGTTTTCCAATTTGTCAAAATATGGAGACTACACATGCAATTGGTAATGAAATAGTGGAATTTGGAAAATATAAGACCATGACATACAATCTAAAAGATGGAAAAGAGGCTAAAAGATGTGATTTAGTAATTGAAAAAATTCCAGTGTATCAATTCATGGACATTTTTTGTAAAAAAATTATTTATGAGTATGGAAGGCATACACATAGAGCGTGATGGTTGGATATGCAATTCAAGTTGTGCAAGGACACATTCCCACTTGATACCATTGTTTTAGTTGTGGACTTTGCAAAGAACTACACACTACAACCACAGAATGAGGTGCAAGCAAAGTATTATAGCTCCCAATAGGTTGCTATATTTGTTCATATAGCATTCATGTATGCACCAGACAATACATAGGAGAACATGAAGATATTGAGGGAGTATCATTTTTATATCAGTGATGATCGTTCACATTCTACAGAGTTTGTACATAGTTTCTTTCAACTATTTTATGGTCATTTGGCAAACAGTGGCATAAAATATCATCGACATATCATATGGTCAGATAATTGTGCATCACAATTCAAGAATTCTCGAATGTTTTATTGGTTGTGCAGGATGCATAGGATTACTGGAATTCAATATATGTGGAATTTCATAGAGGCTGGTCATGGAAAGGGAGAGCATGATGGTGCAGGTGCATGTATTAAAAGAGCCTTAGCACGTGAAGAATTAAAGTACAAAGAGAAAGCAACATTGTCAGATGCGGGATGTATTGTCGAGTGGTGTAATGCTACAATGGGTCCAAGTAATGAAGGTGAGTCTATGGTTCGTAGATTTTTTTGGTTGATGGATGAAACTAACATTGCACCATATGAGGATTTTTTTACATTGAGAGGATCGAGTGAGCTACACTCTTTTAGAAGTTGTAATGCAGGCTCATGGAGTATCCACACACGACATATGGCGTGCTTTTGTTCATCATGTGTAGATGAAGATTGGGATGGGTGTAAGTCAAAGGAATGGGTTGATGAATGGTATTTTTGAGTCCACTTGCCTCCTATCATCCCCATGAATCACTACAACTGACAGAAATGGAATCATCCATTGACTTTGATCGCTTATCTGATCTAGTACAACCAAGTAAAATTTTCCACACAAATAATCTCAAATTTAGTACTTTATCATAAATATTCAATAAACTAATGTCCTCATTATGTTTATATCATTATAGGCCATGTTTTTGTTGTTATTTCACCCAAAGATAATGAAGAAGGGATAGATTATTATTTGTGTTGATGTGTTGAGGCAAAAAATGATGCAGGAGCATCTTGGGTCTTTGAGCAATCTTGCATCAACCAAAAACATTTCTTGATTTTTGTACCTATTTTCTATTGTTTGCATTATAATATTTGAATTTTTGGTTTCATACTATGTGAGGATTACATGATGTTGAGGACCTATTTTTGAACCTTCTCCTATGGTCGCATAAGAATTGGATAGACTGTTTCATAGTTACAGCTATTTTCCTTGCTATCGAAGCTGTATTTTCCTACAATTTTGCTGCTGATTGCGTATAGTGGAGCCCATGATCATGAATGAGTAAGACTATTCTACCTAGGTTCCTTCAAGAGGACCTAAAGTACTATCTTTTCACAAAGGTGCATATCCTAATTCATTATGAGTCAAAAGTTATGAACATTTTTCTCGGGGACCTATTTTTTGCCAGTTTTCAGGTGAAACGTGTAGTGTTTCTTATTGCGACATGCCGTGTGATCAAATGGAGACTTGTGCCCTTATAGGAATATTTTTGGGTCATGTGTGGACATAAATACAAAGGTGCATCAATTTATATTCATTCTAGAATTATTTTTGGTTTAAATATTTTAGACTGGACCTATAATGTAATTAAATGCCTCACTGGCCGACTTGTGGCTTAGCTAGCTATATAAGGAGTCTAGATTGATTTAGTAGGGAAATAATGAGTGAGATCTAGGAAGGATTATCAAGATATATCATTGAAGACAAAGATAGGATGAAATCTATGATTTTGATTTCATAATTCTCATTGTATAAGGCCGAAACCTGGAAGGCCTCACAACTGGGCATGTTGAAAGAAATAATATAATTCTCTATTGTTTCTGCTAGTTGATTGCCTCATATCCATTGTGAATTCATTACTTTCATGTGATATTATATTTCTTCCATTGTGTAACTCTAAGCAAGGCTTGTTTGTGGATTCAAGTGGATTCAATTCTTCTTGATTCTCCTTGTATCTACCTTGCCCTTGCGTCAAGTGGTATCAGAGAAAGTTATTTCTTATGGATTGGATCATGGAGAACCTTATTGGATTGGTTTTAGGGTGGCAGATTTGAGATCTGACCTATAACTTGTAGAAGGTTATGAGCTTGCTAGAACTTGATTGTCAAGATGGTTCAAGGTAGAGGAAATGATAGTGCTATCATGGATATGTTGAGGTAGATTGCAACTAGGATTGAAGTTGTAGAGATAGCCCAGAGAAGAGGCACACATCTTGAAGATGTTAGTGATGAAGAAGAAGAAGCAACACCTAATGCTGAACCTAAAATTGAACAAGATGAGGAAAGACTTTTAAAGAGTTTTGTCTAAGGCTAACTCCAGACCTACAATTGAAGTTGCTTGCTATGATGGAAGACTTGAGACTAATGCACCTTTGGATTTGATCTCTGAGATGGATAAATACTTTGAGTATGAAAGTACTCCTGATAATAAGAAGGTTAAGATAGTAGTCACAAAGTTGAAAGGTCATGCATCTCTTTGGTGGGATCATTTGCAAAATGAGAGAAAAAAGAGAGGAAAAGAAAAGATGAAGACATGGATGAAGATGCTTGGAAAAATGAAGAAGAAGTTTCTTCCAGCTGACTACCAAGTTAGTCTGATGAGAAAAATGCAAAATCTGAGACAAAAGGACATGAGTGTGAAAGAATATATTGAGGAATTTTACAAATTGGATATCAGATCTGGACATGTGGATGATGAAGTTGAGAAAGTGGCTAGATATCTGAATTGCTTGAGGACATCTATTCAAGATGAGATCAGCTATGTGAAGATTGATAGTGTGGAAGAAGCATACTAATTTTCTTTGAAGGTTGAAGAGAGATTGACAAAGAAACATGATCAAAGACAAAGAGGAAGAGGTGGCAGATTTCAGAGAAGTAGAGGTAGATCTTATGGAGAAAGTAGCAGATTTGACAATGCAGCACAAGATAAAGGATGGAAAGATGAACCTACTAAAATAGGTAATTACTCTAGAGGTAGCTATACTGGTTACTCTAGGAATAACAATAATGGGAAAAGAGAAGAGAAATCTTGGTTTAAAGGTACTTGTTACAAATGTGGTGAAGAAGGACATAGAGATTTTGAATGTACCAACTTTGGAAAGAAGACTGGAGGTAATGGCAGAAATAATTTGGCTTGTGAAGAAGTTGAGGAAATGTCAAATGAACCTAACCATGGTGAGAACTTGATGGTAAGAAGGATCTTGTGGAAAGAAGAAGTTGATGAGGAACCTATTTTGAGGAAAAGTTTGTTTAAAACCAGATGTAAGATCACTGAAAAATGTTGCAAGGTAATCATTGATAGTGGAAGTTATAATAATTTGGCATCCAAAAGAGCTGGTTAACAAATTGCAGTTGCAGAGATTGAAACATCCAAAGCATTACCATATTTCTTGGATCCAGAAGGAGCATAAACTACTTGTAAGTGAACAATGCCTTGTTAAGCTCAAAATTGGGAATTATCATGATGAAGTCTTGTGTGATATTATGCATATGGATTGTTGTCATATTCTTTTGGGTAGACCTTGGTAGTATGATAGGAAAGCTTTGCATGATGGTAGATTGAATCAATATACTATTTGGATGGATGGGAAGAAATCAGTATTGTTACCTTTGATAGATAAGTTTGGTGAAGGTCACTGTACTATAGTCAGAGTATGCTTGTTTGATGGTAAAACATTTACAAGAGAAATGAAAGAACATAATATTTGATTTTCATTGAAGCATAAGATTGGACAGTCAAACAAGGTTGCTGATGCCTTGAGCCAAAGAAGAAGTTTGCTAACAAAAATGAGAGTTGAGGTACTTGGTTTTGATGATTTGAAGTATTTTTATAAGACTGACATTGATTTTGCAGAACCTTGGAAAGCTTGTAAGGAACACATAGTGATTGATAAGTGGACTAATTATTTCATTCAAGAAGACATGTTTTTTAAAGGAGTTCAATTGTACATACCTAGAGGATCTATGAGAGAGAACATAATGAAAGAGAAACATAGTGGTGGACTTGCTAGACATTTTGGGATTGATAAGACTGTGAATTTGATTTCAGAAAGATACTTTTGGCCATAGATTTATAGAGATGTACAGAGAATGGTTAGAGGTTGTAGAAATTGTCAAGTAGCAAAAGGAACTTGTCAGAATTTGGGATTGTATACACCTTTTCCTGTACCTGATAGACCTTGGGAAGTTGTGAGTATGGACTTTGTTCTTGGACTATCTAGAACTCAAAGAGGTAATGATTCTATTTTGGTAGTGGTTGATAGATTTTATAAGATGGCTCATTTCATACCTTGTAAGAAGACATCTAATGTATTGCATGTAGCTGAATTATTTTTCAAGGAAGTGGTAAGATTGCATGGTTTGCCTAAATCTATTGTTTCAGATAGAGATACTAAGTTTACTGGTTACTTTTGGAGAACACTTTGGAAAAAGATGAATACAGGGTTGAATTTTAGTTCTACATTTCACCCTTAGACAAATGGACAGACTGAAGTTTTGAACAAAAATTTGGGAAACTTGTTGAGATGTTTAGCTGGAGAGAAACTTGCTAATTGGGATTTGATTTTGGCACAAGCAGAGTTTGCATATTATAATTTGGTGAATAGAAGCACTAAGAGGATGCCATTTGAGATTGTTACTAGATTTCATCCTAAGGGGACCATAGAGCTAAGAGATTTACCTACTGAGACAAGAAGAAGTGTTGAAGCTGAGGATTTTTCTATATACATGAGAACTTTACATGATAAAGTTAAAGGGAATTTGGAGGATAGTAATCTGAAATACAAATAAAGAGAAGACAAGAGAAAGAGACATAAATCTTTTGAAGTTGGATATGAGATTATGATTCATTTGAAAAAGAATCGATTTCCAGTTGGTACCTACAACAAGCTGAAAATGAAGAAGTTTGGACCTTGTAAGATTCTGAAGAAGTTTGATAGTGGAAATGCTTATGAAGTGGAATTACCAGAGGACATGTATATATCACCTATATTCAATATTGCTGATATATTACTTTGAATAAAATTATGAGATTGAAGATGATCTACACTATCCTAAGAAGAATAAGGATAGCATTGGGAAGATCTTGAATAAAAGAGTGAGCAAGAGTACAAGAGGAAAAGACTACATGGAATATCTAGTTCAGTGGAAAGACAAGCCAGTTGAAGAAAGTTCATGTATTACACAAGCTGAGTTGGATCTTTATGATTTAGGTTAGAATATGAGTAGTTCTTGATGTGGACATTAGTTCTTTATTTACTCCAGGTGTCTGATGCAGGAGCATCTTGGGTCTTTGAGCAATCTTGCATCAACCAAAAACATTTCTTGATTTCTATACCTATTTTCTGTTGTTTGCATTATAATCTTTGCATTTTTTGGTTTCATGCTATGTGAGGCTTAAATTATGTTGAGGACCTATTTTGGAACCTTCTCCTATGGTCACATTAGAATTGGATAGACTGTTTCATAGTTACAACTATTTTCCTTGCTGTTGGAGCCATATTTTCCTACAGTTTTGGTGCTGATTGCGCATAGTGGAGCCCATGAGCATAAATGATTCAGCCTATGCTCCCAAGGGGCCTTCAAGAGGACCTAAATTAATATCTTTTCCCAAATGTGCATATCCTAATTCATTATGAGTCAAAATTTATGACCATTTTTCTCGGGGACCTATTTTCTACCAATTTTCAGGTGAAACATGTAGTATTTCTTCTTGCGTCGTGCCGTGTGATCAAATGGAGCCTTTCACCCTTAAAGGAAGAATTTTGGATCATGTGTGGACCTAAATCCAAAGGAACATCAATTTATATTCATTCTAGCATTAGTTTTGGTTTAAATCTTTCAGACTGGACCTATAATGTAATTAAATGCCTCACTGACCCACTTGTGGCTTAGCTGGCTATATAAGGAGTCTAGATTGATTTATTAGGGAAATCATGAGTGAGATCCAGGAAGGATTATCAAGATATATCATTTAAGACAAAGATAGGATGCAAGCTATGATTCTGATTTCATAATTCTCATAGTATAAGGCCGAAACCCAAAAGGCCTCACAGCCGGGCATGTTGAAAGAAATAATATAATTCTCTATTGTTGCTGCCAGTTGATTGCCTCATATCCATTGTGAATTCATTACTTTCATGTGATATTATATTTCTTCCATTGTGTAACTCTGAGTAGGGCTTGTTTGTGGATTCAAGTGGATTCAATTCTGCTTGAGTCTGCTTGTATCTACCCTGCCCCTGCGTCAAAAAAGAAATTAGATCACTCGATTATCGATGGTGAAGAATTAGAATACCCTATAGGAGTAGTGGTTGTAATTGGTACATGGCTTAGATAGTATGCTATGAAGAACCCTAGGTTGTGGTTGTTCAAGGATTGGGAGACACACAGAAAGATTCTTCATTATTCAAACCTTGTTGTTACATCAAATGTCCACTTGATCAAATATGGGGGAAGACCGCATAATAAAACTCTTTAGAAGGTTTGTGAGTCAGACCATGAGGCAATACTCGAGACAATCAAGGGTAGGGAAGATCCAATTGGTTCATTGGAATAAATGGAGATACAAAATATTGTAACATGTCAAATTTATATAGCACTGTAAATTTGGCGAACTGTAAATTGCTCATGCATTACCCCGTATGTGTAACGGGAAGTTTGTAAGATTTAATAACAACCTTTGTCTTCTATTTTTTGGGGAAATATGGGAAGGTTTTCTCTACTCAGCTCCTTCCTCTGGTGCTCCTATTGAGCTGAGTTGTAAAAATATTTCTCATTATTAATAAAAAAAACTTTATGTTGTTATGCCAATGACTTGCAGACACATAATACTTGGAAGGCCATGGAAGAACCTTAAGGAGCCTCTTCAAATGGTGATCAAAGTATTTGAATACCCTTTTTCAAATTGTATAACATATGTCAAAAAAAAGACTATGTGTTTTGGAACATCACACCTTAAATTTGCTAATTCATGTTTCCCAACTAGGCCTAATAGGCTCAATTAACAAAGCAGCCCTATTAAGGACTCACTCCCAGACCTTACCACTTTCAATATTTTCTTAAAATGACTCTAATTAGAGGATTCTACCATAAATTTGAATATTTGACACTTCTATATGTAAAAGCCCCAGATTTGTCCCAAAACCCCATAGAAACTAGGGCTCGCCCAATGTCTCCTCTCCTAGCACCATAGAAACTGAACCAAAGTTGATTCACCATCATTTGACCATCCTATGATGGATTCATGCATAAAATACCCCCCTCAAAATGCTAGAACGTCTACTGTTGTACCCTTGCACCAATTTCATGACCCTTATGCACCCTTCAAACTCATCAAACTCCTTCAATCACTCTCAACTTGAAAAATCTTCTTCTTTCCTGCATTTCCAATGTTAGAATACCAAGTTACAAGGTTTGGATCCATCTCCAAGTGACATAAAATACATAAATGGGATGGATCAATGAATTTACATCTTTAATCAATTGCCAAATTGTGCTTGTACAGGACAGTCAAAACAAATAGAATTTAAAACCCTAAAAAATGATTTTAGGCCTTGTTTATTACATAAAATGGCTTTACATACCATGTTACATCAGATAAAATGACCCTTGGTCATGTTCTTCACTCTATCCTCCTTAGGTCCTCCAGGTGACCCTTGTGTGCTCTTAGGTGCCCCAGCACCATAGAAAATCTTGTTTGTAATTGGAACAATATTTTCCAAACTTAAATTATGTTTGAAGAGTCTAGGATGGGTCATGGGATAAATACAAGGCATTAGGAATCATTTAGAAAGGGTTAATTATACAATGAGGGTTTGATCTTTACACCCTCCAATGGATTGTTCATGAGCTCTCCTTTTCAAGATTGAGTCTCTGAACATGGTAGAATCCTCTCCAAATCTTAATTCAGGTTTTTCAAACCCTTGTCTCTCTCCCAAATGCTGCCTCAATCCAGGCTTCCTAACCGGGCTTGTCTTTGCTCGCCTAGGGCCTGCATGCAAAGACACTTTACCAGACCTTTTCCAAGGTTCCAAAATGATATAGATGGTATCT
Organism: Chamaecyparis obtusa; assembly: GCA_027943335.1. Classification (NCBI taxonomy): domain Eukaryota; kingdom Viridiplantae; phylum Streptophyta; class Pinopsida; order Cupressales; family Cupressaceae; genus Chamaecyparis; species Chamaecyparis obtusa. Next base: position 107,370 of record BSBK01000411.1, read on the forward strand.
AAGGGTTATATCTAAATGTATTTGATAGGTTTGAGGCTTCTTGGCAATACCCACTATACCCAACTCTCCAATCTTTCCCAAACTATCCAGAGGCCTAATTGCCCTGTCTAGTAGCCCTGCAATGAAGGAAAATGCGACTTATCTTTGAAACTTTCCAAAGGACTAATCAAAAAATTAATTTTTTGAGTACCCTTTTCTTATTAAATTGTCATATCCAAAGGAAATATATGGTTTTTTTGGAGCGTGTACTGCTACTCACCCCTATGGTTCCAAAAATGCATGAAAAGTGAGTGATTTAACAAAGGAACTATATGAAATAATTAACCCCAAGACTTAAAACTATAGAATATGTCTTATTATGTCATAAAACCTCTAAATACCAAAGGAATTATACTCAGACCTCCTATAACCCCAAAAAACCCCAAATTTGGTCTCTTCAAACCCTTAAAGCAAGGGTTTCTCAAATCGGTGCCCTCCAATCACTTCCAGGTTCAAACGGTTATTGATTAACCTTTAAATAAAAAATATAAGATTATCCAAATCATCAGATATCCCTATCCTTAAGACCAATCTTTTGGTGCTATACCCTTGCCATGAAATTCAATGTATTTTCCACCATTTGCTGACTGTGATCACTTCTTCTTTCACTTGTCTACACACCAAAGCATTATATTTGTATTGTACATGTTAGATATGATCATTCCATCAAAATATTCCAACAAAACCTAACCCAAAGTAGTAGAAAACTTGGTAACAACCTTACTTCCTTCAGAAGTAGCATGCCTAGCCAGCTCTCTAGGCAGAACAAACTTGACAAAAGTCTCAATTTCTCTGGAGGAAAGTGTCATGATCTTGTTATATTTCAGAAGAGAAGCAACCTCACAAATAATCTTATAAAAAATATCAATCATGAAGCTCTCCATGATATCTATGGCAGCACTGGATATTCCCTTGGAGGGATGCACTTGTTTCAACACCTTGTATATAAACCTCTTGTAACTTTCTACACTTCTCTTCCTCTTCTTCTTCTTAATCTCAGATTTCATGGATTTGACTGTTGAATCCTTTGTGGGCTTGAACATCACTTTCTTTTCTTTTCTCTACTTTGGAGAAGCCTTTACTTCATTCTCTCATTTCATACCGTCTGCTTTAATAGTTGTGGAAGCCCTAGAAGCTTTTGGAGCCATGGATTTTATGCTTGTATGAACAATTGACTAGAATTTTTTGCAGGTTAAGTTTCTTAGAATTCTCAAATGCACAGGTATGGGATTGGATCAAGGAAGCTTCAAGGAGATCTTTGAGGAATCATACATGCCATTCCCTTCTGCTAGGATCCACAAGAGTCACCATTGTTCTTTCTCTTGGTAATTTGAGTTTATCTACAAATGTGTTCAGTGTTGTCTGCAGAACAAATTTTCACATAAAATAAGTAACATTACCTTAAGAACCATCTAAAAAATACTATTAAAAAACATGTAACAAAACACAGAACCCCAAAATATCCTTTAGACAATAACATATCAACTTCTTGAACCCCTATCGCTGCCAACAACTCAGGGCCGAAGTGTCCCTCAAGGTCGCTTAAGCATGAAATCAATGATCTTTATTGGGTCATATCTTGGAGCTCATGCAAGGTAGCATCAATATGTTAGTTTCTATGAGACCATGTTGCCGGGGCCTACAAAAGCCTGTCTCAGTTTTCAGAGATTTAACTTCGTTTAAATTTGGTAAAACATTCTCGGTCGATGTCAGAACACACAATGTTCCTTAGTTCAAATGGCCAACATTGCATATCCTTCCAAGCATCAGTCATAGCATGGAACCGTCTATTCCAAAAACTCTAAATGGCCAGGTAAAATCTAGTGGCAACCTTGTTTTCCACGCACAGTCATTTGATCCCTGCCGACGACTCTGGGTCGAAGTGTCCCTCAAGATCGCTTAAGCATGAAATCAATTATATTTGCAGGGTCATATGTCAGAGCTTGTGCAAGGTAGCATCAATCTGTTAGTTGCTACAGGGCCTACAAAAGTCTGTCTTAGTTTTTAGAGATTCAACTTTGTTTAAATTTGGCAACACATTCTCGGTCGATGTTAGAACACATAATGTTCCTTAGTTAAAATGGCCAATGTTTTGTATCCTTCCAACTATCGGTTGTGGAAACAAACCATATATTCCAACAACTCTAAATGGCTAGGTAAACACTAGTGGCAACCTCGTTCACCACAAACAGCCATTCGATCCCTGCTGATGAGTCTGGGTCAAAGTGTCCCTTAAAGTCACCTAAGCATGAAATTAGTGATCTTTGTGGGGTCATATCTCAGATCTCGTGCAACATAGCATTGATCTGTTAGGTGCTACGAGACCATGTTGTTGGGGCCTACAAAATCCTATCTCAGTTTCCAAAGATTCAACTTCGTTTAAATTTGGCAACACATTCTCGGTCGATGTCAGAATGCACAGTGTTCCTAAGTTCAAATGGCCAACATTGCATATCCTTCCAACCATCAGTCGTAGCAAAAAAATATCTATTCCAATAACTCCGAATGGTCGGGAAAATGCTAGTGGAAACCTCATTCACCACACACAACCATTCGATCCCCACTGATGACTCCGGGCTGAAGTGTCCCTCAAGGTCACTTAAGCATGAAATCAATGATCTTTGTGGGGTCATATCTTGGAGCTCGTGCGACGTAGCATCAATCCATTAGGTGCTATGGAACTTTGTTGCCGGGCCTACAAAATATTGTCTTAGTTTTCAAAGATTCAACTTCATTTAAATTTGGAAACACATTCTTGGTCAATGTCAGAATGCATAGTTTTCCTCAGTTCAAGTGGCCAACATTGCATATTCTTCCAACCTTCGGTCGTAGCAATGAACTGTCTATTCCAAAAGCTCTGAATGGCTGGGTAAACACTAGTGGAAATGTCATTCGCCATGCATAGTCATTTGATCCCCAGTGATGACTCCAAGCTGAAGTGTCTCTCAAGGTCGCTTAAGCATGAAATTAGAAATATTTACAAGGTCATATCTCAGAGCTCGTGCAATGTAGCATCAATTGGTTAGGTGATATGGGACCATGTTTCTCGGGCCTACAAAATCCTATCTTTGTTTTCAGAGATTCAACTTCATTTAAATTTGGCAACACATTCTTGGTCAATGTCAGAATGCACAATGTTCCTTAGTTCAAATGGCCAACATTGCGTATCCTTCCAACCGTCAATCATAGAAATGAACTATCTATTCCAATAGCTCCAAATGGCCAGGTAAATGCTAGTGGCAACCTCATTTGCAATGTACAACCATTTGATCCCCGCAAACAACTCCGGCCTGAAGTGTCACTTAAGCATGAAATTAGTGATCTTTGAGGGGTCATATCTCAGAGCTCGTGAAATGTAGCATCAATCCATTAGGGGCTATGAGACCATGTTGCTAGAGCCTACAAAAGCCTGTCTCAGTTTTCAGAGATTCAACTTCATTTAAATTTGGCAACACATTCTCGGTCAATGTTAGAACACTCAGTGTTCCTTAGTTCAAATAGCCAACACTGCTTATCCATCCAACCGTCAGTCATAGAAACAAACCATATGTTCCAACAACTCCAAATGGCTGGGTAAACGCTAGTGGAAACCTCATTTTCCATGCACAGATGTTCGATCCCTGCCGACGACTCCGGGCCAAAGTGTCCCTCAAGGTTACTGAAGCATGAAATCAATGATCTTTGCAAGGTCATATCTCAGAGCTCATGTAATGTACAATCGATCCATTAGGTGCTACAAGACCATGTTGCCGAGGCCTACAAAAGCCTATCTTGATTTTTAGAGATTGGACTTCATTTAAAGTTGACAACATATTCTTGGTTGATGTCAGAACACATAGTGTTCCTCAATTCAAATGGCCAACATTGCATATCCTTCCAACCGTCGATCATAGCAATGAACCATCTATTCCAATAGCTCCGAATGGCTAGGTAAAAGCTAGTGGCAACCTTGTTCACCATGCACAACTATTTGATCCCGGCCGACGACTCCGGGTAGAAGTGTCCCTCAAGGGTGTTTAAGCATAAAATCTACAATCTTTGTGGGGTCATATCTCAAAGCTCGTGTAGCATAGCATCAATCCCTTAGGTGCCATGGGACTGTTGGTGTTCAAAATGGATGCTTATGCTCTTAGGCTACCAATATACCCTCAAGTTGATTTTAGGATTGGTTAGTTCCAAAATGTATAAGGATCTCAGGGTAACTGGACCAACTATAGGGACAAGACTACCCTCTTCACTTTTGGCTCTGCAAAACCAAGGTAGGTGCACCTAACCCAATGAAAACTATACTTCACACACCAAAGACTGGGTCCAAATGGCAGATTAAATAGTAAGAAAGTGCTAAATGCTAACCTCACATTCATTGACTCTCCATTACTATAGGGTGTTACTACTATCAACCAAATACAATTAAAACTTGAAAAGGTGTTGATATATGAAGATGGAAAGAAGTAAACAAGAGCCAATCAAGCAATGAACTCAATTGAATATACTAATCCCTGATCAGTGCCATTATCCATTGGGTAAATCTCAAATACAGACATTGAACATGAACCAACTACTGTCTAAGACTCATAGCCATAAATACAAACATTCTAGCCCATCCACTACTTATAACATCCTTCTACAAACAAATCAAAGTGAATCTATGTCCTATCCAAAGTATATTTCACTTGATCCTAGATCAAGAACTGAAGACTAGAATATATACAAAGGTAATCCTATGCAATAGATTAGAAAATCTAGAATTCACAAGATTGACACCAAGGAGAGACTTGAAAGCTTGAAATAATTGTATTAAGTATAATGAATCATGTACATGTTCAAAGTAGAGAAGAGAGAAAACCACTTCAATAACCTACAAAAGACTACAAGGAAATTCTATTCAATCTAATACAATATGATACCGTCTGCTACAACTCCCTGGAACTAATCGAGATCAGAACCCTTTCAAAATAAAAAATCTTACTTCTTATACCACTAGCTGTCTTGGAATCCCAAAAGAATTTAGGATGCAACAAGCTTTGGATAGCTAGGGTTAGGGTTTCAACAACTACACCAACCCTAATAAGAACAAAAGTTATTTTAGGGGAATAAACATTGGCAACCCGGAAAGAGTGAATCTCAAATAGATCTGCAATCATGAAAATCTGTGAGAAAAGTACAAAATAACAAGGAATTGCCATGAAAACTAGTCTATTCGATCACCCTGTAATATGCCTTGAGCCATACATCTCATTCCCTACATGGTATAGATCTTTGCAATTGATCACTCAACACCTTGGACCACACTACAATAGCAAGTGCCACCAAACCAATCAAAATCAGCTGTTAAAACCATAAATTATAGTACTTCCTATCACCTGAAAACCCTCTACAAATTCAAATTTGAAAAACAACAGCCATTTTATGGCTTTAACAGAAAATTGATGGTCAACATTTAAAACTCCATCAACTTTAAGTCATGACCGTTAGATCTTCATGTTTCACGGTCTTTATGACTTATCTCTTAAAAGGGCCCTAGTCAAATTTAGCGATCTGGTGACAAAGGTTTTCACCAGTTCGTAGAACACTTTTTACTTCTGCCAAATGACTTAGCAATTACATGACCTTGTTCACTGAATCACCAAGACTTTTAGAACATCACCATTTTATCATGTGAATGAGCGAACCCTTTTGAAAATTTATCAGGCCGCTAAACATTATGTCAGGACCGTTAGGCCTTCGCAAGGAAGATCAATGACCATTTGAAGTTCACATACCCATCCAAGATTCTATCAAATTTCATGCCCACCATCAGATAAAGAATCTCCCTGATCTCTGACAACCCACTGATAGGAAACACAATCAATGATCATCGCAAGATCTTAAGCCTTTGACAAAACCCATAAGATTATACGTCGTCCGTTGATTCACTGATAGGATCAGGACCCATTGATACATCTGAAAGTAGGTCCCACTGATAGGATTCCACCTCATATTACGTGGACCAATAAAAAACATCCAAATCAGCTCCACCTGACACTAGGACCACTACCAAAGATATGTTTGAGACAAATGAGATCAATGGCTAGCATAAGATCTCAAGCCTCTGACAGATTCCATGAGAACTTACGCCTGTCGTTGGATGGATTATAGATGTTAGGACCATCTGACCCATCAGAAAATTAGGTCCCATTGACATATGCTGAATATGATGCGAAATCAATGGATGGTGCATGATCTCAAAGGGGAAGAATATTCCTTAATATCATGCGCCAACCGTAGATTGAAAAGCCTTTACTGCAGGCCCCACTGATAGGATCCCTCTCAGCAACACACTGACCAATGAGAGAATGCCAACTGTGCCAACATGGCAATGGACCCACATGAAAATAAAGGCTACATCATTAGGAAAAATCAATGATTGGCATAAGATCTCAAGCTTCTGACATATCCTATGAGAATTTACGCTGATCGTCAGATGGAAGTGCTGTCAGAAGACTGGGCCCAAAAAACACTAAGGCCGAAACATAGGAAAAATTAAATGCTGAGACCTAGGCCTTAAGGAAAATATTAGGCATAGGGGACTTTAGGAAATATTAAAGGCCACCAGGGTAGAAACTTAGGAAAAGTTAACACTAGGGCCAACCAAAATATAAAGCACATGCAAATTAGGACCCTTAAGTGACCTACGAAAAGTAACATCAAAATAGAAAAGGGCTAGGATTTTCAAAGGGTTTTGCATGTAATGGCTAGTTTTTCAAAAATTTGAACTAGGGCTAAAGGCAGAGACCTGAAAAAAGATACAGAGACCAGGGGAAAGATGCCAGGGTCATGAAATTTTTTGCACGTGCTAACAATGGCTCATGCTCGGGGATGTGTATCTCCTGCAGATACAACGAGCAAGCTAGAATCTCCTGGAAGAGCAGACCAACTCAAAACTTTGACACACAAAAAGCAAAAACAAATGACTGCACAATGGAAAACCTAAACTACTGCTCATGGAAAAGATACTTCAAGAGAAGTAAAACTTTAGGAATTGTCCATGAACAAGAAATTCCAAAGTGCCACCAGTTAAATCTTTCAGAACATAAGAATCTGTCCCCCATTTGCTTTCAATAAGATAAGGGCCCAACCAAATTGGATCAAACTTTCCATGCTTCCCCTTATCTTCCAACCTTGCATTCCAAATCAAGATGAGGTCATCAATTTCAAAACTTCTTTGGGTGGCCCTCCTATCAAACAAATTCTTACATTGTCTCTGCAATGCCTCATTTCTTTCATGTGCATCCCTCCTTACCTCTTCCAATTAGATCAGTTCATCCATTCTTACTCTCATTTCATCATTCAAGACTTCATCATATGCTTGGATAAATTTGTACATCTGCAATAGATTATTTTGAGGCAATCTAGCACCTATTCCATATACCATATCAAATGGAGCACAACCTATGGCCTTCTTTACAGTTACCCTGTCAGCCCATAGTGCCCACCATAACTTTGAGTCCCAAGCTGTCTTATTTTTGTCCAACACTCTCTTGAGAATCTTAATCAGACTTTTATTACTGGACTCAGCTTGGCCATTTCGTTGTGGATGATATGGAGAAGAAAATGAAATGTGTATCCCATACTGCTGACAAAAATTACTAAATTCCTGTGATCTAAAACACATTGCATTATCAGCCACAATTACCTCTGGGCAACCAAACCTGGTAAGGATGTTTTGCATCATAAAATCTGTCACCACCCTGCTAGTAGCCTTTCTAGTGGGGATAGCTTCAACAGTAAAATAGTCTATTGCCACTAGTATGTAAGAATGTCCACCACTAGACTTATTTGGAATTTCCCCAATGAAGTCAATACCCCACTTCTGGAATGGAGCCTGAACTGCAACAGGTCTGAGTGGTAAATTCCCATTAAACTTCAACTTTCTAATAAATCTCTGACATGCATCACATTTTCTTACAAATTGATGGGTATCCTTAAAAACTGTAGGCCACCAAAATCCAGACCTAAGGATCTTGTGGGCTGTGGTCTTTTCCATATAATGTCCTCCACACACACCTTGGTGCATTTCCTTTAACAGAGCCTTAGACCTCTCATGGTCTATGCATTTTAGCAATACTCCTTCATTGCTTCTCCACCACAACTTACCATGTATAATGGCATACCTTGCAGATTGCAACTTGATAGTTCTCCTTCTATTTTCATCCATCTCGGGGGGAAGGACCAATTTTTGCAAGTAGCCAATAACATCTTTGTACGAATCATAATAATCCATATCATAAATGTATGGCCTTTGTTCTTCTTCTAACACATTCACATGATTTGCAACTAAATTGCTTTGTGCCATCAACTTTGCAAGACCTAAGCCTCTTACCAATTTTGTAATTTGGATATCAATATTAAATTCTTGGATCCTATTGATCCATCTACATCTTTTTCCTAAAACTTCTTGTTGCACCAATATATCCTTAACTACAGCACTAGGAACATAAGCAACCACCTTAGCTCCTACAAGATAACATCTAAAAGCCTTGACTGCTTTGACTAAGGCATAAGCCTGTTTCTCAGTAATATCATATTTCAATTTTGTTCCTTGTAAGGATTTACTAAAAAATGATATGGGTTGTTCATATCCATCTGAATTCTTTTGTAATAAAACTGCTGCAACTGTATGATAAGAAGCAAAAGAAAATATTTGCATGGGCTTACCATAATCAGGTGTCCTTAAAACTGGAGCATCCTTGATGGCCCTTTTGATACTTCTGAAAGATTCATCTGCTTCTTCATTCCACTCAATCTTTGCCTCCTTTTTCAACATCCTAGAGATAGGGATACTAATTTCTGCAAAATTTGTAACAAATCTCCTTAGGAAATTTACCTGCCCAAAGAAAGACTATATTCCTTTAACATTTCTAGGTGGTGAAAGTTTATCTATAGCCATAACCCTTTCAGGGTCAATTCTCACTCCATCCTTGGACACAATATGTCCTAAGAGCTTGCCTTCCACAACACCAAAAGAACAATTCTTTGGATTCAAAGAGATCCCATACTCCAAGGCCCTAATAAAATTTTTCTCAAGATGTTCACAATGTTGACTTTCCTTATCTAAATATGCTGTGAGATCATCCAGATACACCACTAGAAATTTGTTTATAAAGTCTACAAAGGCTACATCCATAGCTCTCTAAAAAGTAGCTCCTGCATTTGTCAGACCAAATGGCATTCTAACATAAACATATGTTCCCCAAGGGGTAGTGAATGTAGTCTTAAATTGTTCTGATTCCTTGACCATGACCTGATTATATCTAGAGAAACTATCCATCATGGGCATTAACTCTGATCCAGTAACCTTCTGCAACATATTCTTCATATTAGGCAAACCATAATTGTCCTTCAAAGAATTGACATTCAAATTCCTAAAATCAACACATAACCTAATGTCACCATTCTTCTTCTTGACCGAAACCAAATTTGACACCCAAGTAGAATGTCTGACAGGCTTAATAATGCTAGCATCCATCATCTTTTTAAGTTCATCTTGCATTTTTGGTGCCAAAGTAGGGTTCATAGTCCTTAATTTCTACCTAAAAGGTTTAGTGCCTTCCTTCAATGGTATTTCATGCTGGAATAAATCTTCTCTATAGGCTTTCAAATCATCATAAGACCATGCAAAGACATGTCTGAATCTTTTGAGAAGATCAATCAGATTATTCCTAGTTCTTTGGGATAAATATTTACCTATGTAAACATTTTTGGGCATTTGACTTGTTCCTAAATTTATTTCCTCCAAAACATATATGTTATCAAAAAATTTAGGAAAACAAGTCCTTTCTTTATCATCAAATGCCCTCTCAAGAGAAACCAGTCCCCTTGGGATCCTATTTGATTTTAATTGCAAAAATTCCTTCCCAAGAACATTCTCTTTTCCATTTCTGATGTCAACAAACGTGCTAAAATCCATCTCCTGACCATCAAAATGAGATTCACATTGCAAAAACCTTAGTATATCCTGATCATCAGAAAATACCTGCCAATTCTCAACATTGTCTGGGATAGAAGGCTGAGACTTGCACTCAATCCTGGATATCCCTGCAAAGGTAATATCCTCTAGCCTTAATGCTATGTTTGCTAGTAAGTCAGCCATCCTGTTTTGGCTTCTATCCACCCAATCAATACCAAAGGCACTGAAACCTTCAATTTCATCCCAAACAACATTTCTATATTGTTTCAGCCTTTGATTCTTTGATGCATACTTTGATCTAATCTGAGAAACTATTAACTCAGAGTCACCAATCACCCTAAGATGTTTGATCCCATGTTTTGATGCTTGTCTCAAACCAATTAGTAGGGCCTCATATTCAGAAACATTATTTGTGCAAGGGAACAAGAGAGTGAAAGAAAAATTAAAAGTCTTACCACTTGGGGATATCAATAGAACTCCTACTCCAACACCTTCCTTTGAACTTGCTCCATCAAAATATAGGGTCCATAATACATTACCTTCTACCATGTTACTCTTATCATTAGCTAGAAAGATAGGCTTGACCTTCTCTTGCATCTCTCTCTCCTGAACTTGGAAAGAACCAATGTCAGTGTCCACAAAACAATTCATATTGTCCTCTTCATCCTCCTCAATCATGTGTGGAGTTCTAGCCTTCCTTGAAACTTTCACACTATCACCTTCAATGCTAAAAGTGGAAAAGGACAAGTCACATTGAATACTTCCTCCCATGGAGGAAATCCGCTTTCTAGATAACAATATTCCATATTGAGGGGGATGTTAACTACAAGAACACTCATAGTTAATTGTTTGTCAAGAAATGCCGCTAATTTATAAGGCAAAGCCTTAATGGTACCAATAACTGGCACTTCTCTTGAGTCCATAGCTTGGCATCTTCCATGAGGTGTATCAACCTTTAGTCCCAGTGACTTCATGATCTCTGTAGGCATGATAGTGTTTGATGCTCCAGAATCAATCATGCAATTCTTCAATAATTTTTGATTTATCATAAGGGACAAGAAAAAAGGATCAACTGTCCCTGATGCAGTATTTACAATGTTTGCATCCAAATACCTCTGAGGAATCTCAAAGACACTTTCTTCATTTTTACTGTCAGGTGTGTCATCTAAAGTAGCCACATGCTTGTCACCTCTGTTCATTTCTTGGACCTTTATGGAAGAGGCACCATTTACCCAATCCAAGGCCTTGACCTTGTGCTCTTCTATTCTCATCATTTCTAACAATGGAACCTTGACAGTTATTTGTGAAAGCAATTTAGTCATATCAATGGGAACATAAGAATGGTTGCCCATATCTTCCTTAATCTCAGAGATACCCTTATCCTCTTTTCGGACAATCAAGTTAGAGTTACTCTTGTACAAATTCATCTTCCTTTTGAGGTATGGGGACAGCTACTTCTGATGTCCTTACTTTACCCTTAGGTATTGCAGTAGGCCCACTCTTCTTTTTTATTTTAACCTGACTGACAACACCAGCACCCTTTTCCTTTTCCTCATGTTGTTGTGCATTCCTTTTAGAATTCTTGATAAACATGCTACCTGGTTTACCACTTGTGCCTCCAACTATCCCGCTTCTCAAATTGTAATTACTCCTAGCTTGAGTGACCATGTCTGTAGTGATTTATGCAATTTCCTCATCAGAGGGTCTCCTTAAGGAAACATGTTCCTCACACTTCACTACACCACATCCAACATCATCAAATTATTCCTCCTCATCATCAGTAGAGTCAACCTCATCCCATGCATGTGAAGAAGTCATTCCACAACCACTCCTATCATATTGCTCATCTTGTTCTTGGTTATCAGGTAAATTCAAAGCAATAACACAATGCTCTAGACTATGAGGAGACTGAGAAATAGTACACCATGGGATATCATCATTCAAGTTAACTAAATTTCTTTGCAAAGGATCAGGAATCCTATCATCAGGCCTATCCCTTTTAACTAGAAAAATGGGCTTGCCATCCTTCCACTGAGTATTGTATGGGTAATTCTGCATTCTTGGTTGCCTGCTAAAGTTACTTGAAGCTTGTCTGTCATTTGTTGCAACCTTATTGTTTCTTTTTTATCAGGCTTTAGACTCTCTAAAGCACTTAGGATCTACTTTAGATTTTCCTCCTCCTTAGGATTAAAATTACCAGACCTTCCCATTTCTTTCTTGTTTTGCACTTGAGGCCTATAATCATCTCTTCTCTCTAATTTTCCTGATATTCTTCTATTACTTTCTATGTTGATAGCCAACTTGTAAGCCTCCCCAAGATTTCTAGGGTTCTTATCCCTTAAGAGGTAACCCATCTTTGCATCAAAAGAATTTAAGTATGTCACAAGATACACCCTATCATCTAATCTGATAACTTGCAATAGCCTATGCATAGCCTTTTGGAACCTTATATTAAATTCAAGGACCTCTTTGTTCTGATTTTTTTTTATGTTATTGAATTCATTCAAAATAAAACCCTCATTTGTTTTATCTCCATAATGCTCTTTGAAACAATTCTTAAATTCATTCCAAGATCCTATACTAGCATGGGGCAATCCTCTAAACCAATCCCTAGCATCCTCGGTCAGAGATTGTACAAATAACTTCATTACAACATCATCAGGCTCAACATTATAATCATCTATTAAATCCATAAAAAATTTTACATGTTCTTCACATGTAATGACATTGTTTCCAATAAACTTAGGGAGTTTCTTTCTAATTTTATCAGGAATAACATTAGGATAACAAGGAATACCAAAAAAAATAAGTTTTTTGTACCTTTCATGAATAGGAACTCCATGTGGTGGATCCATTCCTTGAGATGTAGATGTCCTTGTGTTTGAACCATCAGGAATTTTAGCAGCACCCGGAATACCATTTTTTTGAGTTGCAAGGTTACCATGATTTCCACCTTGCCCCAAGAAAGAAGCAACAACATTTGAAGGTCCTGAGGTATGCTTGAGAAAATCAATCTTCTTCCTCATTTCTATAGCAGTAGCCCATAATTTTTCCTTCTCTAGTTCTTTAGCCCACATTTCTTTCTCTTTTCTACCCCTCTCAAGGTCTGCATCTAATCTCAACCCTTGATCTAATGGGTTTTTCGCATAAATCTATTCACTAATCTGTACTCCAATAGTTTTTTGTTTGCCCTTATCTCTAGGCCTAGTTATCTCATTTGTTTTATACAAAATAGGCTGTTCCTATGCTCTTTCAGGCTCTGGGACAAAATTAATTGCCGCCAAATCTAGCAACTGCCTCTTTAGCTGATCAACCCTTATCATTGCTTGTCTTACTCTATCCTCTTTTTCCTTTTCTCTTTGTTGCCTAATAACAACTTGTTCTTGGACTCTTCTTTCCAATTCATAGATCTCCTCAAAGATCTCTTCTGATTTAAGGAGAGTAGTCTTAGACTCATCATCTCCCACTTGAAATTTATCCTCATACTGGTTCAATCCCAAATCAACAGCCTCTTCGTATTCTGAAATATTTTCTTCTTGACTAGGCTTGGTTTGAGTTTCTTGTTTTGAATCCTTTTTATTTCTCCAAGTATGAGAAAGATTTCCTTTCTTCTTTCCTCCCCTTGTCTGACTAGGCTTGGAAGTGCTTGGAATACCTTCTTCCATTATGTTTTTAGGATGTTCATTCCTTTGGGACCTAGTACCTCTATAACTGATTTGATAAAAATCTACTAACTAGCACTACTGCAGAGATGTTTGAGTCACCACCCAAGTATATTGGGAATCTTACAATACCACTTAACAAATATCCAAATGAGACTATAAGACAAAAGACAAGAATAACCCTATTTTTCAATGATGACCTACTGGTTACTATAGACTTGTGTAATACTTCCCCAGTAGAGTCACCATCTTGTTGGTGTTCAAAATGGATGCTTATGCTCTCAGGATGCCAATATACCCTACTGTTGATTTTAGGATTGGTTAGTTTCAAAATGTATAAGGATCTCAGGGTAACTGGACCAACTATAGGGACAAGACTGTCCTCTTCACTTCTGGCTCTGCAAAACCAAGGTGGGTGCACCTAACCTAGTGAAAACTATACTTCACACACCAAAGACTGGGTCCAAATAATAGATTGAATAGTAAGAAAGTGCTAAATGATAACCTCACATTCATTGACTCTCCATTACTATAGGGTGTTACTACTATCAACCAAATACAATTAAAACTTGAAAAGGTGTTGATATATGAAGATGGAAAGATGTAAACAAGAGCCAATCAAGCATTGAACTCAATTGAATATACTAATCCCTGATCAGTGCCATTATCCATTGGGTAAATCTCAAATATAGACATTGAACATGAACCAACTACTATCTAAGACTCATAGCCATAAATACAAACATTCCAGTGCATCCACTACTTATAACATCCTTCTACAGAAAAATCAAAGTGAATCTATGTCCTATCCAAACTATATTTCACTTGATCCTAGATCAAGAACTAAAGACTAGAACATATACAAAGGTAATCCTATTCAATAGATCAGAAAATCTAGAATTCACAAGATTGACACCAAGGAGAGACTTGAAAGCTTGAAATAATTGTATTAAGTATAATGAATCATGTACATGTTCAAAGCAGAGAAGAGAGAAAACCACTTCAATAACCTACAAAAGACTACAAGGAAATTATATTCAATCTAATACAATATGATACCACCTGCTACAACTCCCTGGAACTAATCAAGATCAGAACCCTTTCAAAATAAAACATCTTACTTCTTATACCACTAGTTGTCTTGGAATCCCAAAAGAATTTAGGATGCAACAAGCTTCAGACAGCTAGGGTTAGGGTTTCAACAAATACACCAACCCTAATTACAACAAAAGTTATTACAAGGGAAGAAACACAGGCAACCCAAAAAGAGTGAATCTCAAACAGATCCGCAATCATGAAAATCTATGAGAAAAGTACAAAACAACAAGGAATTACCATGAAAACTAGTCTATTTGATCACCCTGCAATATGCCTCGAGCCATACATCTCATTCCCTACATGGTACAGATCTCTGCAATCGATCACTCAACACCCTAGACCACACTGCAATAATAAGCACCACCAAACCAATCGAAATTAGCTGTTAAAACCATAAATTTTGGTACTTCCTGTCGCCTGAAAACCCTCTGCAAATTCAAATTTGAAAAAAAATGGCCATTTTATGGCTTTAACAGCAAATCGATGGTCAACATTTAAAACTCCATCAACTTTAAGTCATGACCGTTAGATCTTCATGTTTCGCGGTCTTTATGACTTATCTCTTAAAAGGGCCCTAGTCAAATTTAGCGAACTGGCGACAACGGTTTTTGCCAATTCGCATAACATGTTTTACTTTTGCCAAATGATTTAGTGATTACATGACCTTGTTCGCTGAATCACCAAGACTTTTAGAATGTCACCATTTTATCATGCGAATGAGCGAACCCTTTTGAAAATTTATCAGGTTGCTAAACATTTTATCAGGACTGCCAAGCCTTCACCAGGAAGATCAATGGCCATCTGAAGTTCGCATACCCATCTGAGATTCTATCAGATTTCATGCCCACCATCAGATAAAGAATCTCCCCCCATCTCTGACAACCCACTGAGAAGAAACAAAATCAACGGCCGTTGCAAGATCTTAAGCCTCTGACAAAACCCATAAGATTATATGTCGTCCGTCGATTCATTGACAGGATCAAGACCCACTGATACATTTGAAAGTAGGTCCCACTAATAGGATTCCACCTCATACTATGTGGACCAATAAAAAACCTCCAAATCAGCTCCACCTAACACCGCGACCACTGCCAAAGATACATTTGAGACAAATGAGATCAATGGCTGGCATAAGATCTCAAGCCTCTAACAGATTCCATGAGAACTTAGGCCTGTCGTTGGATGGATTACAGATGTCAAGACCCTCTGACCCATCAGAAAATTAGGTCCCACTGACATATGCTGAGTAAGATGTGAAATCAATGGATGGTGCATGATCTCAAAGGGGAAGAATATTCCTTAAGATCATGCGCCGACCGTAGATTGAAAAGCCTTCATTATAGGCCCCACTGATAGGATCCCTCTCAGTAACACACTGACCAATGAGAGAATGCCAACTATGCCAACATGGTAGTGGACCCGCATGAAAAGAAAGGCTATGTCATCAGGAAAAATCAATGATGGGTGTAAGATCTCAAGCTTCTGACACATCCTATGAGAATTTACACTGACCGTCAGATGGAAGTGCTGTCAGAAGACTGGGCCCAGAAAAGACTAAGGCCGAAACATAGGAAAAATTAAATGTTGAGACCTAGGCCTTAAGGAAAATATCAGGCGAAGGGGACTTTAGGAAATATTAAAGGCCGTCGGGGTAGAAACTTAGGAAAAGTTAACACTAGGACCAACCAAAATATAAAGCACATGCAAATTAGGACCCTTAAGTGACTTGCAAAAAGTAACATCAAAATAGAAAAGGGCCAGGATTTTCAAAGGGTTTTGCATGTAACGGCTAGTTTTTCAAAAATTTGAACCAGGGCTAAAGGCAGAGACCTGAAAAAAGATACAGAGACCAGGAGAAAGATGTGAGGGCCATGAAATTTTTTACACATGCTAATAGGGACAATGTCACTAGGGCCTACATAAGCCTTTCTTAGTTTTCAAAGATTCAACTTCATTTAAATTTGGTAACACATTCTCGGTCTATGTCAGAACGCATAGTGTTCCTTAGTTCAAATGACCAATGTTGCATATCCTTCCAACCATTGGTTGTACCAATGAATCATCTATTCCAACAACTCTAAATGGCTTGGTAAACGCTAGTGGAAACCTCATTCACCATGCATAGCCATTCACTCCCTACCGACAACTTCGGGCTGAAGTGTCCCTCAAGGTTGCTTAAGCATGAAATCAATGATCTTTGTGGTCTCATATCTTAGAGCTCATACAATGTAGCATTGATCTGTTAGGTGCTACAAGACCGTGTTGTCAGGGCCTACAAAAGTCTATCTTAGTTTTCAGAGATTCAACTTTGTTTAAATTTGGCAACATATTCTTGGTCGATGTCAGAGCATAGTGTTCCTTAGTTCAAATGATCAATGTTACATATCCTTCCAACCATCGGTCGTAGCAAAAAACTATCTATTCCAAAAGCTCCAAATGGCTAGTGTAACGCTAGTGGAAACCTTGTTTTCCATGCACAGCTGTTCGATCCCTGCCGATGTCTCTGTGCCGAAGTGTCCCTCAAGGTCGCTTAAGCATGAAATAAAAAATCTTTGCAGGGTCATATGTCAGAGCTCGTACAATGTAGCATTGATCTGTCAGGTGCTACGAGACCGTGTTACCGGGTTCTACAAAAGCCTTTCTTAGTTTTTAGAAATTCAACGTCGTTTAAATTTGGCAACACATTCTCAGTCGATGTCAGAACGCACAATGTTCCTCAGTTCAAACAGCTAACTTTGTGTATCCTTCCAACCATCATTCGTAGCAATGAACTGTCTATTCCAACCCCTCCAAATGGTCGAGTAAATGCTAGTGGCAACCTCATTTTCCATGCACAGACGTTTGATCCCTGCTGATGACTCCAGGCTGAAATGTCCCTTAGGGTCGCTTAAGCATGAAATCAATGATCTTTGCGGGGTCATATCTCAAAGCTTGTGTGATGTAGCATCGATCCATTAGGTGCTAGGGGACCGTGTTGCCAGGGCCTAAAAAATCTTGTCTCGGTTTTCAGAGATTCAACTTTGTTTAAATTTGGCAACACATTCTCAGTCAATGTCAGAATGCACAGTGTTCCTCAGTTCAAATGACAAACATTGCATATCCTTCCAACCCTGGGTCATTGCAATGAACTATCTATTCCAACAGCTCTGAATGGCTGGGTAAATGCTATTAGCAACCTCATTCACCACACATAGCTGTTTGATCCCCTCCGATGACTCCGGGCCGAAGTTTCCCTCAAGGTCACTTAAGCATGAAATCCATGATCTTTGTAGGGTCATATCTAGGAGCTTGTGCAATGTAGCATCAACCTGTTAAGTGCTACAAGATCATGTTATCGATGCCTACAAAAGGCTATCTCAGTTTTTAGATATTTAACTTTGTTTAAATTTGGCAACACATTCTCGGTCGATGTCAGAACTCACAATGTTCCTTAGTTCAAATGGCCAATGTTGCGTATCCTGCAACAACATGGATCCAAATCATTGTTGCAAAAATATCTAGGTACACTATTGTACAACATGTTAGATGACTGGAAGCCACAGTGCCAAGAAATAAATAGAAAATTTAAAGTGAATCCACTATTTTGTGTTAGAAAATGACTTAGCAAGTCCATTATTTCATTAAGACTAGAAATTGATCTGTCTTCTGTGCAATTTTTGTTAATTTTTTTGTTTATTCATAGTACATGTTCTTTTTTCACTAAATTTGCAATGGTTTTGAAAACATTTCATTTTGTTATAGCATAGTGTATTGGTTCTTTTATGTTATTTCTTCTTATCATTAATAATTTTTTTTCTCTATTCTTGATTTTAGAATTGATGGGAAAACTTCAGCATCTGAAAGACAACAATGAATCAAGAACTTTAATAGTGCAGGCAACACCATATTTACTTTTCTTATTTCAACTCAGGCTGGTGGCCTTGGGATCAATTTGGTATGTCTTTCTTGATGCAGTCCAAGATTCTAAATATTAATTTGAACTCATTTGATGTGGTTGTATATGATATGTAGGCTGTACTTTACAAAGTGTTTTATGATTATCTAATTTCAACTTATTATATGATGCAACCGAGTGCTGACACAGTCATTATATATGGTATGTTTTACTTTTTCTTTTTTTGAGAACTAATGCTTCTAGTGAATCCAAATTTAGTTGTTATAAAGATGAGATGTTAGTGAATGACTTCTTGCTAACACTACTCTTCCACCAGATCCAGATTTCAACCCTTTTATGGATCTACAAGCTCAATCAGGAGCCCACAGAATTGGCCAAGAGAAAATTGATATTGTATATCAACTGATTACAAAATGTTCAGTTGAGGAGAAAATATTGCAATGATCAAGAAGAAAATTGGCTATGGAAAATCTAGTTATGAATTCTATTAAGAATGAAATAATTAAGGAATTGCATGATATATTACTCAATGGTGCAAGGAATATTCTTGATGAACATGGGATTGCAGCTACATCTATTCAATATATAGAGGAATATATAGAAAATCTTCTTAATAGAGAGATTAATGTGAGAGAAAAGGAAATTTTAGAATAAAATGGTTATCTTGGTGCCATCCAAGGTATGCCAATTACTCATGATGAAGAGACAAAGCCCATAGTTAATGGGAAAGAGTGGGAAGAGCTTCTTGGACCCACAATAGAAGTTATAGATAAGGAGGAAGAGATAGGAAGGGGGAAGAGGTAAAGGAAAGAAGTACATATGCATGTGAGCCTATGTCAGATGATGATGATGAATACTCACCATCTTCTAGTAGCTCAAGTAGTGATCGAAGCTCTTCAGTGCACATGTACACTAACATAAAAAATTCAGATAGAGAAGTAACACGTGTTGTGGAATTATCCATAGAGCAATGTGAAATGAAGCCTCAAATTGGTTCATTAGTAGACAAAGAATTTGGTCATGCACTTCATTCTAACACCACAAATATTTCTATTAGAAATGCCTATTCATCAATGACCTTGCATTTACAGGACTTGGGAAACTAGGTTACTCATATTGGGCATTATCCCTCAAATGTAAGTTCATTGGCACCTATGGAAAGGTAGTCTCACTCCTCATTTTACAACAAAGGGCAGCCATCTATGGTCCAAGGTTTTAATTGAGCTGACAAGTGGAGAGATTCTCAAGGTACTGATCTCTTTCATAGAGAAGTTCCTAATTCATCTCAAGGTTCTCATTTAGGTGACCAACTCCTTGGAGGTCCAAAAATAGACCCTTTGATTTCCCAAATTGGTCTCCTATCAAAACTTATAGTGTTCCTCAGTTCAAACGGCCAACGTTGCATATCCTTCCAACCATCGATCATAGCAATGAACCATCTATTCTAACAACTTCGAATGGCTAGGTAAATGCTAGTGGAAACCTCATTCACCATGCACAACTGTTCAATCCTCACTAATGACTCCGGGCTGAAGTGTCACTCAAGGTCACTTAAGCATGAAATCAGAAATCTTTATAGGGTCATATCTGGGAGCTCGTGCAAGGTAGCATTGATCCATTAGTTGCTATGGGACCGTGTTGCTGGGGCCTACAAAAGCCTATCTCAATTTTCAAAGATTCAAATTTGTTTAAATTTGGCATCACATTCTTGATTTATGTTAGAACTCACAGTGTTCCTTAGTTCAAATGGGAAACATTGCGTATCCTTCCAACCATAAATCATATCATCGATCTATCTATTCCAAAAACTCCGAATGGCTGAGTAAACACTAGTGGCAAACTCATTCACCATGTACAGTCGTTCGATCCCAGCCGATGACTTCGGGCTGAAGTGTCCCTCAAGGTCACTTAAGCATGAAATCAATGATCTTTGTGGGGTCATATCTTGGAGCTCGTGCAAGGTAGCATCAATCCATCATTTGCTATGGGATTATGTTTCTGGGGCCTACTCAATTTTCAAAGATTCAACTTCATTTAAATTCGGCAACACATTCTCAGTTGATGTCAGAACTCATGATGTTCCTCAGTTCAAAAGGCCAACATTGCATATCCTTCCAACCATTAGTCATAGTAATGAACCATCTATTTCAACAACTCTGAATGGCCGGGTAAACACTAATGGAAACCTCATTTTCCATGCATAGCCATTCGATCCCCACCGACGACTCTAGGATGAAGTGTCCCTTAAGGTCACTTAAGCATTAAATCAGAGATCTTTGCATGGTCATATCTTGGAGCTCATGTGAGGAAGCATCAATCTGTCAATTGCTACGAGACCATGTTGCCGAGGCCTACAAAAGCTCATCTCGGTTTTCAGAGATTTAACTTCATTGAAAATCAGCAACACATTCTCGGTGAATGTCAGAAATCACAGTGTTCCTCAATTCAAAAGGTGAACGTTGCGTATCCTTCCAACTGTCACTCGTAGCATTAGTCTATGTGTTCCAAAAATTCTGAATGGTTGGGTAAACGGTAATGGAAAAATCATTCACCATGCATAGCCATTTGATCCCCGCTGATGACTATGGGCTGAAGTGTCCCTCAAGGTCACATAAGCATGAAATTAGTGATCTTTGCGGGATCATATCTTAGAGCTCATGTGAGGTAGCATCAATTTAGTAGGTGCTACATGACCATGTTGCTAAAGCCTACAAAAGCCTATCTTAGTTTTTAGAGATTCAAGCTCATTTATATTTGGCAACACATTCTTGGTCGATGTCAGAACTCATAGTGTTCCTCAGTTCAAATGACCAACATTGTGTATCTTTCAAACCGTCAGTCATAGAAATGAACCATCTGTTCCAATAGCTCTGAATGGCCGAGTAAACACTAGTGGAAACCTCATTCACCATGCACATTCGTTTGAACCCCACCGACGACTTCGGGCTGAAGTGTCCCTCAATGTCCCTTAAGCATTAAATCAATGATCTTTGCGGGGTCATATCTCCGAGCTCATGTGAGGTAGAATCAATTTGTTAGGTGCTATGAGACCATGTTACCAAGGCATACAATAGCCTATCTTGGTTTTCAGAGATTCAAGTTTGTTTATATTTGGAAACACATTCTTGTTTGATGTTAGAACTCACAATATTCCTCAGTTCAAATGGCCAACATTGCGTATCTTTCAAACCATCAGTCGTAGCATTGAACCATTTGTTCCAACAAATTTGAATGGATGGATAAATGCTACTGACAACCTTTTTTGGCACACACAGACGTTTGAATGCCATCGATGACTCTAGGGTGAGCAGTAGGATGAGTGCAAATATGTATTCTAGTGTTTGTCGTTAACAATCAGTCAGTTAGGGGACAATTAGAAGTTGGTTTGTAAAATAATAAGGTTGCACATCCATATCTACCATAGTAATCTTATTAATAAAAGAACTCTTGCCAACATTAGGGTACCCACATATCAAAATAGGCTTGGTATTGGGGTCAATAGATGACAACCTTTCCATATGCTGCCTCACCTGTTTGAGGTCATGTCTTTATATTGTGACTTTTCCGTGGAACAAGGAACACACCAATGAATATAAATGTTTGATTCCACATGATCTTGGATAGGTTGTGACATAGAAATATTGCCTTATATTATATTTATACATTTCTGCATTCATTTCATTACTTTTGTTATTATTACAGTCAAGGAATAGACTGTTATTGAGGACAGTGACTGGCATTTGTAGCACAATCAGAAAGTTAAATATACATCAATAAACATACAAGCATAACTATAAGGCATGGGAAATTTACAAAGCATAAGACATCCACATAAACATAAATTAGTATACATCAATACACCAAACACATGAATTGCATGCCTAAAACATAAAAAATATATATTAGTAGGGCATGAAGCCAAATATATATGTCCAATAATGTCATACATTGAATATATTCAATATAGTTAAACTGGCTTCCTTAAAGCCAAATGGATGTACAATGTATCACTTATACAATATACAAAAAAATGTCCACTAATGCCATATAGGCATACAATCCATATCCCTAATCTAGTCCTTTCCCCCAAGGGGAAGAAAACAAATCCTGTTCTATCTTCAATCATCGCATCGATGGAGATGCAGTGGATGATGTAGTCTTCCGAGTGTACTTACTCGTCCTCCTATCTAGACTCTTCTATAGCTTGAGATGATAAAAAAAAATTTAAGCATCAATAACTAATATACATCAAAATTGAATTATATAATGACATAAAATTGAATATTCGCTTACCGCTAGCAAATAGTCACTATGTTCATCCACTGAAGGTGCATGCTGGTGATGTGGAGTAATAAGTCCCTACAACAATGATCAAAATAATAATTAAAATACATACATTAATATCATTATAAAATTCAATACAAACTATTAAAATAACAATTAAAGTTAAGTGATCTCTTTCATACCTCAGTCAGTGCTTCAGAACTAGCTATTGTTGTAGCTACTCCACAATCCAAAGTATCATAGATAGAAGGAGGAGTCTCTGATGTTAAAAGCTAAAAATAAAACAAAATAAGTACTATGCAGTTGCCAAGATTACATATATTTTTTACAACCCTACTAATGAGTAAATGATACCTCCATGAAGGTTCCACCATGTCCTCTAGTGTGTGGTGTCAAAGTCAAAGCTCCAACATTGATGTAGGAGCATCCTAGGATTCTTGGCAATCCTGTATAAACCAAAAATATGTTTGTCTTTGAAGGTAGATTATTAGTTTTGATCTTGGTTTGGTGGAGTACTTGCTCGGTTTGGGAGACTGGTTGCTTGGTTTTAGTGTTTACCGGGGTGCTAGGTCTCTGAAGAATGCTCAGTAATTGAAGGTGTCAGTTCATTGGCACTCGACAATAACTACGTTACTTGGTCATGCTTGGTGTGGTCGGTCGACTGGCGCTTGGTTATTTCCTCTATTGCTCGGTGTTCTTGCTTACTGACTGGATTTTTTTGTTGGATCGGCTTGGCTGACTGGTTCCGTTGATTTGGGTCGCGCTCCTCGAGTTATGGATTGACCATTGGACATGTGGGGACCTAGATTTGGCATGTTACATTCTTCTTTATGGATATGATGACCATTGGGGCCATCTTTGAGAGATTATTCATTTTGTAAGGCTATGTGAGAGCCAATTGATGTTTCAGCATTTAATATTTGTTTGTAAGGGTTTATTATTTCATTAGCCAACTTGTGGCTGGGAATCAATATTTATAGGATGCTTGGGTAGTTGTTTAGGAGGATCAGGGAGGAAAAAGGAGATAGTTGGTAGGAAAGTTAGTAGCCTGCAAGCTTAGGAGTAGGAAGATTTCTTGGAAGTTTGAGTACAAGTTTAGATCTTTCCTGGCTGCCTACTAGTGTGTTGTGTGTTGCAAACTTGGACTAGCTGAATACTTATGTTGTGGAAAAGATTTGGATCCTACGAGATCTTGTGGAATGTTTCTTGCTTTGTATCTGGCCATAACTGGGAAGGCCTTACAGCCTGACACATTGCATGTAATCGATAATTTGATGAATAAAGACTTCTATTTTGTTTCAGATGTGTTATTGTTATTGTGTATTTTCACTACATATTGGTTTGGCTACAAGGTCGGTCGGTCCTTAATTAGATCTACAAGCCTTGATGACATCAGGTGGTATTAGAGCGAAGTTGGTTCCTATTTGAGAAAAGTTGGTTCCTATTTGAGAAAAGTCTAATCGTATTGGAGCCGAGTGGATCTTGTGTGTTCATGTCTGGATCTTGATTTGAAGATGCCTTCGAGGAGAAATTGTGAGATCTTAGAGGAAGAAGAAACTACAGGAGAATTCAGTCTTGATTATTTTAGGGCTTTGCAGAAACAAGTGCAAGACCTACAAGAAGAATTGAGAAAGAAGAAACCTACCTTGAAAGAGGATAGTGATGATGAATCTAAGGAAGATCATTTTGAAGAAGCTGTAGAAGAAGCTAGAGACCCTGAGGAGAATCAAATTCTGAAAGCTATGTCTAAGATTGGGAAAAGACCTAAGATTGAAGTTTTTGCATTTGCTGGAAGCCTTAGGCTAGAAGAGTCAATTTATTGGATCAATGAGATTGATGAATACTTTGAGTATGAAGAAATAGAAGATCTTGATAGGGTTAGATTTTCAAATACTAAGTTGAAGGGTCATGCAAATATATGGTGGAGATAAGTTCAGTTGGAAAGAGGTAGAAGAGGAAAAGAAAAGATCACTAAGTGGAACTGAATGGTTGACAAGTTGAAGAAGCAATTCATTCCAATGGATTATAAATTGGACATGTTTAAGAAGATGCAAGCTTTGAAGCAGACTAACAAATCAGTACAGGAGTATACCAAGGAGTTTTATAGAATCCTGATTAGGACTAGTCATTATGAGGCTGATAAAGAGAAGGTTGCTAGGTATGTCTATGGTTTGAGACCTAGTATTCAAGAAGAGTTACTTACTATGTGCATGACAACAATCAGTGATGCTTATCAGATGGGATTGAAGATTGAAGAGAAGCTTAATAAGAATTTTGAAGGAAAATAGAACAATAGGAACTGAGGTTGTAAAACTGGTGAGACAATTGTTGAAAGTAATATGACAGAGAATACTAATTCTAATGTGGGATCTAGTAGTGGTCAAGTTACTAAGAATGTTGGATAGTGAGGAAGGTGGAAGAGTGAGTTCACTAGTACTTGTTATAACTATGGTGAAGCTAGACATAGAAGTTTTTATTGTCCTAAGAAAAGGATGGCACTAATTGTTGAAGAAGATATTGTGAATGTTGTAGAAAAAGGTGAGACACTTATCACTAGAAGGTTAGCTGCATGTGTCCATGAACCAATACAAAGGAGAAATTTGTTCAAAACCAGATGTAAGTGCAAGAATAAGGTATGTAATGTTATAGTTGATGGTGGCAGTTTTGAGAACTTTATTTTAGATGAAATGGTTAGTAAATTGAATTTGGAAAGAAGGAAAAATCCTAATCCTTATCAGATTAGTTGGATACAAGATGTTTCTAAGGTTAGGATTAAAGAACAATGCTTGGTAAAATTTTAGATTGGATCTTACCATGATGAGATATTGTGTGATATATTTCCCATGGATGCTTTTCATATGGTTGCTCGATAGACCTTGGGAATTTGATAGGAATGTTTTGTTTGATGGCCATGCTAATACCTATTTGTTTAGGCATGAAGGAGCTTGACATAAGCTAATACCTTTACAGGAAACATGGGTTAAGGGATGTGGAGTTATTAGGTGTGGCCCTTATGACAAACCTCAGGAGCAGAGGGCTTATGAACCTATTCCTATAAAGTCTAGTTTGAAGGAGAAGGAGAATGATATATCTGAAGAGTTTTCTAAGACTAAAAGGTAGATGGTCTTTCTAGCAGAGATGGTACATCAGATGATGACATTTATGACATAAAGAGATGCAGATGATACTGAGTTGATTGAGGAGTCTAGGGAGGATGAACCTTATGGAGGCATTGATGTGATTGGTAATGGTCAGAGTTGGTTGCTATCAGTTTTTGACCAGAAGGATAAGCAAAGTGGAAAGTAGAAGAACTTGCTGCAGGGAGAAGTGAATGAAGTGAAGACTACTTGGGATGAAGGACAAGAGGAGATATGGGTTAAGAATAGATTTTGCATACCTCTTCTGATTCCCTTGAGGCATTCTTGATTTCCTTATGAGAAAATATTTCTTACCTAAGGTGTCTGATGCAGGAGCATCCTAGGATTCTTGGCAATCATATATCAACCAAAAATATGTTTTTCTTTAAAGGTAGATTGTTAGTTTTGACCTTGGTTTGGTAGAGTACTTGCTCAGTTTGGGGGATTGGTTGCTTAGTTTCAGTGTTTACCAAGGTGCTCGGTCTCTAAAGAACACTCAGTAACTGAAGGCATTGGTTCATTAGCACTCGACGATAACTGTGTTACTCGGTCATGCTTGCCATGGTCGGTTGACTGGCGCTTGGTTATTTTCTCTATTGCTCGGTGTTCTTGATTACCAAATGGATTGTTTTGCTAGATCAGCTTTGCCAACTGGTTCAATTGATTTAGGGCACCCTCCTCAAGTTATGGATTGACCATTGGACATGTGGGGACCTAGATCTAGCATGTTACATTCTTCTTTGTAGATTTGATGATTGTTGGAGCCATCTTTGAGACTTTATTCATTTTTTAAGGCTATGCGAGAGTTGACTGATGTTTTAGCATTTAATATTTGTTTGTAAGGGTTGATTGTTTCATTAGCTGACTTGTGGCTGGGAATCAATATTTACAGGATGCTTGGGTAATTTTTTAGGAGGATTAGGGTGGAAAAAGGAGATAGTTGGAAGGAAAGTTAGTAGCCTCTGAGCTTAGGAGCAAGAAGATTGCTTGGAAGTTTGAGTACAAGTTTAGATCTTTCCTAGCTGCCTACCAGTGTTTTGTGTGTTGCAGACCTAGACTAGCTGAATACTGATGTTGTGGAAAAGATTTGGATCCTGCAAGATCTTGTAGACTGTTTCTTGCTTTGTATCTAGCTATAACCAGGAAGGCCTTACAGCCTGACACATTGCATGTAATTGGTAATTTGATGAATAAAGACTTTTGTTTTGTTTCAAATTTGTTATTGTTATTGTGTACTTCCACCGCATATTGGTTTGGTTGCAAGGTCAGTCAGTCCTTAATTGGATCCACTAGCCTTGACGACATCAAACATTTAACTAGTGCACATGTACATGGAAAATTATATGATAACCATTCATATAAGAACACACTACTAACATGTTAATTATAATGCATTATTACATATATACCTGTGGACTCAATGGTGACCTCACAAACCTAGGTGAAAGAATGTGATCATCGTGCCTCTAGATTTTGATCATAATTTGTCTAGTAATTTAGTCATTCATTTATTTATTAATTAAATATAATCAAGTAAATCAAATTAACATGCAAATAAAGATACCTCAAGGAAAGCGGCATGATTCCCTTCGTTGTCTATTGTGAACATCGATGGTCCGCCAGTGAATGTCTAATGCACACGCACAATAAGTTATGATACAATTATTCATATAATTACATAATAGTCAAATATGTTAATTAAAATGTTTTATTTGATACATACTTGTGAAATTGACAATGATGTGTAGAAGGGGACATTAGGATCATTGCCACTTCTACTGCCACTGCCACTGACACTCTTGCCCTAAATTTTCATCATAATCAATAGATACTAAATTAAATAGTTATTCTTTTATAAATGAAATATGATCAAAGCAATTTAATGAACTTGGAAATATTTAGCTCTGTGTCAATGCCAAATGTCATATTTAGAAAGCTATCAGTCATCATTCTAGGATCCTCTTCCTCTCTCTTGCCAGTACCAGATGTGTAGATGCATCCACATGATCGATAAATATTCCCCCTCAAGGATTGACCATGGTCACCCTTAACTAAAGGATTGGCACATTGAATGAGAGTTTGTGTCAAAGCACTAATCGTGCCTAGTGTGTCTGCCTCTACATGTTCCTTCACAACGGAAGGAATAGTAACATGATCTACATGTGGCTTGCCAATAGGAGCCCTAGGTGTGTTAGGGTCACAATGTGCCCCCGCTTGATCAAATGATGACCCCCCTCCTCTACCTTGATGATACAGGGGCATCCAAGGTTAAGGCAAGGCATTCTGTGTTCTTGGTGAAATTGCATGGAGTGTTAGTATTTTGGCCGGTGTTACTCAGGTGCAGCCTTGACTAATGACCTCGGTCATTGAAGGAAGCTCAGTCACTGAAGGAACTTAGTATTCTCCAGTGCTTGGTGAATTGTTACTTGGTTATGCTTGTGGTGTTCAGTCGACACTGGTACTCAGAGACGCCTGG
This sequence comes from Chamaecyparis obtusa, assembly GCA_027943335.1. Lineage (NCBI taxonomy): Eukaryota > Viridiplantae > Streptophyta > Pinopsida > Cupressales > Cupressaceae > Chamaecyparis > Chamaecyparis obtusa. The sequence goes on from BSBK01000411.1 coordinate 135,910, forward strand.
CATTCTCAGTGAATTTTACTATTGCTCGGTAGTTCTGGCTTACCGACTAGAGTTCTATGTGATTTGTTGAGCCGAATTGGTGAATTGATTGTTGGTAGCCATTGTTTAGGGATGACATTCTGAATTAAATGTTTGTATACATTTATAAGCTGACTTGTATGGAATTTAATTATTTGTTTTGGGGAGTTAAGGGTTTCATCTTGCCGACTTGTGGCTGATGATTTTTATTTAAGGAGTTCTTGGGTAGATGTTTAAGGAGGGGAATATTGGAGAGGAACAACTTCACAGATCTGGATATCAGATGTGAAGCTTGCAAGCTGAAGCTAGCGAAGTTGTGGAAAATTTCTTGATGAGCTTGCAGATCAGATGGTAATCTGATAGTCATTTGTAGCAGAGCTAGGGGTTTACATACTTGGAGACAAGGATATTGCTTGGAGGCTTGTGAGCTCAAGTTCAGATCTGCCTTAGGGTTTCCATCAAATTTTGATTATCTTCAGAGCTAGATTAGCTAAGATTTTTTTAGATCTGGTTGTGGATCTTGCAGAATTGTTTTCTGATTATAATTGGCCCTAACCCAGAAAGCCTTATAGCTAGGCATGTTAATAAAAATCATTGTTAAACAATTACTTTGTGTTGCATTGTTGAGTAATCCACTATGTAATTCTATTGGCTTAAAGGTTTGGACTATCCTTCATAGGATCCACCATCCTTGACTGCATCAGGTGCTATGAGAGCGAAAATTTGATCTTATTGAAGTAGAAGGTTGACCTAGCAAGGTGATCTTACGAAGTTGATCTTGTTGGTGAAGAGATTGTGGACAATCTAGATTGTAGATCTGAAGCACTGAACTTGTGGAATTTTTCCCTAGTTGTTTGCAAGATTGCAGGTTGAGATCTGACTTGTTACAACTTGGAAATTGTCACAAGGTGGTCGGTGAGGGTTTGTTGCAGAGGGTTTCTCTTATCTTTAAGGATGCCTCTAAGAAGATTGGACCCTAGAGTTATTTCTGATCTTTGTGATATTGTTGAATCCTAGATCATAGAGAAGGTGAAATTAGATTTTAGATCTGAGATGGAATTGATGAAGAATGACATGGTCACTGAGATCATGAGAACTGTTGCTAGTATACCTCAGAATGTTGGTACTAAGGATGGCTATGAGGAAGCTGCTGAAGAATTTGAAACTGCTAGATCTAGTGGTGATGACTGGAGGAATAGATCTGGTGAAGATAGAATTGCTCGGTTACCTAGATTTTCTGCTCAGTTTAGTAATTACCGAATGGAAGTTTCTACTTTCTCTAGTACTTTGAAGCCAGACAATCTGATTGATTGGATTGGTGAACTTGAAGATTTCTTTGAGCTGGAAGAAATTGAAGATCCTCTTTGGGTGAGATTAGCATAGACAAAGTTGAAAGGACATGCTACTCATTGGTGGAAAGAACTACAAAGAGACTGAGAAGATGAAGGTGAAACAAAGATCAATCAGTGGAGATTGATGGTGACTAAGTTGAAAGCTAAGTTCATGCTGGCTGACTATGAACTTGACTTGTTTAAGAAGTTGCAGAATCTAAAGTAGAAGGATCTAACTATTGAAGATTATACTAAGGAGTTCTACAAACTTACTATTCGGTCTAGACACTGAGAGCTTGGTAAGGAAAAGGTAGCTCAGTATGTGAATGGTCTAAGATTCAATATTCAGGATGAGCTTGGTATGTTGAAGATTAATTCTATTGAAGATGCTTATCAGTATGCTCTAAAGGCAAAAGATAAGTTGAAGAGGAAACAACCTAGTAACCCCCGAGGAAAAGAAAATATTGATCACTCAGTGAAGGATAAACCCACTAATGCAGAAGATGAACAAAAACTTGTGGAACCGAAGAAGAAGATATGTAGAGTTATCTTTAAAGGTACTTGCTATAACTATGGAGAGGAAGGAAACTATTCTTTTGAGTGTACATAGAAGAAGTTTGATCGACAAACTATTGTGATGAATGAGAACATTTAGAATGCACCTGAATCAAAGAACTTTCTACTTTGGTGAACATTGGTTGGTACAAAGGATGAACCTTGTCAGAGGAGTAACTTGTTTAGGACCTGATGCAAGAATGAAGGTAAAATCTATTATGTTATTGTTGATAGTGCTAGTACTAGTAATCTTGTTGCTGAGGACCTAGTTTAGAAACTTGGTTTGAGTCGAATGAAGCATCCTTGTCCTTATAGGCTTGGCTAGTTACAAGATGTTCATGCTTTGGAAGTTAAAGATCAATGCTTCATTAATGTTCAGATTGGACAGTACAAGGATATTGTGCTTTGTTACATTGTGAAGATGAATAGTTGTGATATATTTCTCAGTAGACCTTGAAAATATGATTGCAGAGATATTTATGACTATGTCTTGAATGTGTTTACTATTGAGAAAAATGATAGGAAGTTTTCACTGATGCCTTTGATGGATACAATGCTTGGTAGGAGAAGCCTAAGTATTGGTAGCCAAGTTGAGATTGCGGATCCAGAGAAAATGAATGATTAGTATGGAGAACCAACCCATACATTGTCAAGAAAAGACTTGAAGAGACAGAGGAAACTGAAGTGGAAGAATTTGCAAGCAAGAAAGGTGGAGGAATTTTATGTGAAGAACCAGTTTAGGATTTATGTGCTGAATCTTGAAAGATGTTCTTCTCACATATGAATATCTTTTGGAACCTGGGGTATCTAATGCAGGGGCATCCAAGGTTAAGGTAGGGAATTCTATGTCCTTGGTGAAACTGCATGGAGTGTTAGTATTTTGGTTGGTATTACTCAGTTGCAGCCTTGACTGATGACCTCAGTCATTGAAGGAAGCTCGGTCACTGAAGGAACTCAGTGTTCTCTAGCACTCGGTGAATTTTTACTTGGTCATGCCTATGATGCTCGGTCGACACTAGTGCTCAATAATGCCTGGCATGCTCAGTTAATTTTACTATCGCTCAGTAGTTCTAGCTTACCGACTGGAGCTCTATGTGATTTGTTGAGCTAACTTGGTGAATTGATTGTTGGTAGCCATTATTTTGGGCCGACATGCTAAATTAATTATTTGTATACATTTGTAAGCCAACTTGTATGGCATTTAATTATTTGGTTTGGGGAGTTAAAGGTTTCATCTTGCTGATTTTTGGATGATGATTAGTATTTAAGGAGTGCTTGGGTAGATGTTTAAGGAGGGGGATATTGGAGAGGAACAACTTAGCAGATCTAGATATCAGATGTGAAACTTGCAAGCTGAAGTTAGCAAAGTTGTGGAAAATTTCTTGATGAGCTTGCAGATCAGATGGTAATCTGATAGTCATTTGTAGCAGAGCTAGGGGTTTGCATCCTTGGAGACAAGGAGATTTCTTGGAGGCTTGTGAGCTCAAGTTTAGATCTGCCTTAGGGTTTTCATCAGCTTCTAATTGTCTTCAAAGTTGGACTAGCTAAGATTGTTTTGGATCTGGTTGTGGATCTTGCAGAATTGTTTTCTGATTATAATTGGCCCTAACTTGGAAGGCCTTAGGACCAGGCATGTTAATGAAAATTAGTGTTAAACAATTACTTTGTGTTGCATTATTGAGTAATCCACTATGTAATTCTATTGGCTGCAAGGTTTGGACTGTCCTTCATAGGATCCACCATCCTTGACTGCATCACCTGAGAATCTAGAATGTCAAAATAATTTGGCACCTCCTTGAGTACAGACTCACAATAGAATTTCCTCAAGAAATATATAGGAACCTCATGATTTTTACAAGGAGGCGAATCAAAGACCATCCACCATCTCTCCCAAAAATTATTTTTAATGTCTTCATTTAAGCACCAATGAATTGGGAACCTCCTTGTTGTAGTTCTAAGAGTATCTATGTCCCTTGGTTTTTTAAATAGCTTGCAAATGTCATCTTTTGTGATTTTTTTCTTTTTTATGTCCACATAAGATAATTTATTTGCATAATATTGTTTTTTTTATTCTCTTTTATCCCACCATAAATTGATTTTCCCACTAACTGAGCTTACGTGGGTCAAGATTGCTTCCAATGATTTTGCAAGTCTTTTCCTTCCGGGATTTGTACCACTAGAATCTTTTAACCTATTAATTAAAGATTCTAATTCTTTTTGCCCTCTTTCAATTTGGATCATCAAACTTTGTTGTGTTCTAGGAGGAGGTTTCATGATTGGTGGAGGTAATTGAGGTTCATTTTCTTCATTTGTTTCTTCATTTGGTTCTTCATGAGGAGATGAAGGGTTTGGTTGAGGGAGATTATTTCTTCCTGGCAATTAAAAAAACTAGATTTTCAAATATTCATAACACAACAAATTTAAAGAAAAACAAATTTTAACAAAACAAATTGCAACAAAACTAAAATTTTAAAACAAATAAGAGGCATGGGATGTAAAAACACTTACCTCTTCTTTCAGATTGAACTTGACGATGCCATGGAGCCATTTGATGGATGAATGAACAAAAATAATGGATTTACAGGCCAAAAGAAGAGTGCATGCGCGTTTGGGAAGCCCTTCTTAGCTTAAAAAGAGGGTTTGAGGAAAGAAAAATAAGCTTTCCAACCCGCATCTTTAGCTAAATAGGGTTTTTTCAAAGCTTGTGTGCCAAATGGGGCACATGCGCTTTGAAAAACACTAAAAAAGTGTTTTACAAAGTGTGTGCACCCTATTTGGCACATGCGCTTTGTTTTGGATTGCCCAAGCCTAAGGCTTGGGCAACCCAAGCCATAGGGTTTGCACCCTATAGGGTGCACACCCTTTAGTGCGTACGCACTATGCGTGATGGGGGACCAAAAAGAAAAGTGGCATCTTTTTGGTCCCCCATCTTTGTGCACTTACCCTTCTCAAAATTGTCAAAGAATATACTTGTACTGATGATCTTGTCCATATTTTCCTCCAAGTTCCATGCATCAAGATCATCAAAAATATCATTAACCTTGGCCTCCATATTATCCTTAGATTCATCCTTCCATGCCTGTAGATATTTTACTCTTCCATCTTGATCCATGATGCTAGATAGGAGAGTCTCTTTCATTCCATTGAAATTTATCATCAATTCTCTCATCCTACCTTCTATATGCTCAAGAAGAATCTAAAAATCTCATAATGTCTAAACAAAAAGGAAATTGGTGTTGGAATGGAAAGATAAGGAATTGAGAGGGGAGGGGTTAATCAGTACCCTCAAAAAATTTTAACTGAACGAGCAATCTACAAATAGTAGTAACTAACTAACCAATTGAATCCATTGTATGCAAAATTCATTCAAATGACTTTGTAAATGTAAAGTGCATGAAATCAAAAAATAGATCAATCATGAAATGTAACACACAACACCAATATTTTGGTTATGCAGAAACCTTTGTTAGAAGGTGAAAATTGTGATAGGGATGACACCCACAAATTCTTCACTACTACAGATAATAAAGTATGCCGGTTAAGGCTACAAGTTGTGATCACTTCTGGTGATCTTACCTTATTAAGAGTAACAATCCAATTGATTAGATCTACCTTGTGAAAGGATTTAAATAACACAACTTGAGTGCACACTCAGTTAAGAGATTTACAAATAGACTGTTAAGTCTACTATGTTAAGAGATTTTACAAACTTTGTTACAATGATTAGAGAATAAAAGAAAGTATCTGTAAATGAAAACTATGTTAGGAATGAATGTTGAAGCCTTTGGTAGACATTCTGAAGTAGAGGTTGTTGCATTCATGACTATGATTGTCATTGATGTCAACACAGTGTTATTCTGGAGTTTAGCAGAGAAGCAGGCATCGTTTTCTTTTGCGCACATGTTATATTGCAGATTGAGTTATGCATAGTTGATGGTATGTTCTTTGGTGTGTTATTAGCCTATGGTTAAGAGTGAAAAAGAAAATTCATTTAGTCATGAAAGTTATAAGCATTTTGGTGGAAGCAGTATTCTAGCAGTGTTCCTGAGTAGCGGTTTTTGGTAATCGGAGGATATCTCCTAACTGGGATGGAATCTGATTCTCTGTAGTTAAAGGGAAGTTTGAGACTCATTGGTGGTGATGTGGTTCATAGCAAAAACTTTGAGGTCAGACGATTGGAAATTTATTGTATCTAGAAGCCGATAGTTTTATGGAATTTTGATGTAGAGTGTTGAAATTATTATTTTGTATTTGCATGCCGACTCATTTGTAATTATTTGAGTGTGGTATAAAGGAAGGAATTTTTTCCTTGTTATGTGTGGATTGTAATAGTTATGATATGAAATTATGAAAGTTGTGATGCGAATGTATGCATGAAGTAATTCAGTGATGAAGGAAGACTTGCGAAGTACAGAGATCTAGATTTGTGATCTTGTGTAGCAGAGAGTGCGGTTTTGGCATAGTGTGAAGGAGGTAACATATTTCATATTATTCTATTGAATAATCCTAAGATCTATTGGACACTGAGTTCAAAGATCTTACCTTGAAGCTATTTGGGCAGTGGGTCCTTCTGTCTTCCATAATTCCTAACAGGGTTAGAATCTTTTAATAGGGATTCAAAATCTCCTAACAGAGATTCATATGTACTGAATGTATTTCATAAGACTCCTAATAGGGTCCATCCTCTAACAAGGAAATTTCATATTAGTGCATCATTTTGTGGGCATCCCTCCCACCGGGGTTTACTCTTTGATCAAGAGGTTCCCTAGTTAACATATCTTGTGTTATTGTGTCATTGTGTATGATTATCCTTCTATGGTTGGTTACTGCATTGATTATATGGTTTAAAGATGTTTAAGTTGATATTGAAGTTGATGTTGATAAATGGTTTAATTATTAGATAACTAATTCACCCCCCCCTCTCAGTTATCTTGGTGGTCTTTACTTTCTAACAATTGGTATCAGAGCAACAGGTCCTTGAAAGAGAAGTTTAACAACTTAAGGAGATTCATGGTGAATTTCAGGAAATAAAGCCCTAAGTTTGATGGAGTAAATTTTGACTGCTAGAAAGAAAAGATGAAGACACATCTCTTCTGTTTAGGACCAGGTTATTGGTTGATTACAGAGAATGAAAGGACTATAATTGAAGAAGACAATCTTGAAATAAGTACTAAAGATGAGGTAGATCTATTCATGTGTAACATACTTGCAAGAGAAGCACTTTTATCAGCACTTTCAGAGAATGAATATAGTTAGATAAAAGGTTTAACTAGATCTCATGATATTTGGAAAGCTTTACATTCTACTTTTGAAGGTGATGAACATGCAAAGAAAGCTAGGTTACATAATTGGATTTGTGCATTTTAAGACATAAGAATGATGGAAGATGAATCTGTTAGAAGCTATATTGGTAGGATGTCAGAAATTGTTGCAGGAATAAAGTCTTGTGGAGATGAAAAGATAGAGAATGAAGTAATATGGAAGATTTTGAGAACATTGACATCGGTATTCAGAAAGACTACACAAATGATTGAACAAGTGATACCTTGTACACCAAACTTTTCAAGAGAGACTCTTCTTGGAAGATTGGAAGTAGAAGAGATGAATTTGAGATTATCAAGAGACTTACCTAGAGTGGAGATAGCATTTAGTGCTCTTAGCATCAGACCTACTTTTTCTAGAAGTACAAGTTGGAATGGAGATTATGCCAGCAGTAGCAGAGCCAAATCTGATGAAGACAAGAAGATTGAAGAAGGTATTGCCTTGCTTGTGAAAAGAGAACCAGATGGTAAGAAAATCTTTAAATGTTGGACATGTCAAGAATATGGTCATTTTGCATCTAAGTGTCCTAAGAGAGTTAAGAAGTATAGGAACAATTTTAAGCCTAGAAGATCTAAAGAATGTTATTATGCAAATGATGAAGAAATTGAAGCAGGAATTGAAAGACATTTGAGTGACATTGATAATGATAACTTTGATGACATAGGATTTGTAGCAATTAAGGAATAAAATTCTGAATCTAATGTTAAAGAAGAAAAAGCCTTAGTTTCCCAAGTTGAAAAGAAAGCTGTTTGGATTATAGATAGTGGTTGTTCACATCATATGACTGGTGATAAAGGAAAGTTCATAAAGTTTAACAATTATGATGGAGGAGTTGTTAGAATTGGTAACAATGCACCTTGTTTGATTAAAGGTATAGGATCTATTACTCTTGATGGAAAGACTAATACTGATGACGTTTACTTTGTTGATGGATTGAAACATAATCTTTTGAGTGTTGGACAGTTAGTGGATAAAAGATATCAAGTTTGGTTTACTAAGAAAACTTGTGTGATTAAGGATAAAGATGGAAATCTAATTGGAACTGGATCTAGAACCAGAGGTAGTGTATTTCAATTGAACCCTACTAAGATGACATGTTTGATGACAGTTGGTTATGGCATAGAAGGTTTTATCATAAAAACTTTGATAATATTGTGAAAGTAAGTTCTATAATTGTAGTAAGAGATTTACCTAAGATTATGAAGCCTACTAACATGATTTGCAAGGAATGTGTGATTGCTAAGCAGAAAAGGAGTTCATTTCCTAGCAAGAAGTTCACATCTATAGAGAAGTTGGAGATTGTTCATACAGACTTGAGCGGTCCTACTAGGACTAGAGGATTCTATGGAGAAAGGTATTTTATGATTCTTGTTGATGATTTTACAAGAATGATGTGGATTGCATTTTTGAAAGAAAAATTTGAAGCATTTGATAAGTTTGAGGTCATGAAGAATAAAGTTGAGAATGAATCAGGAATGAGGATTAAATGTTTGAGATCCGTTAGAGGTGGAGAATTTACATCTAAAGAGTTTAACACTTTTTGTGAAGTAAATGGTATTAAGAGACAATTATCAGCCCCTAGAACACTTGAACAAAATGGTATTACAGAAAGAAGGAACAGATTAGTGACTGAAGCAGCTAGAGCTATGTTGTTTGAAGGTGATTTGGCAAAGACATTTTGGAGAGAAGCAGTGAATACATTAGTATATACAATGAACAGAGTACAAAATAGAGCAAACACAGACAAGACACCTTATGAATTGTGGTTTGGACATTTACCCTCAGTTAAGTATTTTAGAATTTTTGGAAGTAAATGTTATGTTAAGAGAGATGATAATATAGGAAAGTTTGATCCTAGAAGTGATGGATGAATTTTTCTTGGATATTCTTTGAAAAGAAAAGCATATAGATGTTACAATAAGAGAACTAAAAATATTGTTGAAAGTGCAAATATAAAAGTTGATGAGAAGTTTAAAATTTAGGAAAGAATGCTTGATTATGAATCTGATGAAGGAACTAACCCTCAGCCTAACATTGAAACTACTAAACAATTTTTTGAGACTAATAGTGAATTGTTGAATGAAAGTCATGTCGAAGAAAATAGAGAAGAATCTACAGTTGAAGAAAGATCAATGACTATGACACCTAATAGGTATATATCAAGACATGATCCTGTTGAGCAAGTTATTGGAAGTTTGGACAGAGGAGTTATGACTAGAAAGAAGGTACATTTATGTTTGATTTCTCAAATTGAACCTAATTCTACTAATGAAGCTTGTGAAGATGAACATTGGATTAAAGCTATGAAAGAAGAATTGGATCAGATTGAAAAGAACAAGACATGGGAATTGGTCCCTAGACCTAAAGACAAAAATGTGATTGGAACTAAATGGGTATTCAGGAACAAGATGAATGAACAAGGAGAAGTAATTAGAAACAAAGAAAGATTGGTATGTAAGGGATGCTCACAACAAGAAGGAATTGACTATGAAGAGACTTTTGCCCCTGTGGTAAGACTTGAAGTAGTAAGAATATTTTTGGCTTATGCAGCATTTAAGAAATTCAAAGTGTATCAGATGGATGTGAAGTTAGCATTTCTGAATGGTGAATTAGAAGAAGAAGTTGACATTGAGTAGCCTGGAGGTTTTCCTTTGACTCAAGAAGGAGACATGGTATGTAAACTAAAGAAAGCATTGTATGGATTAAAGCAAGCACCTAGAACTTGGTATTCTAGATTAGATAAGTATTTGTTAAAATTGGGATTTACAAAAGGAACAATTGATAGTAACTTATATACAAAAGAAATTGAGAATGGATTGTTAGTTTTGGTTATTTTTGTTGATGACATTATTTTTGGAGGAGAAGATAAAGCTAGTGACAAATTTGCTGATGAAATGAAGATAGAATTTGAAATGAGTATGATTGGAGAAATGAAATACTTTTTGGGATTACAAATAACACAAAATAAAGATGGTATCTTTATAAGTCAGACAAAGTACTTGAATGATTTGTTGAAAATATTTGGTATGGAGAACTGTAAACCAGTTGGAACACCTATGGTTACATGACATAAACTATCTAGTAAAGATGAGACACCAGCAGTTGAGAAAAAGAAATACAGATCTATGATTGGTGGATTGTAGTACTTGACACACACTAGACCAGATATACAACATTCAGTTGGAATGGTAGCAAGATTTCAAGCTTAACCTAGAGAGTCACATTTTGCAGCAGTAAAGAGGATATTGAGATATCTTAGAGGCACAATGGACTATGGACTATGGTATGAAACTTCTATTGATTTTACCCTATGTGCATATACTGATGCTGATTGGGGAGGCATAATTGATGATAAGAAAAGCACCAGTGGTGGAGCCTTTTTTCTTGGAGGAAGATTAGTTTCTTGGTTGAGCAAAAAGCATAATTGTATCTCACAGAGTACAATAGAAGTAGAATATGTAGTAGCTGCAAACAATTGTAATCAGATAATTTGGATGAAGCAGATGTTGATGGACATTGGAATCAAGTTTGATGAGCCTATTGTCATACATTGTGATAATACAAGTATAGTTAGTATGTCTAAGAATCCTATTTTACATTCTAAGACAAAGCATATAGAGATCAAGTATCATGTTGTAAGAGAGAAAGTTTCAGATAAAGAAGTCAGACTAGAGTACATAAGCACAAAGGAGCAGATAGCATATATATTTACTAAGCCTTTTCCTAAGGATACATTTGAGTATCTGAGAGGTATGCTTGGGGTTATGCCGCAACCTACTTTTGAGTAATGATGTAGTTGGTTGCATCTGTCCAGTGGAATATGGCCCTATCTATTTTTTGGATTGGATGTTGGTACTTCCTCTGTGGGGGAGTATGTGTATCTGAGCTGAGTCATGAGGACTATTGTGAATGTATTTTCTAAATAGTGTCTTTTGACATTGAGCTATTGTTGACATTATGATGGAATTTCTATCATTGATGTCAATGGGGGAGAGAATCATGAAAAAAATTGAGGAACTACATTTGTTGGAGAGATTGAATAGGATAACGAAGCAAGATTTGATTGATGAAGAGCAGCAGAGCAGTTGAGCAGCAGTGATTGGATTTTTGGAACATTGGATGTTTTTCATCTATGTTGCCATCAATGCCAATGGGGGAGATTGTTAGGAATTAATTCTGAAGCCTTTGGCAGACATTCTAAAGTAGTGGTTGTTGCATTCATGACTATGATTGTCATTGATGTCAACATAGTGTTATTCTGGAGTTTAGCAGAGAAGCAGGCACAGTTTTTTTTTGCGCACATGTTATATTGTAGATTGAGTTATGCATAGTTCATGGGATGTTCTTTGGTGTGTTATTAGCCTATGGTTAAGAGCACAAAATAAAATTCATTTATTCATGAAATTTATAAGCATTTTGGTGGAAGCAGTATTCTGGCAGTGTTCCTGAGTAGCAGTTTTTGGTAATTGGAGGATATCTCCTAACCAGGATGGAATCTGATTTTGCATAGTTAAAGGAAAGTTTGAGACTCATTTTTGGTGATGTGGTTCATAGCACAAACTTTGAGGTAACATGATTGGTAAGTTATTATATTTGGAAGCTGACAGTTTTATGTAATTTTGATGTAGCGTGTTGAAATTATTATTTTGTATTTGCCTGCTCGCTCATTTGTAATTATTTGAGTGTGGTATAAAGGAAGGAATGTTTTCCTTGTTATGTGTGGATTTTAATAGTTGTGATATGAAATTATGAAAGTTGTGATGCGAATGTATGCATGAAGTAATTCAGTGATGAAGGAAGACTTGCGAAGGACAGAGATCTGGATTTGTGATCTTGTGTAGGTGAGAGTGTAGTTTTGGTACAGTGTGAAGGAGGTAACATATTTCATATTATTCTATTGAATAATCCTAAGATCTATTGGACAATGTGTTTAGAGATCTTTCCTTGAAGCTGTTTGGGCAGTGGGTCCTTCTGTCTTCCATAACTCCTAACAGGGTTAGAATCTTTTAATAGGGATTCAAAATCTCCTAATAGAGATTCATATGTACTGAATGTATTTGATGAGACTCCTAATAGGGTCCATCCTCTAACAAGGAACTTTCATATTAGTGCATCATTTTGTGGGCATCACTCCCACCGGGGTTTACTCTTTGATCAAGAGGTTCCCTAGTTAACATATCTTCTGTTATTGTGTCATTGTGTATGATTATCCTTCTATGGTTGGTTACTGCATTGATTATATGGTTTAAAGCTATTGAAGTTGATATTGAAGTTGATGTTGATAAATGGTTTAATTATCAGATAACTAATTCACCCCCCCCCTCTTAGTTATCTTGGTGGTCTTTACTTTCTAACAAACTATACTTTATCTGAATTGGATCTATGATATACTAAATAAATTGTTAGGAATAGTCCCAAGAGATAACTGGGATGGGGGGGGGGGTCAATTAGTTATCTACAAGATTCAATTCTTTATCTAATTAAGTATTGAAGAACATTAAGCATAAACACAATATAAGAACACTTAACACAACACCACAATTTTAGTTACAGGGAAACCCAAATAGGTAAAAACCCCGGTGGGTATTAGCACCCACTATAAACTTTACTTGTGTATAATGGTCCTTGTTAGAAGATCTTACAACCCTGTTAGGAGGTGATCTTTAGAATGCATTAAGTATAGTGACCTAGTCAAAGGTTACACCCTATTAGGAGTCTTTTATAATTAACCCTATTAGCAGTGAGGATACATTGTCCGGGGACACACTGCTCAAAGGGGTGAAGGCAACAACCTTATGTTTAATAGATACACACTATATCTAGATCTTGGTGAACTAAAAGTTAGACCTGCTATCTAGATCAGTTCCAATTAATAGAATACACTTCCTTCTTTGTCAGATAGACCTTCTACTGATGGCTCAATACTTCGCACCTTCTTATCTTCTCTTATCTTTTAAATATCTGTCATACTTAGCGATCACAAAATGACTGACTATAAGTATCTTTCTCCAAATGATATAATCAATTCAACCTGTTAGAACTTCCTTGAAATCATATAAGAGAAAAAATATAACTCTCCAACCACACAACACTAATTAGGACCACAAAACTCCATATGAGTAGACACGTCGCTTCACACTGTCGACTCCACCAAATTAACTAATACTTTCTTCTCATGCTAAATTACATCATGCACTCTTAACTAAACATTCTTAACTCTTCTTCAAACCCTAATCCAAGAATGCATATCCCAATGATAGGTGCAACTACTACAACAACAAAAATAATGTTGGCTCCATCTGATAAACTCAGGAAACTGTAACTGTCCACTTGGAAATATCATAACTCAACCTGTACTACACAAATGACTCTACATCCATGAACATAGCATCATACACATGTATAAAACATAAATATAAATGCACAAGGCTCCATTAAAACCATACTGTAAATCACATACTGAACTCTTCCTGGGACATGTCAGGAACACTTACTGATACAAACAACTCTATTACTGTCTTCACTTAGAATCAACCTCTGCATCTATGATATTATGATGATAACATATCTAGGAACCATATACTCAAGGCTCTCTCCATCAGGCTTCCACATACACTATTTATCATATATTATCATCAATGATAAACATATAGTTAGCACTGGCTTGCTGGAAAATCTCCAACATAAATATCACCTCTATGTGTAGTAATCTGTCCTCTATTCTTCTCGGTAGCCTTGGTTGCATCTGAATGAACTAAATTAAATCTTTAATTTTGATAACTACTCTCCATGCAAACCTTCTCTGAATTCTGATGTCTTGAAGGCGGCTATTGCTTCAAGATCTCCTTCTTTGTATATGTTGATTGCTTGTCAAAATGACATCAATTATAAATATATAGAAAACTACTATGATTTCCATGACCTAATTAGGTTTACAACATCTTAGAAAACCTAAGATCTATGGTGTACAAAATTAACTTAGATCTAACTATTACATAGGAATAATCACAACATTTAATGATTACATCCATAATAAATAAGCTTTGATCTTGGTAAAACATTTTATGAATTTGTGTAACCATTTGCATAGATAAATGTACCTTTCTTGATTACTATGTCATTTCCTAAATAACTCAGTAAACACAACCATTTATGTTTGGTGACTAAACTATTGCTCAGTGTGTATGTTTCTCAGTGTTTACTAATGCTCGGTGCTCAGTTTATTCTATGCTTGATAAACATGCTCTGGTGCTCAGTTAAACCTATTTCCTTTTAGCTCTCAGTTCTGCCTTGTGAATACTTAGTATGAAGGCTTGTTTGTTTAACTGACTAGCATAATGTAGCTTGTTGTATCACCTTTTACTGAATGATCAGCTTGGATAACCAATTGATCTAATTTAATCCTAATGACAACATCTAATGCTCAAATAGAGATAACAATCTCCCCCTTTGGGATTAGTATCAAAATTGTAATGTATATAAGTCGATATTATTCAAAATGTTCTACTTCTCCATATATACATAACAAAACTAAATCTTTATACAAAATTACACAAAACTCAAAAAGCTCCCCCTTAGTGCATGCTTTTGGTATGTATGTAGTACACTTACCATATAAAAGTACATTTGACATCTACATTATATTTCCCCCTTTTTGATATTAATGCAAAAATCAAAATTTGTACATACATCTTGGCAAAAATGTGTTTGTGGGTTTTCATCAAAGAATCTATGAGTTTTTCCCATTCCTCTTTCAAGTTGGTGAGAGCGATGTGTTAGGATTAACAATCCACAATACAACTGAGAGGGGGGGTGAATTAGTTGTATGATAGAATATTAAACTTTAAACTTTAAGCTTATCAATATTAGATCCAATGAACATAATGAATGCCAACATAATAACACAATATTTTGGTTACATGGAAACCCTGTTAAAGGTAAAAGCCCTGGTGGGAATTAGCACCCACTAATGATGTACTGAGAATATAGTAATGCTTGTTAGAAGATATAGCCCTGTTAGGATCTTATTGAAACATTACAGTACATAGTACTTGTTAGAGTATAGATCCTATTAGGAGTGAAGAACAAAGAGGGCTCACTGCCTAAAGAAGGTTAAGTCCACCTTATGAACTCATTAGTTCGCAACAAGTGTATATGAAGAAATACACAATCCTTTGAAATGTTTTCCAGCAACTATCTTTGCTTGATCAGCTTCAATGAAGCCCACCAATAATCCTCTACTCTATGTGCACCAGACACAAGTTCGCAACCTCCTTATATCATCCTTATCCCATCCATGTCTCTTCCAAAGAAAAGACCTTTTATTTATACCTTATTACATTTTACCAAGAATAGGTCGACCCATAAGGCTTTCCTAATTACAAATAATTACATAAGCCCTTGATAAGATACACATAGTATCACAAACATGTTTACAATGATTACATTACAATAATTAAGGACCGACATCCTTGAATTGTGCTTGCCAAACAAAACACATGCTCCATTCCCTGAGTCAGCTTTATAATAAGCCATCACCAGAGCACACGCCATAGTTGACATAATTAATCATTCCATACCTTGCACTGACCAATGAACATCCATTAGTACCTCTTCCATCATCCTTCAAGATCGCATACCTTGAATCCAATCCTTCTGAAATCTATACCAAAAACTCAGAGACTAACTCTATCAATTCTCACTGTCACAGTCCAGTGACCAGTCTTTACCAAAACAATTGTATCTTCCTTAATATGCATTCATTAATGATGCAATCTCAGATATAAGATCACAACATCCATCTGAGCTCTCATCTGACTTTGCATCATCTAAAACATTTGTACACCTTCCGTACACTGTGATTACCGGTTTGGTTCCTTCATAGAAGCATATGTTGACATTATTGAAAAAACACAAATGACAATAGTGAGTGCCCATTCAGTAATGTAGTGATTAAACTTATTAAATTTCTCAATCACCACCCATGCATTAGCAATATCCAACAATCTCCCCCTATGGCATTGATGTCAACATATGGGAAAATCTTATCCCAAAGTTGTATCAACCCAAAAGTCCTTCCACAAATCAATCTCCTCAAATAGTGAGGAGTTTCTCATAAAAACACTCCCCCTTTGACAACAATGGAAAATGCTACCAACTACCTTCACAGATAAACTTTCTTCCATGATCACTCCCCTTGAGGAGTAGATCCCTACATTCAATCCAAAAAATGATGAGGCTCTAAGCACTTTTGGACTGATGCATCTCTGCATCATTTAGTTCTGACTAGGAGGGGCCTGAACCCCTAACATACCTTTGAAATGTTAGAATAACTAAGAGGGGGGTGAATCAGTTATCCACAGTCCCAAATCAAAATGTGTAATCCAAAACAATTTACTTAAACTTCTACAGCTTGATAACATAAAATACTATATTGTCTGTGCTTTTACTGATTACCAGTCAATAGCATATAATGATTACCCATCAAATCTAACATGTAATATGCAAATTATGATTACAAGAAATCACCACAATGAACACATAACACAAAAGATTTAATGTGGAAACCCTGTGAAGGGAAAAACCACCTGGGACTGGCAACCCTTCTGAAGTGAGGTTGGTGAAGACCTAACCCTGTTAAAGGTTACAAACACACTGTGAGGTGTGACCTTGTTAGAGGATTTTAGACCAACCATTATCATCCAACCAACATTCACTATGGGATTGACATGATAACAATGTTCATTCTATGAATGAAACATATAAGACTTTCAAGTCCACTCTGTTAAGAGATTTCTCTGTTTACAATGGTTAAAATGTAACAGTTGATCTAATTACAATACAAATTCAATTGCAGATGCTCAGATCTATATTATGCTCATTCAAATCCTCTGATCAATATATCAATTCTGTATCAACAATAATCAATGACTTACTGTCACTCGATAATAGCTTTCTAACACTCGGTAAACTCTATTGTTCAGTTCTCCTTAACTAGTTTGATCAGACATACATGAAGCTTGTTCATGTGATAATTCTGCAATCTCCTTCTTCCGGCATAAGTTTCATAATGAAACTCTAGTCTCTTAAATAGACAAGTAAAATATTTTCTTTTCCTCCATTAGATTTTGCCGCTTAAACCTTCCTCGACTAATGTGCTAGTAACACATTTTGATTTCATCCTTTAGATCTTCCTTGAATTATGCTAGTCATTGATCTTCGTAACAAACATTATCTCCATCTTTGATTTCAATGTACTTGATAGCTCATCAATCCTTAATGGCTAAACTAATCATTTAGTTCCTTTCTCCTGCTTGGTTAACAAAGAAATGTGTTGGTGAACACAAGCTTGATTTATACTGTGCTCGGTATACACTACGGTGCCCGGTGTATACTGTAATGCTTTATCAACCGACCACATTGCCTTGTGTCTTTCATCTCTTTTCCTCATCATAGATGAATGAAACATAATCAAGTCAATAACATAAGGTCATAGACTCATTAGCAAGTTACCCAATGTATTCCTTATCCACATTTGTCATATACATCTTCCTCATGTAGATAATTTTTTTCTTGATCTCTCTTACTCCTTTTCTACAAATCTTTAGATAAAGTAACTTACAAGATAAGTGTTGTCAAACTAGTTGACATCAATTATAACATATTACTAATTTAATCATATTACATATCTAATCAACAACTCGGTGATCTCTAACAACAAATCTTCATTTAGGTTCTAAATCAGTTGTAGTTCATCAATCTTCTTCCTTTGGCATTGATGGCAACTCAAGTAATATGAAATATATCATACAAATACCAAACATGTATTATACAACTCTATGAAAAATGATGTACAAGCTCTCCCTAGCTTAATATGTTTAAACACTACATTACTCAACAACATTATCAATGCAGCTTTGACATTCTACAGATATGATCTTTTTAGCTCTCGGATTCCTTCTTCTATTCTTAGTAACTGATCTTCAGTGCTCTCCCTTTTTTTCAGTTTGTCTCTCCCTTAGATAGATGTTTCAGTGTTATCATTGGTGCATTATTGTTTCATATTGTTTATCTCTCCCTTTGACAACAATGCCAAAGAAAGAAATAAAAATGCAGCTCTATAGTAGCCATGTAACTCTCTGTTGTCTAGTGCATTCTTTGTATCTTTGTATACTGATATGCCAATATGTTCCAGTTCTCCAAACTTTTCACAACCTTAGACATGATCCAAAGTGTGAACTATGCTACATCAACATGAATGATCTTCTAATAAGATTAGGATGATGCAACATCCAGATCACATTAGTGACTGGTAGACAAGGGATGGACCTAAAGTCTAGTCCTCAAGTATTCAAATGTATCCTTCAGTAGAGGATTTGTAAATATGTCTACAAGTTGTTCTTTAGATGTAACAAACTCTAGCTTAACTTGCTTCTCCTATACTTTCTCTCTTAAGTAGTGATACTTGATTGATATATGCTTTGTTTTAGAGTGCATCACTGGATTCTTTGAAATGTTTATTGCACTAGTGTTATCACAATATATAATTACTGGCTCAGTGATTATCTCATTCATACCTTCTAGAACTTGCTTAATATATGCAATATTTGAACATTTTTTAGCAGCAACAACATACTCTGCTTTGACTGTAGACTAAGAAATGTAAGCCTGCTTCTTACTTGTCCATGTAACAAGTCTTTCACCAAAGAAAAATGCTCCTCTGATGGTACTTTTTCTGTCATCCACATTTCCAGCCCAATCAGCATCGGTATAGACTCTGAGTTCAAATTTTCCTTTCTTAGGGTACCATAGTCCATAATCTTCTATTTTCTTCAAGTATCTTAAGATTCTCTTTGTAGCAACCATGTGTGACTCTCTAGGGTTTGCAGAAAATCTAGCAACAATTCCCACAGCATGTGCTATGTCTGGTCTACTATGCACTACATACATTAACTTACCAATCATACATTCATACAGTGTCTAGTTCACTTCTGTAGTTTCATCTTCCTTAGTTAGTTTACATCTAGTAGCCATCAGTGTTCCCATAGGTTTAGCATCTTCCATGCCAAATGTCTTCAATACTTCCTTGATATATTTGGATTGTGTGATAGATATACCGTCGCTCTATTGAATCACTTGTAGTCCTAGAAAGAACTTAATCTCTCTGAACATAGACATTTCAAATTCACTTCTCATTTCATCAGTAAATGACTTATAGATTTGATCTTGTCCTCCAAATATAATGTCATCCACAAATATTTCAGCAATAAGAATAGTATGATCTGTATCTCCTTTCATATACAAATTATTGTTCTCACTTGTTCTAACAAATCCAATACTTAACAAATAAGTATGCAGCCTCTCATACTAGGCTCTTAGTGCTTGCTTCAATCCATATAAAGCTTTATGTAATCTACATACCATATCATTCTTTTCTGGATCAACAAACCCTTCTGGTTGTTCTATGTAGACTTCTTCAAGTGTTCCATTCAGAAATGCTGACTTGACATCCATTTGATAAACTTTGAAATTTTTGTGTGTAGGATATGCAAGTAACATTTTGACTCCTAATCTAGCAATAGGTGCAAATGTTTCACCATAATCTATTCCTTCCTCCTGTGAATATCCTTTGCATACTAATCTAGCTTTATTTCTTATTACCTCTCCATTTTCATTTTGCTTGTTTTTGAATATCCACTTAGTATCGATAACATTCTTATCTTTAGGTCAGGGTACTAAGGTCCAAGTTTTGTTCTTCTCTATCTGGTCTATTTCTTCTTTCATTGCATTAACCCATTCATCATTTTCTAATGCAACTTTTATATTCTTCGGTTCATATTCACAAACTAGACATGTACCTTGTCTTGTCTTACTCCTTGTTTGCATACCAGCTTGTTTGTCTCTAATCTTTTGTGTCTCAGGATGATTTCTTATGATAAAACTTGTCAATATATGATTTATTATTTCTTGTTCATCCCGTGCAGGTTCATTTGCTTGCTTGGTAGGTCCTTCCTTCTCATCGATTTCTTTTTCTCATTCCTCAGTATTGTTTTCCTGCTGACCGGTTGTCACTATCTGCTATGTCAGTAGGTACTTAGGTTTTTCAATGTAAGTGAATCTACTCTAGTCCTCAGGTTCCTTTCTTCTTTCCTCTACATTCTTATCATCAAACTCATCAATTCAAACATTATTACTTTCAATCATTTTATTTGTAACTCGGTTCAGACACTTGTATGCTTTACTTTTACTGGAATATCCTAGAAATATCCCTTCTTTACCTTTTGAGTCAAACTTTCCATTTCTTTCATCTTTCAGAATAAAAAATTTGCTTCCAAAAATCCTAAAATAACTTACAGTGGGTTTGTGTTCAAACCATAACTCATAGGGTGTCTTATTAGTGTCCTTCTTCAGTTGCACTAAGTTCAAAACATAAACAATTGTGCTGATAGCTTCTCTCCAGTATGTTTGGGAAACATTCTTTTCTATCATTAATGTCCTTGCATAGTCAACAATTGACCTATTCCTCCTTTCAACAATGCCATTCTATTGTGGTGTCCTCAGTGCAGAGACCTGTCTTTTAATACTATGCTAATTACAAAAATTAGTAAATTCATTAGAGATAAATTCACCTCCTCTATCAAATCTTAAGCATTTCAATTCTTTACCAGTCTCTTTTTCTACTTTTTCTTTATACCACTTGAACATCTTGAATGCCTTATATTTTTCTTTTAAGAACATGACAGTCATCAACCTAGTATAATCATCAACAAAAAGAATAAAATATCTGTCTCCATAATAACTCTGAGTTCTCATAGGACCACATAGGTTTGTATGAACCAACTCATGTATCTTCTTTGTTGAATAATCTGTGCTTTTAAAACTAGACTTAGTCATTTTACCTTTCTAACATTCATGACACATAACATGATTAGGCTTTGACAAGTTAGGCAGACCTCTAACTCTTTTCTTTTTACCAATCTTAATCATGTTATCAAAACTCACATGGCATAACCTCTTATGCCACAACCATGCATCTTCATCTTTCATCAATAAATAGGAAGACTGATCATTATCAAGATAAAATAGATTACCTCTGGATTGTGTACTAGTTCCAACAAGTCTTCCTCCATCATCAAATATTTTCACATTTTTGCTCTCAAAAGAAACTTGGTGGCCTGAATTGTTCAGCTGTGCCACACTTAGCAAGTTATAGTTTAATCCTCTTACCCAATATGCATTTTCACATTTTAATCTATCATTTATCATCAAGGATCCTTTACATCTTACCATACAAGGTGCATCATTATCCATTCTTATAGATCCTCCATTGTATTCTTCAAGATAATCAAATTTTTCTTCATCACCAGTCATATGATGTGTACAACCACTATCTATAATTCATGTATCATTATTATTAACCTTAGAGATAAGTGATGTCTCTACATACCTTTCATCTTCTTTAGAATCATCCTTCATTGCCACAAATACTACCTCCACATCATCATCAATGTCCGTATTGGTGATATCTTCTTCCTCAACAATGTAGCAAATCTTCTTGCCTTTGTCATTATTGTCCCTGTTGTCTCAGTTATCTCAGTTGTAGTGTCGGTAGCCTCTGTTGTATCTTCTCCCATAGCTTCCTTCAGATTAGTCTTTGGTTCTTTCGTCATCTTTCTTGTGTGGACATCTAGTAGCAATGTGACCAACTTCTTTACAGTTAAAGCATGCTAAAGGTAATTTTCCTCTATATCTTCCTTTTCCTTTAGGTAACCTTCTGGCCATAAGAGCTTCAAGCTCATCAAGCTCATCATCAGTATTGCTATCACTATCATCCTTATTTCTTCTAGTAGACTTACCAATCTTCAGAGAAGTCATGAAAGAAGATTCAATAGATGGTACAACACTATTATCATAATTATTTAGTTCAAATGTTGAAAGATTTCCAATCAGATTATCAAGAGTGAGTGTGTTGTTAGGTGCTGACCTATTTTAATAAATTGTAGATAATCTGATGGCATAGATAGGCAATAGGGTCCTTAGAATTTCTCTTACCATAATGTCTTCATCAATAACTCCATCTGATGCTCTAATAATATGAACTACCTCTTTTATTATGTTTGTGTACTGCACAATGTTTTCACCTTCTTTCATTTTCATTTTATCGAATCTTCCTCTTGAACTTTCTACTCTTGCTCTCTTGACATTCACATCACCACTATAAATTTGAGCTAGTTTATCCCACATCTTCTTAGCAGTAGTACAGTCCTTGGTATCTTCAAATTCAACATCTGAATAGGTAGCAACAATCTACATCATAGTGTAATACCTAAAATGTAGTGTTAGGGAATGGAAAACAAGCTAAGCATTCAACAAAACAAACTAGATAACACTTATGCTAACACCCACAAAATGAAGACAAAACCAAAAAGGAAATGCAAACCTCAAAACCTCAAAGTCTCCAAATGTGGAAGATTTGTCCAATAGATTGGATGTGTGCTCATGGACTATGCTTCAAGCTTCAAGAGAGAAATGGGCATAATAACTTTGCATCAATGGTGGATGAAAATGAAGGAGGAGAGCTTCTCTTTATAGAAAGATGCATGAAATGGATGGTCAAGATTAAGATGAAAAAGGGGAAAGAGAAATAGTGGAGATGCATCCAAGGGAGAGCACATGGATTGTGCTTTCTCAAATGCATAGCATTGTGAAAAGTGTCACAATGAGGGAGGATGAGACAAGAGGTCAAATGCTTGAGGGATGTGTCAACTTTGGAAGGTGTGAGAGGGGACAAATGTGTAAGAGGTGTAAGAGGCTTTATGATTTCTCATTGGAGGATGTGGAGGTGTTGTCATGAGGGTTGACTTTGAGTTGGATTAGCATTTCTTAATCTTGGATTATGATTGTGCACATGTTTAGGGGGGTGATTAGGCTTGGTTTAGAGGGTAAGTGGAGGATTAGGTGGATGTGATGGGAGGAGAGAGAATGAGTGGAGGGTTAGATTAACTAAGCATGGGTTTTTAGCTAATTAAATAGGATTTAGAATTAAATATTTTATTTAATTCGAAGTGGGAGGAAAAGGGGATTTATGAATTAATTTATTTAGATAAATGTATCCATTTAAATTAATAGAAGAATAAGGATTTAATTAATTATCAGACTATAGGTTTGTCATTTTGATAATTAATTGGGCTATAATTAATTAATTAAATTAATTAACTAGGGGATGGCACAAATTAATTAAATAATAATATTTAATTAATAAAATACCTTAGGAGAAGACTAAATAAAATTACTAAATAATGTAATCAAATTTAGGTGTCTACATTTTGCCCCTCTTTGACATAGTGTTGAGATAACATTGTTTCGAAGATGTTTTTAGCAATAAATAAATGACACGAAGAATGGACGTAGTAGTAGAGATGACCCAGTTATGGGTCAGGATGGTTAGACTAGGTGATGCACCCTCAAGAGGGTGAGGGGGAAAGAAAAAGGGGCCCAGGCAGTGTCTCGAAAGGAAAAGGGGAAGAAGGTGATGTGAAGGAGGTGGGTAGGTTTGCATCATGACAAGGTGCTTATGGGGGAAAGATGGGTGAAAGTAGACATGAGGGAGATGCTTTTTTGGGGATTTTCTTTAGGATGATTTGAGCTTGTGTTCAGATGATTGATAGGAGGGAGGATATTTAGTGAAGCTTGAGCATGGGGTATTCGGAAGGGGAACACCACCATGTAGTTTTGAGCACTTATTTTGATATAGCAATAGAAAGGATGAACCAAAATTACTAGGAACATGAGGTCATGTCGCTAGCGTTGCATAGGACTGACGTAAAAAATACATGCAAGGATTTCCCTAGCATCACACATGCACCTCGAAGGACACATGGTGGAAATGATGCGAGGGAACCCACAAAAAAACAACACTTCCCAAGTGCACCAAGTAACCCAAAAGATCACAAGTGAAACATGCAAGGGTCATGTCTGTCTGACTCACAGGAAGAAACAAAAAGATCACAAAAGACCATGCCCTAGAATAACACCTCCTATTGCAACACACCATGATATAAATGATCATGGAGGCCTTAATGAGAGTAGTCAACTGAGATCACGGAGTCAACTGAAAAGATAAAACAAGAAAACTGAAACCAAAGCAATAAGACCAAAAGATGTCCTTTGCCAAAAGAGATTGATTGATTGTGGATGTTGAGATTTAGGTCAAACATGGAGGAAGGATGCATCCTACAAGGACCTGGTTGATGGGTAGTGACTGTATTGGGAATTTTTGATGGGGCAAATGAACAACCTTTGGAGAATCATAGTGACGCAAGATACTTGCTAAGGGAACATTGTTGATATTGAGGTCATTTGGGTTATGTGCTTTGTGATCAAAAGGTACTATTGGGAGAGACCAAAGTGATATGTATAGGAAGGAGACACTATATACAATGAGTATTTACATCATTGTAGGAAGTAGGATAGCGAATCTCGTGTGCTGGCGCAATAGGAATGACACCTTGGGAACAAGGGATGGGTAAAATAGAATGAAAAGTGGTGAATGGATTTAGATGGGTTGGGAATTGGATTTTGATAGATAATGATATGGTCCATTATGTATGGCACCTGTTTACCAGGTTTTCACCAACATACTTGTCCAAGGTGCTTGAATTGCCAAGTTTTCACCATTGGGCGGTATTTTTCTCTTTACTTTTCTCCATATTTTGATTTTTTTGTTTCATCAAGGTGCCTATTGGCCATGTTTTCAAGGATGATGATTTTTTCAGGACATTTTATAATTTGTAGGATTTTTTAAGGATTTTTTCAAGACTGTTTATGATTTTTTTAGGATCATATTTCATGGTTCAAGCATAGAACTACTTTAGATGTATGATATTAATAGGATCATGAAGAGCCTCCCCTTCAGGTGTTGACAACTAATAAGCTCCAAAACTAAAGGAAGTTGTCACCACATAGGGACCTAACCAAGTGGGCTCAAACTTCCCTTTCTTTTCATGATTTTCTTATACTTTCTAGTTCTCTTTTAGGACTAGGTCTCCCACTTGGAACTGTTGAGGGTGTACCTTTTTATTGAAGCTCCTCTTGAGATGATTTTGGTACATGATCAGGTGATCATAGGCCCATTACCTCTAATTTTCTAGCAAGTCCAATTGTGTCAAACATGCCATGTGGTAGTCTTCATCGGTGATGTAGTTCTTCATGGACATGCGTAGTGAAGGGATTTCGACCTCAATTGGCAGAACAACTTCAACACCATATACCAAGGAGTATGGGGTGGTACCTATGGGGGTATGAAATGAGGTGTAATAGGCCCAAAGGGTGGGATTGATTTGCAAATGCTAGTCACAACCAGAATCATTGACAACTTTCTATAGGATTTTTAGGATGGTTTTGTTGGTTGCCTTAGCTTGGCCGTTTCCTTGTGGGAAATATGGGCTAGAAAAGTGTTGGTGGATGCAGAATTGGTAACAGAGCTCTTTGACATGCTAGTTTTCAAATGGAGAGCTGTGATCTATGAAGATGGTGGAGGGAATGCCAAAATGGAAAAAGATGTGGTACAGGATGAATTTAGAGATCTGGACACCAGTATTTAAGTTGAGCGGAATTGCTTCCACCCACTTTGTAAAGTATTCGGTGGCTGTAATGATATAATTGTGTCCGTCAGAAGAATGAGGGTGGATCATGCCAACAAGGTCAAAATCCCAACACGCGAAGGGCCACAGAGGTGCAATGGGTTGTAAGTCTTGTGCTAGTGCATGGATCAAATTGGCATGTTGTTGGCACTATAGGCACTTCTTTTCAAACTCACAAGCATCATGCTCCATGGTCAGCCAATAATACCCAACTCTAAGTAGCTTCTTTGCAAGGATGATGCCACTCATGTGAGCACCAAAAATACTAGCGTGTACTACTTTTAAAGACACAACGGCCTCATTTGAGTCTAGACATCAGGAGAGGATGTTATGATACCCACAATGATATAGGGTGTTGGCTACAAGAGTGTAGCAGGATGCTCTGTGAATAAGGTTTTGGCATTCAGTGTTTTTGAGGTGAGGAGATATGATACCATTCTTTAGATAAGTGTGAATGTTGTGGTACCATGGGGACTGGGGACCAACCAAGATGCATACCATATTAGCCTTAGCATTCTCGTAAGCGGGCATGTGTAGTTGCTTGACTAGAAACTCATATTGCATAGCGTCATGGGGGATTTCCAATAGTGAGCTGATGGTGGCCATGGTGTCTACTACCTTATTCTGAAGTCTTGGCACTTGCATGAACTATATGCTGACAAAGTGTTCTTTGAGTTTTTCTACAAGCTCTTTGTAGGGTAATAGCTTGTCGTCCTTTGTTTGATATTCATCAAGGACCTGCTTGATTATCAAATGGGAATCTCCAAAGACTTGTAGTTCTGTGATATTCCATTGAATGATAGTTCTGAGACCTGCTACAAGAGCTTCATATTATGAGATGTTGTTTGTGCACATGAATCCTAGCTTGAAGGATTTTGGGATGTAGTCTCCCTAAGGGGTCACAAATAGTATTCCTATCCCCGGTCCATGTGATGTATATGAGCCATCAAAATATAATTTCCACTGGGGTTGTTCCTCGACCATACAAAGATGCTCATCTAGGAATTCCATTTCTAGAGGGTATGCATCGATTAAGGGAGCTTTTGCAAGCTGATCAGCAATAACTTGTTCCTTGATGGCTTTTTAGTCAACATACTGGATGTTGAATTCACTAAGAAGCATTACCCATTTCACCATTTTCCCTGTGAGTGTGGCTTTTGAGAGTAGGTATTTGAGTGGGTCGACCTTGGAGATTAACTTTACTATGTGACTAAGCATATAGTGATGGAGTTTTTGAGTGGAAAAAACTACTGCCAAGTAGGCTTTTTCCATTGGAGAATAGTTCAGCTCATAGCCAACCAGTGTATGACTGATTTAGTAAACAACCCTTTCTTTTCTATCATCATCAAGCTGGGCTAAGAGTGCCCCCAACACTATAGTAGTTGTGGATATGTACAAAATGAGGGGCCTTCCTGGTGTTGGTGGAACAAGAATAGGTGCATTTGCCAGATATTCCTTGAGTTTTTTGAAGTTGCACTGGCAGATGGGGTCCCACTTGAAGGTGGTGTCCTTTTGCAAAAGATGCATGAATGGCTGGCACTTATTTGCTAGTTGGGAGATGAATCATTGAACTGATTGTAACTTTCCTTGTAGGCTCCTTAATTGTCTGAGAGTTCTGGGGGGAGGCATTTCTATGATGGCTTTTACCTTTTTGGGATTAATCTCTATGCCACGCCTAGATACAATGAACCCTAGAAGTTTTCTGGATGTCACGCCAAAAACACATTTCTTTGGATTAAATCTTAAACCATATTTGTGCAGTCAGTCAAATACATCTTCAAGGACATCAAGGCATTTGCATCATGTTCTGTATTTTTCTAGAATGTCATCCACATAGTCCTCAAGGATCTTATGGATCATGTCATGAAAAATTGTGGTCATGGCTCTTTGATAGGTAGCTCCCACATTTTTAAGTCCAAATGGCATCATGTTATAAAAAAATGTCCCCCAAGGTGTAGTGAATGCTATCTTGTGCTAGTCTTCTTTAGCTATTATAATTTGATTGTACCTTGAGAAACCATCCATAAGTGATAGCATCTCATGACCTGCAGTGAGATCTACGATTATATCAATGTTGGGGAGCGGGAAATCATCCTTTGGACATGCCTTTTTGAGGTCCCTGAAGTCAGTGAAAATTCTTATGGCACCCAAGGGCTTGGTAAAAGGCACCATGTTAGAGATCTAGTCAGAATAGTCGATGGCTCTGATGATCTTTTCTCAGAGAAGCATTTTGAGTTTTGCTTTTACTAACAAGGCCACTTTTGGGTGCATTCTTCTCAACTTCTGTTTGATTGGTTTGACCTCAGGATCAACTACGAGGTGGTGGACAACAAGATTTGGGTCAAGTCTAGGCATGTGCGCATACGAAAATGCAAAATTTATGATTGATTCTCATAGAAGAGCCACAAGGGCCAACTCTTCTCCCTCAATTAATGATGCAAAAATGTAGGTGATCCTTGGAATTGATTCTGTGCCCAAATTGACCAGCTTGGTTTGCTCGATGAATATAGGTGACTACTCTGGTTGATCATCTTGGATGGGAGGAAGAGGCAAGTCTCCTTCCTCCAGTGCCTCAGAGAGGTTTTCATTGTCGGATACACCCTTTATTTTTACTATTTTTGAATCAGGATATGCCCCAGAGGGGTTTTCACATGAGGATTCTTTATTTTCTTTTTTATTTTTACTTTTGTGGCTAGAGACTTTCTCTTCCCCAAAGTACCCCTTTAGATTGAGCTGATATACTTCAGTCAATTCCTATCCCCATTTTGATTGCTGATCTATGGCACCCATGAATCTTAGGAGTGCTTCCTCACTTCAGAACTCATTGATATGTACTACGCTTGGTTGGTCCCATTCTATGAGGTTGGGATGAATGAGGGGGATGTCAATGAGGTTGATGGAAATTTGGCAAAGGAAAGAATTACCCAGGAAGGTTTTGTCATCAAAGATATCATTGTAGGACCATTTTTCTTCCTCTTCTGAAACATCTTCAACTTCCATGAGTTCATCTTGGATTCTCAAAAGAGTTACATTGGGTGAATTGATGCCCCCAGTCATGGCGTCAAGTCCTTATATGTGCAGGTGAGGGGGATCAAAGCTGAGGCCTGGAGTCTGTGGATTTTGG
This sequence comes from Chamaecyparis obtusa, assembly GCA_027943335.1. Taxonomy (NCBI): domain Eukaryota; kingdom Viridiplantae; phylum Streptophyta; class Pinopsida; order Cupressales; family Cupressaceae; genus Chamaecyparis; species Chamaecyparis obtusa. The sequence continues at coordinate 164,901 of BSBK01000411.1, forward strand.
AAGTCTCCATGGGGTCTTTCATTCCAGCTTCATTGGGTCCCAGACCACCTCCTTGATAATCCCATAGTTTTGTGGCCCATTTGTGTAGTATAGGATATTTTTCTTTGAAGTACCTAAGGAACTTAGTATCGGGAGGTGGATGATCCTTGTACAACTATTGGTTGATATCAGGGGCTAACTCTTGGCTGTTCAAAATTTCATTGGAAATAAAAGAAGATGAGCCCATGGTTTTGATCTTGGGACCTTCCTGAGGAGCCTTAGTCTGGTTACAGTGTCATTTGTGTGTGTGCGGGTCCAAGGGGAGAGCCCGTACTGCAAAGGCATCTAGTCGGCTATACTATCCATAGCCTTTGTTATTGATCTTGATGGAGGAAAGAGTAGAAGTGAGGATTGTTTTTGGATCACAATGGGACTAGGAAGAGCTAGCAATGGATGTGTCAATGTCAATTCTGAGACAATGAGTGGAGTGAGGAAATGAGGTTTCAATCACACGATAGTATGTGAAAGGTTGGGGATCTGCATGGATGGTAATTTAAGTGCCTTGGTAAGGGATTTTGATGCACTGATGATAGGTGGAAGGGACTTCTTGGATGGAGTGGATCCATGGATGGCCCAGGAGGATGTCGTAAGGAAGGTCAAGATCAATAATGTGGCATACTATGTCTTGAGTGATAGGACCAATTTTGATTGGCAACAAAATGGTACCTTCAGAGGTACACTCTAGATTATTATAGGACTTGAAGGTGATCACTTCATGGGAGATGTCTGCTTCTATGAGGCCAATCTGTTGAACAAAATTTAAGGTAATGCGGAGTGGGAGATTATGATTTGGTTCAACGGATGGCATGTCACATGGCTGAAAAGAGAGGGTGGATGGTGTGGACAGGTGCCCCACAAGGTTCTTTAATTGGATGGCATTGATGTCTACAGGGATGTGGGCCTCTTGGAGGGCTTTGTTGAGGACTTCTTGATGGAGGGGTGATGTGTGAAGGATGTCAAGGATGGAGATTTGTGCAGGTGTGTTCCCAAGGTGTTCCAGGAGATTGTATTATGCGTTAGGGATGATTATAGTATTAGCATCGGCAATAGATTTCTAACCTCTATAGGTAGTAACAACACATTTATTATTAGATTCTTTGACAGTGATCACATTCACAATAGGCTCAACCTGAGAGATACAACCAAAAAACTTATCATAGTTGATGTAGGTAGTGGTATATTCTTTCCCATCACCATGGTCACCTTTTTTACCCTTATCTTGGTCAGTGGGAGGGTTAGCATTGACTTGGGTCTTTCTGGTATTGTGTTTAGGAAACACATTTTGGTAGATTTGTAGGTTGGCATTGGGTGGCGCTTGGGGAGGAGCATCGACTATGATTTCCTTTTTGTCTATAAGGTCTTGGACATAGTTCTTGAGCTTCATGCATTTAGCGATAGTGTGTCCCTTAACATGGTGATATTCACAGTACTCATTATCCTTGTACCAGGATAGCTTGGGTGTCGAATCATCAAAGGGATGGGTTTGTAGATACACAACCAGGTTGGCACTCACCATCTTGTGAAAACAATGTCAAGGGGTTCTCTAAGGGGTGTAAACATGTGCTTTGGTTCATTCTAAACACGGGGCTTATTTCATCCTTGGGTAATAGATATAGCATTGGTTTGGTTAGCAGGAGGCTGATAGGGTGGTTTTTGGTAGGTGGGTGGTTGCTGTTGGAACACAAGTGCCGATTGTTGATACACAGGAGTTTGCTATTGATATGCTGGAGGAGGGGCATTAGGACTTGCAACCATGACTTGGACATTCCTAGTGTCTGTGGCTCCATCAGCGACCATGTTCTTATTCTTGTTCCAGTATCAAGAATGGTCATTGTTTGGTCTATCCTGAGAGCTTTCTTTATAGTGTTTGATGCTACCATCATCCAAAAGAGCTCGCTCAATATTGATGCCTTTCCCTTTAATATCTTGGTAAGTCTGAATGTAGTTCATCTTCATAGAATGGGATAACTTCGGATGCAGATTATCAATGAATATCTTGGCAAGGTGTTTTTCTAGCGATTGGTATGATAATCTCATGGTGAGATTTTGTCAACATTGCAAGTAGTTGGCCAGAGTTTTTCCCCCCTTCTGCTTGGTATTGCACAAGTCCAATAAAGTGAGCTCATTCTCAATGTTGTGTGCATATTGGCTAACAAATTTTTCTAAAAGTTATGGAAATGTGGAAAAAAACCCATAAGGTATTTTGTAGAACCATTCGAGGGCAGGCCCTCCCAAGCTCTTGCAAAAGAGTCACATGAGGAATATGTCGTTAAATGCCACCTCCTAGCATGCCATGTAGAACTCTTTGAAATGGTTGACTGGATCACCCTTCCCTCGATACTTGTCAAAATTTGGTGTTTCAAAATGCTTAGGGAAGGGGATCGCTATGATTGATCTATCAAATGGATATGGACAAACCTCCTCAAACTTGAATGTGTTAGTCTCAATACCGATCTTAAGTTCTTTGATAGCATTTCTTATTTCTACCCATTCTGATTTGGTAGGTGTTGGAGCGGGCACTCCCATTGAAAATGGATCAGATGGTGTGGGTGAATATGGAGGGATATGTGGAGGATATGGTGAGCTAGGGTATGGGGATTTTCTGACTGAAAAAGCCATCTGGAATGGGTTCTGGCTAGCTTTCTGAGTGAGATATTGCTAGTGTAAGGTGGGTGGGTGCTGTGGCAGGGCTTGCTATTGCAGGATGAGGGGGTTTGTTGGAAATTTGGCTGATTTGGTTACATAGATTTTGTCATTATGGAAACATATGATCTACATGAAGATCGCACAAGTCAGAGAGATAGTATGTCAGCGCGCAATGCGAAATTGTCTAAGTATGAGACAATGTGTTTTTACTAGTGAACCTGAAGATAGTTTTTGTTTGCGATGTCAACTAGAGTAAGTTTAGTGCTTAAGAACTTGAACATAGACTCTATGGTGACTATTGAAGACTCATCTCAGAGCGCAAGTTAGTACGACATGTATGAAAGAAGTTATGATAGTTTTTCTAAAGATAGTGTTAAGTCGACAGGACAGAATATGAAGACAGAATTGGTAAAGATTTAAGGGATTATTTTTTTTATCAAAATAATGACTTAACAATATAAAGGGATGACATCCTAGATGTTAACCCTTGGATAAAGTTATTTTTTAATATGATAGCTGACTGGAAAGTTATTAATCTTAATAACTTATATAAATGTAATTGTGAATTGTAAGAAGAATAGAATGATGAAGGAATAGATGTATGTAATAGTGATAGTGAAAGAGAAGAGAAAAGATATTGATGCAAGAAACATAAGGTTATGTACCTTGACCTACTTTTGTAATCAATAAATATTGTACATTACATGTTTGCGCAGTAGGCTCATTTGGTAATCACTTTTTGTACTGCCAATTCCTAACAAGGTTGAGGCTTCTAAAAAGGCCTACAGTCCCTTAATCAAGACTGACACACTATATGCATGTAATAGACTCCTAACAGGGTCAATATCCTTAACATGATACTTTTTATTAGTGGATCTTTGTGGGCACCATCCCCACCGGGGTTTTCCCTTGGCCAAGGTTTCCTCGAGAACAAATAATGTGTTATGAGTTCTTTAGTTTTATTGCTATGCATGTTGTTTAGCTTCTTATGTTATGCATGTGTTAAGATAATCTATTATATCTATAATTGGGAAAAAATTAATATTTGTAGAATACTGATTCACCCCCCCTCTCAGTATTCCCTATTTTTAACAATTGGTATTCGAGCTTAGTTACTCAGAAAAAAATCATTCAAGGAAAACCTAGCAACTTGAGTAAGATCTCTATGGATATGGATCAACTACAGAAGAATCTTGAAGAAGCTCTTGAATAGATTGATATGCTTACTAATGAAAGAGATACTCAAAAAAGAAAATATGATGATGCAAAGAACCTCATTGAGAAATTGAAAAACAAGTTGGAAGATCTGAAATCTAAAAAGGAATCTGAAGTTTTGATTGAAGATTGTGATGACAATTTAGAAAAAGAAAATGAGCTCCTTAAGCATGAACTGAAGATATAAAATCTAAAGCTTAGTTTGAAAGATGGAAATTGCAAGAATGAAGCAAATTTGAAATCTGAGAATGAAAGTCTAAAGACTAAAAATGAAGGACTAAAATCTAAACTTGGTAAAGTAACATCTGAACTTGAGAAAGTCAATTTGTAGTATGCTGAACTTGAGAAATACAATGCAATTGTGAAAGGTGAACTGACTCAATCTAAACAACAACTTGAAATGATATATTCAACTAGTGAGAAGATTGATGAACAAATATCTTATCAAAAACCATTCTATGATAAGACTGCTCTTGGATTCAACACTTTTAAAGAAAATGAAGAGAGCAAGGAACTAGATCTGAAAATATCTGAAAGCATAGATGAGAAGAAGTCTGATAAGATTAACAAATTTGAAGATACACCTAAGGAAGAAGAATCACCTAAGCAAGAGGAATCACCCAAAGGTATGCAAAGATAATTCAAAGGTAGATGTTTTGCTTGTAATACTATTGGTCATAGGAAGAGAGATTGCACAGGTAAGCAATTCAAACCTCTTAATGGTTATTGTTATAATTTTCATGGTTTTGGACATAGAGCTATTGAATGCAAGAAACCTAATTTTATTGAGAATAATAATAGTAGTAGAATGTTTAGGAATACTAACAATGTAGATAAGAAACCTACTGAAGATATGAACAAAAGAAATGGAGTAATATGTTATTTATGCAACAAGGTTGGACACATTGCTAGAAATTGCAGATTATAGATCAATCAGCCTAGACCAAGATATGGGAACAATGGAATAGTTTGTTAGATATGCAACAAGATTGGATACACAACAAGGTTTTGCAAAATGAACAATAGAGTTTTTCATACCAATCCTAACCCTAGAAGTCATGCAAGAAGAAATGAAGATGCAAGTAACAGTCAGAAAGGATGTTGTAGTAATTCAGATGAAGTGAATTTTATCAAAAGCATAGATCAAGGAGGCATATTCAACATTGAAGGTAATCAGGAAGGTGAAGTATTAAAAGGTAAGAATGAATCTTTACCTGACCCATCTCAAAGTACTTAATTTATGAAAATTACAATAGAATAGGAACATAGATTAGTGTAGAAGTAGATATATGATGAATTGAGTCTTGCGCAGTTAATACAAGGTATTATATGATGTTCTAATACTATGGTTAAGAGTGCAAAGAAAAATATTATATTTTGTGAGATCGCATGAAGTTTTAAGTTTTGCAGGTTACCAGAATCAACTTTTTGGAAAGAAGTGGAAAAAGAATTGAATGCGATGTCAAATCTAAGTGAGATTTAATTAATAAAAGGTCATGATCAGTATTATTTGATCATCAAAGTGAATTCAAGTGTTAAGGAGATCAAAGAGTAGTGATTGGAAGCATTTTGAAAGGATTTGGAGAAGAATTTTTGTGCCGAATCTACACAAGCCCTAAATCATGAAATCAAGGTATTTTACTTGGCAGCTATTTAAATTAGTAAAGGAATTAGAGGAAATCATGAATGTTTCTTTAATTCACAATGTTAGAGATAAAAATAGACCTAAGATGAAAAGGAAATCATTAGAACCCTTGGAAGATGATCCTAGGTTAGCTTTATCATCCGTACCAAATGGAGTTTTACATCTAGAGAATGTTAGAAGTTATCTTGGATGCAAACTAGAGACTATCAGTGATAGTGATTTCAACAAGGAATATCAGAAGATCTACAATCAGGACATGACATTAAAAGAAGGATTTGAACATTTGAAAGATAATGAGATCATTAAGTATGCATTACAGTATGAATTTGATAATGAAGAATGTACTAAGATAATTCTAAGCATAATTCATAATGGGAAGTTTTGGTTAGAAGATAGAGTGATAAATATCACAGCTGATTTGATTCATGAAGTTATTGGACTATCTAAAACTAGAGCCATTCCTTTAAAGGAGAAGAACATGAGGAAAATAGTCATAGACAACAAAAATTCATCCTATAATGGTAGAGGAATTGTGATTAGTAAGATTCAACAAGATGATGTCAGATACTTATGTAAGATCCTAACCACTAAGTTTTGTGCAAACTCAAGAGAGGATGACATGGCAGCTAGAATGATACATGCAACTTATCTGATGTGTGTTGATAAAGTACAAGTTGATATGTGTGAGATTAAAAGAATTCAACTATTTGTGAATTTGGAAAAGATTAAGAAAAATAAGTATACATAGTTTAGATTCTCATCCCTAATCACCTATATGTTTTTTCATCTATCGAGAAGATTTTCTTACACCATTGGAAATGACTAGAATGATGGCCAAACTACAATGGAAAGGATTAACCTAATGTATAGGAGGCATGTTATTGATAAAGTGAATGAGAGTGCAGTATTGGTAATCAAGACATTTCATGATATAGTGTCTAGCAGATCAAGGATCCCATAGTCTCTTGTGGAGAAGTATAAAAATGAGATATGTTTCATGGGTGATACTGACTTTACCTATATTGAAGACGTAGAACCTAGAATAGAGTTCATAGAGCCTCTTGGCTATGAGATGTCTGAGGTAGATACAGAAGTGTATGTGAGCACGTTACTTAAGTGCAAGTTGGACACTCATTATAATAGGTTTGGAACCTTTGAGGAGAACTTCAACACCACAAAGACCTTACTTGAAGAGAAGTAGTCAAAGAAAAGAGTTGAGAGTACTATCAAGAAAATTCTAAAAGATACAGGGATGAATGAGCATGAATTCTTGGTAGCAAAGAAAATAGTAGCAACAATCAAAGATATTGGACAAAAAGAAGTTTTGTCTATTCCACCTTTATCATCAATTGCAACACAAAAAGAAGAAACACAAGTTAAGGTGAAAGTGGAAGAAATTGAGAAGGATCAAGAAGCAAGGATATCCACTAGATCCACTTGGAAAACTTGGAAACCTAGAGTTGAGAAGCTTAGTGAGTAGATCATTCAAGATGGAGACTTTACAAGAATAAATAAGTATTATGATCTCTATGATTATGCAAAGAGATTAAATCTGGAAAATGTAGTGGTAAAGCATATGATTTTGTCTAATAAGAAGTTTGATACAATTCAAGGTAAGATACCTAATGATTTGTACAATAAACTTGTGAATAGGAAGAAGAGAGCATCAGAAGAAGACACATCTATTAGAGAAAAGGTTGTAAGAAAGATTTATGTTGTAAAAGATGAAGCACACTTTAGTCAAATTATGAAAGCTTTAAGCACCCATTTGAGAGCCAAGAAGAGAACCATTCAGATTATGAGAGGCGGATATGAAGTTAATGCAAAAACATAACAAGAAATCATCAAGGTTATGTCAGATAATGTTGGAGAACCATCAGTTGCAGCAGAACAAGAAGGTGAAACAAAAAAAGAGGACATTCCCTCTCCACTAGACATAAACATTGAAGATGAATTCATGAATGTAGAAGGAACTAAGATCACATTGGATACTGATGATAATGTATTTAAGAATCTGGAAAACATTGTTGACAATTCGGCTTTTGAAGAGCAGGAGACTACCAAAGGAGAAGAGAAAATAGAGACCATAGTTGTAGAACCTAGAGTGACAGAAAAACAAGTACCTGATTCCACTAAAGAAGATACAGTCTTACTCCTAAGACTGGAAAGAAGAATAAGATTGGATCTATGAATGAAAATTTGGGAAAGGAAGTAGATGATGATGATAAGATGGAATTGATCACATCATTGAACAAGATCATTGGAAATAATAAGAAAGTAAAAAGTCTTGAAGGATGCTTGAAGGAGCTTATTGAGAAGTTACAAGGTGTTGTTAATACAAAAATTGCAGAAGCTGACCCTCTGGAGAAAGAAAAGAAAGTGATGAACACTTTTGACAATGAGTTCACAAATTTAACTAATATAGCAAAAGTGAAAGCTCAAGTAGCCTATGAAGCCAAAACACTTTTGAACATTAGCCAGAATATCAGGAATGATATCAACAATCTTGATATCTATATAAAGGACTTGAAAAAGGATTTGGAAAGAGGAAAATCCTTGTATATTTAGTGTACACAATTAGAGACCTTGATAGTGTATGCACCCTAAAATGGTCGCCTAGACTTTGGGCCCCCATTCAACAATTTATCAAATCCCTGGATCAATATTTTCAAAAATCAACATTTTCAGCTTAATATCAATTTTCTTGATCAAATCCTAATTTTACCATTTATTCAATTATTTTCTATGGGCTAACCATCTTATCCTAAAGTCTTTATTTATTTAAAAGGAATTTCCTCCCCTTTTAATAAATAAAAAGCCCCCACTTTTCCTCTTATCCTAAGTTGCACAAATAAAAAATTATTCTTATTTTATAAAAAGGAGAAAAGCACTTTTTGTCTCATATGGACACAAAAGTCAACTCTTATTTTCTCATTGGAGGATACTTGTGCACATGGATTGCTCCTCTTTTATGTGTTAGGAATAAGGTGTCTCAACCTTGGATAATTCTGATTCTTATTATTTGTTTTGTAAATGTATTTTTTTTGCAAATAATGTAATTAAGTGTGAGTGTACATGTCTAGTTGGCATGTTGATGTGTCACTCCACTTGATGTGTTGGCATCTTGTGCATAAGGAGATCATGACTAAAATGGTCATGATGGATTCCTATGACGCGTAAGAACTATTTAAGGAATGTGCTATGACAGGTGTAAGAGCATCTTATGACTTGGGCCTATTTGGGTGCCTAAGAAGAAATGGTTGGTGTGTGTAAGAGAATATGCCAAAAATAAATTGGTATGACAGATTCTCTTACACTTCTCTTGTGACTATTATTTTTAGTGGATTCTATGACAAGTTGTCATAGTCTATTCTAGGGATGGACACCTATTCTTGGGATTGCATTTAACAACTGTGTACATGTGGCTTTGTGCATGGGTCTTGGTGGTTGTGCCTTTTTTTGGGTCCAGAAGAGTCTATATATATGATGCTGCTCTTATGGGAGAGATATAACAAAAATTTAAGTCTTTTTGGCTTTGTCTCTCATTTCCTAAAAGAACTTGCATTGCAAGTGTATTGTAATCTTTGTGTTGAAGATAATACATTGTGCAAGTTTTGGAGTGCTGGGGTTTTTTACTGAAAGGTTTTCCCCAGGGTATATCATTGTGTCATTCTTTATTTTTCTATATGTATGGTATGTGGTTGCAATATCTTTGTTAAAGTAGTTAACGAATCTAAAATTGTAAGGATTTATAAGAATTTTCACAATACTTTCCTATAGAGATTAACGTAGGAAGCTGTTTCCGCACCTAAGTTTCCTTACAAGTGGTATCAGAGCTTGATCAACTTTTGATCCTAGTTGTTGGGTAGGGTTTTTTGATCTAATCTCAAGTTGAGTGGGAGTTTTGTGCTACAAGACCAGCAACTATAGCTAAGGGTCTCATAAGACTCTGTTTAACCGATGCAGTCCTTCTGAATGTTCTAGATGAGAAAATCGCAAATAGTTTGTGGGAAAGACTTGCAGCCATGTATCAGGCCAAATCTATAGTGAAAAAGTTGTTCCTGAGGAAGAAGTTGTACTCTCTATGAATGGAGGAAGGTGGATCCTTAATGGATCATTTAAATGCATTTAATCTATTGGCTGCACAATTGACATCAGCTGGTGTCAAGTTAGAGGAGGAGGATCGTTGCTACACACTTTTGTGTTCTTTACTGGATTCATGGGACCATCTTGTGATGGCCCTCAGAAGCACTTTAGTCACCTTCAAAATGGATGATGTGGTGTCTTCGCTGCTATCAGAGGAGATGCAGAGAAAGACTTCCATTTCGAAAAAAGAAGCCCTTGCTGTTCGTGGGAGATCCATTGAAAGAGGGAAGAAAAATGACAATAAGTCTAACAATAAGGGTAGATCCAAATCCCATGGGAAGTCAAAGACTTCCAATAAGTCCAAGGAAAAATGTTGGAACTGTGATAAATCTGGGCACTTCCATAAAGACTGCAAAGAGTCGAAGAAGAAGAAAGGTTCAGATTCAGCTTCAGAAAGATCTCAAGAAGATGGCAATGCATTCATCGTAGCTTTGGTAGCCCATGCATCTGATGATGTGTGGTTGGTTGACTTGGGTGCATCTTTTCACATGACCTCTCATCGAAACTGGTTCTCAAAATATGAAGAGTTCGATGGTGGAAAGGTGTACTTGGGTGATGATTCTCACCTAAAGATAGTTGGATGCGGAAGGGTCACTATCAAATTTTCTGATGGACGAGTGAAGGGAATCAACGGAGTTATACACATTTCAGGTTTGGCATGAAACCTATTATCTGTAATTATGCTGAATGATGTAGGTGTGCAAGTTGTTTTTTCGAAAGAAGGATGCAAGATGATGAGAGGATCGATAGTGCTTGCAAGGGGTACTAGGAGAGGTACCTTATTTTAGCTAGATGCATGTATTCCTCTATGTAATAGTTCTTCATCCTCACCATCTGAACAAGCAGTGAAGAATTCTATGGCTATTGGTTTCGATGGTAGTGCAAACACTTTGGAAGCTAAGCTTCCTGCAGAAAAGACAATGTTGTGGCATATGAGATTTGGCCACATTGGTGAAAAGGGTCTCAGAACCCTAAAAATAAAAATCTCGTTGAGGGGTTAAATGATTGCAATCTCGAGTTCCACTTCTACGAACACTATGTCTATGGTAAACAAAATCATGTTTAGTTTTACTCTAGTTCTCACAAATCTTCTGATGTTTTGGATCTTATTCATTCTGATATATTTGGTCCTGTAAAAGTTCCTTCAATCTCCAAGTCTATATTTTTTGTATCTTTCATAGATGATTACAGTAGAAGGACATGGATTTATTTCCTTAAAAGTAAGACATAAGTCTTTAGTCGGTTCAAGGAATTTAAAGCTCTTGTAGAAAATCAGACTAGTAAGAAGATTAAGTGTGTGAGAACTGACAATGGTGGTGAGTTTTGCTCAGCAGAGTTTGAACAGTTCTGTAAAGAACAAGGTATTGAGAGGCATAAGACAACTCCTTATACCCCAAAACAAAATGGAGTTGCAGAGAGAATGAACAGGACACTGATGGAGAAGGCTAGAGTATGCTTAGTGGAGCTGGTTTAGAACAAAGGTTTTGGGCCGAAGCTGTGGCCACTGCTTGCTATCTGGTTAACAGATCTCCTACATCAGCCCTTGTTGGTAAGACACCCATGGAGGTGTGGTTTGGTAAGAAGCCTTCAATTAGACATCTTCATGTTTTTGGTTGTGAAGCTTATGCACATGTTCCAAAGGAGAAAATATCTAAGTTGGAAAACAAAGCTGTTAAATGTATTTTCATTGGATATAGTGCTGGTGTGAAAGGATACAAGCTTTGGGATCCCGTGACTAGTAAGGTGTTGTATAGTAGAAATGTTACTTTCAGAGAGCTAACATCTTCTCCTATTGTGCTACAACTAGATGAAAAAAAAAGGAAAAAGATGTTGTTAAGTTGCCTCCTACCCCTGAGAAGACTGAACAAAGAGACCATGTTGGGCCTAATGATGAGGAGAGCTCTAGTGTTAGAGTAATAGATATATTTGACTTTATAATTAAATCATTTCGATTTAATTACTTAAGTCCTCTATTATTCTTTTTCACTTAAGCTATCTCTTTTAGGTGCATAATAATTAATATTTCTATTAATTATTATTGCACAACCTAGTTTTTTGTGGCTTTAGGGTTTCTGTTCTTATAAGCCGCTTTTGTAATTTTTTCTTTCATTCTCTCTTAATACAGTTTGAGCTCTAACATTTTGAGCACAAGAGGGTTTTGCTTTTTCCATATTTTTGCTTCATTCTTTGTGACAGGTTTATTGCATGCAGCTGGATCTTGGAGTTGAATCTGATATTTCATCAGTTTCTACATGGTATCAGAGCCTTGCTACTGCAGCTTGTTCAAAGTTTACTGAAGCTGTGGATCCAGCCCTTTCTTTCTGGGATTTTTTCAGTTGTTTTTTATTGGATTTGGGGGGCTACTTTTTTTTTTGGAGCACTTTGGGTAAAAACCAACCTCACGGTTGCATCCAGAAGGCCCAAAAACCCCTATTTTCATATAAAATTTGACCTATTTGGCATCCGGAACATCTGAGAAATTTTTTTGCCCTATTAGGGCCGTACGGCACGAATTTCAAAAAAAAATATTAAAAAGAGTGCCCTTTTTACAAAGTTTTGGGCGCTGCCGAGCGCGCCACCAAGGCTCCGCCGCCGCGCCACCCAGGCGCCACCGGAGCCCGGCCCCCGCGCCACCGCGCCGCCCGCGGCCCGCCCCGCCGCCTCCCGGCCCGGCCGCCGCCCCAGCCGCCGCCGCCGCCACCGCCTCCCTCACCCGCCGCCACCCGGCCCACCCGGCCGCCGCCCGTGCTCCGCCCGGCAGCCACTCGCCGCAGCAGGTGACGTCATCCAGTGACGTCACTTGCCGGCACTCAATTTGCCGGCACCGGAAAATTTTTCCGGTCACTTTTCCGGTATCTTTTCAAAATTTTCCGACAATGTACGGTTATGATGTCATGCTGACGTCAGCGACGGCCCTGTGACGGTCATACGGCCGTCAAATTTTTTTCCGTCCCTGGTTTTTTCCAGAGAGTTTACATTTGGGGGTACTTGGGCATTTTTGCTCCTACAAGGTTCATACGGACTCGAAAATCGACATATGATATATCACCGGAAAGGTATTTCCGAGACGGACGCAATGATGCTGGTTTGGTTTGCTGATTCAGCCATTTGAGCTCTCTTTTTTAGCGTCAAAGTCAAAGCTTCTCCTTTCCTCCTTCTCTGCTTCTGGAGTCCAGGTTTTCTCCTCATTTCTTTTGTGCTTTTAGTTATTTGCTGTACAGGGGTTTGATTTATACATTGTGGGGGGGTGTTTTTCCTTTCTGTAATTTACTTTAGAAAAGACCCTTCTACTTCTGTCTTCTTCTCCTCTCAATGTCGGATCCCTCTGTGGCCCGGCTGACACCGCACAATTACCATACATGGAAAGCACACATGACCAGGCTGCTCATGTCACGTGGCTTATGGTCATGTCTGGATGAACACCAACCTATTCTACAGCGTCCCTTTGAAATTCTTCAGCACAGGAACAAAATGGATGAAGCCATGGGTTTGATTGCACTGAACATCTCTGACAGTCTCTTATTTCACCTGGAAGGTTTGACCACTCCTAGGGCTATTTGGAGCAAGTTTTCAACCTTGTTTGGTACAGTTAACGAATTCCGGAAGCTTCAGCTTGATGCAGAGTTGACCTCTTTGACTCCTGATTTCCCCACTATAGAGGACTTCTTGATGAAGTTCAAGTCTTTGCGTACAGTTTTGCAGGGATGTGGAAAAATCAAGACAGATGATGAGTGTATCTATTTGATACTCTCAAAGTTGCGAGGACAGTACCAGATCTTTTCTTCCACTTTCTACTCCACCATGGATGCTTTGGGTACCAGACATGTTATGCCCTTTTTTGAGACTTTCTGTGACAGGTTGACTCGTGAGCAGTCCAAGATCACTCAGATGGATTCACTTGCAGGTTCACAGTCACAGGCATTGCTTGCCAAGACACTTCAGGATTCTCAGAAGCAGAAACCGAAGCAAATATCTGATTCCTCTTCTCATCACTCTACTGGCCCACCATCTTCTTCTAAGAAGGAGAAACAGAAGACTGAGAGCCCTTCATGTTCCTATTGTCAGAAGGGAACACATGATGAGTCACTTTGCTATCAGAAGAAGTTTGATGGTTACGAGAAACAGATAGCGGATTTGCAAGCTCTTCTTCAGCAGAGCAATCTTTCCTCTCCATCCTCTTCTGGCTCACAGGGGTCTGCTTATCAGTCTTCCTCTATCTATTCTACAGCTGGACAGGATCTTGGAAAGGGTCATGCATTACGGGCTTCTATTGCATCCCCTTCACAGGTCCCTTGGATACTGGATTCAGGTGCTTCTCACCATATGGCATCTTCTCGGGAGATCTTCTCTTCTTTTGAGGCTTCTCCTATTTCCCATATTATCATTGGGAATAACACTGTTATGACTGTCTGTGGGAAAGGCACTGTATGCATTCAGGATGGCACCTTCAATGATGTGTTGTATGTTCCATCTCTGTCTTCAAACCTTCTCTCAGTTTTTCAGATTACTCACAGTGGGTTAGGGAAGACAGTTGAGTTCACTCCAGATTCAGTCTTCATCCGAGATAGTATGACAGGAAGTATTGTTGCTACAGGGACAGTTGATCATTCCACCCGTCTCTACTCCTTCTCACACTTTGGTCCACCTTTGCCAGAGCACGACTCTCCTACTTTGAGAGAGCATCATGTGGTACAGTCAGGTCGTTTGAACCTTTGTGTGGTTCCTGAGACTACTGTTATGATTGCCATGCCACCACCTGTTGAGCTTTTTTCTGTTCAGCCAGATTCTTCTTCGGCACTGCTTGATCCTCCAGCTCCATTCATCAAGCCACCAGGTGCAGTTGTTGAGGATTCTTCAGAGGACACTCATCTCCTCTCTCATGATAGTGTCAGCACACCTGTCATACCACTTGCATTGGGGATTCCCTTTCAGGATCCTCGTGTCTTCTCATTTGAGCATCAGCTCGGCCTTCCAGTGACACCTCATCCTTCGAGGTCACCTCTTCAGCACCCACTGACCTTCACTCCTCTGCATTGGAGTCACAGTGGTTTGCTCTTTGCTCCAGGGGTCCTTTCATTCTGGGGGGCTTTGGAGCCTCGACCCTCTCTCTCGGGGGGGGTTGGCAGCACACATTGTACTTATGGCTTTGAGAGAGTCTCTTGAAGTCATTCCTTCTTGTCTTTGCTTGCTTTTTCATCTCTTTTTGGAGAGGAGTTTTTCCCACTGGGTTTTCTCCTTTACTCCGGTTTATAGAGATTTCCTTGTACTGGGTACCTGATCAGGCCTTGTTGCCGGGACCCATTTTTTTTGCTTTCTTAGCTGTGCTAGGTTAGCTTCCTCCTGAGCTACGCTTAAGGGGGGGTGTTAGAGTAATAGATATATTTGACTTTATAATTAAATCATTTCGATTTAATTACTTAAGTCCTCTATTATTCTTTTTCACTTAAGCTATCTCTTTTAGGTGCATAATAATTAATATTTCTATTAATTATTATTGCACAACCTAGTTTTTTGTGGCTTTAGGGTTTTTGTTCTTATAAGCCGCTTTTGTAATTTTTTCTTTCATTCTCTCTTAATACAGTTTGAGCTCTAACATTTTGAGCACAAGAGGGTTTTGCTTTTTCCATATTTTTGCTTCATTCTTTGTGACAAGTTTATTGCATGCAGCTGGATCTTGGAGTTGAATCTGATATTTCATCAGTTTCTACATCTAGCAGCTCTAATAGTTTAGAAGAAGAGGAAGAAGAACCTCAACTGCAGCCCTTGAGGAGATCCACAAGAGAAAGAAAGCAACTAGAAAGGTTTGGTTATTCTATGTTAGATTCCAGTTGTGCCTTTACTTTGATTACTAACACTAGTGAGCCTAGATCTGTGAAAGAGGCTTTGGGCATGGAAGATGCAAGTTCCTGGATTGAGGCTATGGATGATGAGATGGCTTCATTGGAGAAAAACAAAACTTGGGTCCTTGTACCTTTGCCTAAAGGGAGAAAATATGTTGGCTGTAAATGGGTGTTCAAGAAGAAATTTTGTGCAGATGGCAGTGTTGAAAGGTATAAAGCTAGATTGGTTGCAAAGGGGTATTCACAAGTAGAGGGAATAGATTACGGTGAAATATTCTCTCTTATTACAAATTTGACATCCATTAGATTTCTGTTATCTCTTGCTACATCATATGATTTAGAGATAGAATAGATGGATGTGAAGATAGCTTTCCTTCATGGTGATTTGGAGGAAGAGATTTATATGTCACAGCTTGAGCACTACATTGTTAAAGGTAAAGAATCCTTAGTTTGCAGATTAAAGAAATCTCTATATGGTTTGAAGCAATCTCCTAGGATGTGGTACCTTAAGTTTGATGCCTTTGTGTTGTCAATTGGATTTGTAAGATCAAAATCAGATCATTGTGTTTATTTCAGATTTGAAAATGATCGCCTTGTTATTGTTGCATTATATGTTGATGATATGTTGCTGTTTGGGAAGGGTAAGGGTGTGATTTCTGATTTTAAATCTCAGTTGTCAGCACAGTTTGAGATGAAAGATCTTGGGGCAGCTAGGTACATCTTGGGTATGGAAATCAGTAGAGACAGGTCTAACAGAAAACTTTGGTTGAGTCAAAGTATGTATGTGAAGTCTGTGTTGGATAGGTTCAACATGACAGATTGTAGACCACTATGTGTTCCTATTTATGTGGGAACAAAGTTATCTGTAGATGATTGTCCAAAATCTCCTAGTGAGGTGGAGGACATGAGTAGAGTACCTTATGCTAGTGCATTTGGCAGTCTTATGTATGCTATGGTCTATACTAGACCAGACATTTCCCAAGCAGTGGGAGTCCTGAGTCGGTTTATGGCTAATCTTGGACGGGTACATTGGGATGCAGTTAAGTGAGTATTCAGATATTTGAGGGGTACATCAGATTGCTCCATATGTTATCATGGTAACTCTTTTGGATCTCTGCATTCAGTTTGTATTCATGGGTTTGTGGATTCAAATTGGGTAGGTGATATTGACAGCAGGAGATCCACCAGTGCTTATGTGTTCACTATGTTTGGTGGTGCCATTAGTTGGATGAGTGAGTGACAACCTATGGTTGCTTTGTCCACTACAGAAGCTGAGTACATGGCTTCTACTCATGCTTATAAAGAAGCCATTTGGATTAGAAGATTATGTTCTGATGTTGGTGTTGATGCAGAACAAATTACTATTTGGTGTCACAGTTAGAGCGCTATTTGCCTTGCAAAGAATCCATCTTTCCATGCCAGAATGAAGCACATTGATGTGCAGTTTCACTTTGTGAGAGATATGGTGGAAGATGGAAAGGTAAATTTGGAGAAGGTAGATACTGTGAAGAATGTTGTAGATGCATTAATGAAACTAGTGGGCATTGAGAAGTTCAGATGGTTTTCAGAGTCTATGGGCCTTTTGGCCTATAGCGGTTAAAGTTCCTGTTATGTTCCTGTTACTCTTACAAGGTGTTCGACAAGTGGGAGAATGTTAGAAATAAGATGTCTCAACCTTGGATAATTCTGATTCTTATTATTTATTTTGTAAATGTATTTTTTTTTGCAAATAATGTAATTAAGTGTGAGTGTACATGTCTAGTTGGTACGTTGATGTGTTAGCATCTTGTGTGTAAGGAGATCATGACTGAAACAGTCATGATAGATTCCTATGACACGTAAGAACTATTTAAGGAATGTGTTATGACAGGTGTAAGAGCATCTTATGACTTGGGCCTATTTGGGTGCCCAAGAAGAAGTGGTTGGTGTGTGTAAGAGAATATACCAAAAATAGGTTGGTATGACAGATTCTCTTACACTTCTCTTGTGACTGTTATTTTTTGTGGATTCTATGACAAGCTGTCATAGTCTATTATAGGGATGGACGCCTACTCTTGGGATTGCATGTAACAACTGTGTACATGTGGCTTTGTGCATGGGTCCTGGTGGTTGTGCCTTTTTTTGGGTCTAGAAGAGTCTATATATATGGTGCTGCTCTTATGGGAGAGATATAACAAAAATTTAAGTCTTATTGGCTTTGTCTCTCATTTCCTGAAAGAACTTGCATTGCAAGTGTATTGTAATCTTTGTGTTGAAGATAATACATTGTGCAGGTTTTGGAGTACTGGGGTTTTTTACCGAAAAGTTTTCCCCAGGGTATATCATTGTGTCATTCTCTATTTTTCTGTATGTATGGTATGTGGTTGCAAATCTTTGTTAAAGTAGTTAACGAATTTGAAATTGTAAGGATTTATACGAATTTGCACAATACTCTCCTATAGAGATTAGCATAGGAAGCTGTTTCCGCACCTGTGTTTCCTTACATTATGCTCCAGCATTGATTAAATCTTTTACCTCTTAATATCCATGATCCATTCTTTCTCTTTCCTATAAAAGAGGAGCTCTCTTCCTCATTTTCATATGCATTTTTTGAATGCTAATGTTATGCTGCAAGTTTTCTAGGTCACTTTGGAGCTTTTGAAGATTTGGAGCATTCTTGGCTTTTGCATCTACATTCCATTCTTAGTTTCATTCATACATAGTAGCTTCATATTTATGCTTTCATAGTTTAGATTTCCTTTCAAGCTTTAGAATAACTCATCTAGTTTAACTAGGAAGGCTTGATAATACTTGTACTTTCCTTTTCATAGCATAGCTTGTACTTTCATTTCCATAGCTTAGCTTGCATCTCTCATTTCTAGCTTGCATATTCATCTTAATCTAGTTTACATTTTCATTTCATAGTGATTCTTGGAGATACTGGTATTCTTGCCCTTGTCTTCATTTGAATCTCTCATTGTGTGGTTGACTAGCAAGGTCATAAGCTTAATAGCTCTAGCTGAGAGCAAACTTAAAATAATCTTGCAACTCTATGCATAAAGAGCTCTAGGTCACTTTCTAAGGTTTCCTCTTCATGGATTCCCTTAGATGTAATAAATTAGATAAGTGCACCATTTGAGTGTGTACATTTTTGGTGGCCACCATAGGGTAGAACATTAGCATTTTGTACTTTAATTTCTACATTTCCGTCAATTTTTCGGCAAGTTTTTAGCTCATTTGTGGTCTCTAGTTTTTTTGGCTCAGAGTATCATGTGATACTTTTAGAATTATCACGTGATAGTTCTTTGTATACTGGCATGATACTTTACTAGTTCAAAGTATCGCTCAGATATTACAGGAACTATCACCTGGTGTAAGACGAAGTATCACCCAGAAATATGTTATCGCCCTGTTATACTGTAAAGTATCGCGTGATATTTTTGGTGTCTGTACTATCACCTGTACCCGACAGTGAGCTATTTCTTGCATCTTTTTGGCCAAGTTTAGATTTAATTAGTTTTCTGGTTTAGTTTGCTTTAGTTAGATAGATTTCATTTGCAAATTTCATTTGGATTTTTGATTTTGCTAACCTTGTGGGCCTAACAAGTGCTTGTAGGTACTCTTATTGCCTGAAATATTTTGCCAAAAGAACGTATGTCAAAGCTTCAAATGCACAAGGGCTACGAATGGTTTTTGTAGGGCTACCCATCGCATAAAAACCCAATCAAGTGCTTGTTATTTATTTAATTTCAAGTGTGGCAATTACTTGTTTCATTTCATAGGAACATAATATCTTGTTGTAGGAATTCTTGGGTGGTAGGAGAAGTATGCTCTTCACCCTTGTGGTGAACCAAAAAATCTTGACCCATCTTTGGATTTTGAAAGCAAGAGGGTAATTGAACATTTGCTTGGTGTGTTTGGGAGAAAATTTTGAAATAGGGGAGTATGCTCTTCACCCTTGTGGTGAAATAAAAACCTTGAACCTCATAAGTTGATCCACTTTTTGTTTAGATCTTTTAGGATCCTTTAGCAGGCCTGCTCTTGAGCAATCAAGAGGAACGACCCAAGTGGGGACAAGCTAATACTAAGCTATTCCAACCCACTATAATCTCAAGGCTATCAAGGACATAAAACTTTGGTAGATGTAGTGCTTGTCTTCGCTTGATGTGAGTATTTTTGGGATTGTGACCATGAGAAAAGTATTGAGCAAGAATGCTTAAGGTACTCTTGAGGCCGCGAGGTCCGTTACTTACTGCAAGATAACGAGTCCCTGTGGGGAGCAAGAGGGGTGCTACGAATGAAAGCCCTTACTAATAACCATAGATAGAGGCCACCCTATTTTTCCACTTAGCTTCTTGGTGCAAGGATTGATCCAAGTGGAATAACCCAGATCACCCCAAGATTACTCACCATCTATGTTCCTTTGGTTATGTCATTGGCACTTTCATGACAAAGCCAATATCTATTGTGGGTAACCACTTTGTGTGAGGCTGTGAGCAAGGCTTTTGAGGATACCTGTTTTGAAAGTTTTCAAACCAAACAAAGATTTAGATTTTAATCTAGCATGAAATCAATCCAAAACAAAGAAACTCTAAGCTAAGCCACCTCAGATTGAGCTTAAACAGGTGCACCCAAGCACTGTTTGATTTTCTCTTGCTTAAGGGGATGTGGGTGTGCTCTCTATTCACATGGAGCATGTTCCTTATGTATTTTAGAATGGATTGAGATCTATGAAAACCTCATAAATGGCACAAAATAGGTATAGAACACTTGATTTGCCCCTAAGGCCTCAAGGATCCAAATGATGCTGAAATGAAGGTTAAGCTACATGATGTTTATGTTAAGATTGATTTTAGACCAAATAAAGATGTGATATGATGCTATGCTTATGCAAAACAATGGAAGAAACTAGGTTAATCCATTAAAGCTATATTAAGATGAGCTAAAATACTTGAAAGTAAGCTAAATTAAGATTGATTATGCTAAAGCTAGAAGTAAAAGGGCATGATAACAATGCATTGAAGATGAAAGACTAAACTAATCAATTTTCTCTTGGAAGGAGGAACATTTATAGGATTTGAGATGGAAGAATGAGTGGCCAAGATCGAAATCCTTAAGAGAGGCCAAGATTCATTCAAAGGGGAGCACATGGATTGTGCTAGTTCAGGGCCACCTCCTTGTGACGAGTGTCACAAGGGCATTGGGTTGAAAGATGAGAGGGATGTGCATAATTTGAGAAATGTGCCTAAGGTCAAAGGGTGTAAGAAAGGGATGAGGGGCTTCTTAAATGCATCATGAATGCATGTAAGAGGGATAAGGAGGCCTTTAATGCATTTAGTGCATGTAAGAGAAGTTTCTAAAAGTTTGTTGACTTTGGGTCAAGCTTAGGAGTTGGCTAACCTTGTTTAGGGAATGTGACAAGGTTAGGGGGGATTAGGATTAGGATTAATATTTAATCTTAATTAAATATTCTTGAGTTGGGATTAGGGTTAGGAAATGATGGGATCAGCCTTTAATCAAAATTAAAGAAGGATTAGAAGATTCTAGAAGAGGTTAGTGGTCTTAAGAAAATTGGCCAAGTTTTGGGCAAAAAATAAATAAATTATTTATTTTGGAATTTTTGGTCAATTTATTAATTAAATAATTAATAAATAGGGGAATAATGTTTAAATAAGATTTAAATATTTTTGGGAGGGATTCCTTAATTAAATATTTTTAATTAAGGTAAAGGGATTTAATGACATAAAAATTAATTAATTAATTAAATAATTAATTAATTAATAAATGATGATGTCATCAGGGGTTTTTTAGAAAATAAAAATACTTTATTTTCTAAAAATTTTTTAGGTGTCTATAGAGGCAATGGAGCATCAAGTGTGGGCCAAGTTGTTAAGTATTGAGCCATTGCCCTTTTAGGCTAAAAAGTGCTTGAAGTGTTCTCATTGTGATATATTTGTGTAAACGTTCTTGCATATTCAACATCACGGTAGCATTCATAGGATTTTTTTCTTTGATATCAAAATTGCTTGTCTTGGCAAGGTTGTTTTTTCTCTTGCACAAGTGTTCTATGACATGTTTGATCACCTACTATTTGCAAACTTGTCCATTATCTGCTATTACTGTATTCTGGACTGTGAAATTGAACTTGCCAAACTTACAACATTGACCAATTTGCCTTTAAAACTGAGTTTTTCACGTTCACTAGTCAAGAGTCACTCTGCTTGCCTAGAACTTATCGCACAGAGTCCTTTTGCTGTCTCACTACTACTTGCAATCTGAAGTTGATTTGTGTCACTTCCAGTCTTCCTTGGTCAGTCCAGATCTCAGATCTTAGGTGCTGTGACATGTTGCTCAATATCCAAATGAATTTCAATGGTATCAAATTACAAAAAATGACTCTTGATCTTCTTTCTTCCACATCTCCCATGTCTTCCTAGTCTCTCATTTTCTTCTTCCTTCATGCTTCTTCCTCTTCTTCCTAAATTCTTCATGTCTTCTTGATTCTTTTTCTCTTATTATCTAGTCTACCTTCTTCTATTTCATCTCTTCTATTCATTTATTCCATGCTTGATTCCTTCTCTTCTACAACCATGAATTTCAACTACCTTGTTATGGAACCTCTCTTGAGAATAGATGATCTAGAACTCATTTCTCAATTCGAAGGGTATTATTCCTCCAAAAATCTCATGGGTGATAAATTTATAACAAAAATAAAAGAAAAATTGATTGAATTAGATGCCTTTGCTAGGATCATAGACATGATCATATCATGACCTTCTTCTTCCAAACATTCTTCATCATCTAAATCTTCTCATTCTTGTTCACCTTTCAAGTCT
Source organism: Chamaecyparis obtusa (assembly GCA_027943335.1). NCBI lineage: Eukaryota > Viridiplantae > Streptophyta > Pinopsida > Cupressales > Cupressaceae > Chamaecyparis > Chamaecyparis obtusa. The sequence continues at coordinate 187,247 of BSBK01000411.1, forward strand.
TATCATGACTCTTATAAACATCATTCAAATTCTTCATCTTCCAAGTCTCGTCATGACTCTTCTAGATATTATTCACATTCCCCATTATTCAAGTCTTATTCCTCTACTAGGTCTTCACTTTCCTCTTCTACTTCTCCCAAGAGTCTTACTCCTCAATATGAGCAATATACTAATCCTTGTGATACCTCTCCTACGAAGAGTGACACACCCATCTTTGATGACTATGATGACTATTATGATGGCTATGATGATGAGCCATATAGTCATACTTATGAAACCTCTATTCGTAAGATTCCTCCTCGTCGTGTGCTCATGCTTACTAAAGGGTCATCCTATTGGATGGATTGTGATGGTGAACCATATGATTTTGATTTTGAAAGAGACTTTGATGATTTCTGTGAACAATATCTTGATGATGATTCATCTACTTCTGTTGAGGAATATAAAATGTACCACACTGATATGAAACATCACTACTATGAGAATATTTCCCCTAAGAACTCTCATGCTAAAGATAAAGATTACACTCTCAAGCAAGATCATGTTAATGCTGAACCTTTGTCTTGTGATGATCCCCTTCCATCCCCTACTTCCTCCAATAACCATACACTTCCTAAAGCTTCCAAGTCTTTCAAATCTTTCACAAATCTTTCATCTGACAAAGATCCTAATGCTTTTCATGCAGTTCCCTACAGATACCCTCAAGGGCTATCTCTTAAAGAAACTCAAGCTAACCTTCACTTGGCTGCAAATACTTCCAATAATGCTACACCTAGGGAGCCTAAGCCTTTATGTGCTATAATGCCTACTTCAGCTAGTCCTTCACCATCTATTCTAAAATCTTCCATGCAATTCCAACATGCTTCCTAGTCCTTAGAAGTGGCTCCATGTCAAGAGGACTTTAAAAATGATAAAAAAAAAATATAAAAAAAGATCAAGATCAAGAACCCTCCATGTCATCCAATCCTTTTCATGACATCTCTGATCCGCTTCATGGTTCTTTTGATCCTCTACACTCTTCCGCATTCATTCCACCATCTCCTAAGCAAGATCAAGCTACTACTCACACCATTGAGCTTATTGACAATCAAGATGACCTTACTTCCATTGAGGTTATTGAAAATAGTGTTGTTACTTCCAATGTTAATCCTATTGAAAATTTAAAAAAAATGATGCACTTATGCTATCCAAAGAAACTTGTCAAGATCAAAGCCTTCCATCTTCTTGTTCTACCATTCCATGTTCACCTCCACTTTCTACTCTTCCTAAGTCTTTGCAAGCTTTGAAAATTCATATCAAAGAATTTTCTCCTATTCAAGATGTTCACGATCTTATTTAAAATCCTAATGCTCACTCTAAAGATGTTGATGTCCTTGGCTGTCATATAAATGTTGATGAATTGGTTGATTATCCTTTTTTATCTTCCACATCCATCCTTGGACCTCCTTCACCAAAATTAAGGGCTTTAGGTCTGCCTTCCATCTTGGGCCCTTATGTTCCTTCACTTTCCCCTCCTAACTCTCCTAATTCGTCATCCATCTTGGGTCCTTACGTCCCTCAATCTCCTATCTTTCCTCAAGATCAACATAGATGCATACCCTTGAATCCTTTTCATCCACCCACCCATCTAAACCAGTCATATTCTCCTTCTTCTTCCACAAGTCCCAAGTCTTTTGGAACTAACTTGAATATTCAATACAAGAAAAAGAAGCAATATAAGAATCCATCAAAAAAATAAGATCACCATGTCTCCTCTAATCGACATGGAGGCATAAAGTCAAAAGAGACATCTAAGAAGAAAACTACAAGACAAGTATGGGTTCTAAAATCTATCATTGAAGATATTCTCTCTAAATCATCAAAAATAAATGAAAAGCCTAAGGCTGTATGGATTCCAAAGTCTCTCTTAAAAGAGTCTAATGTTGAGAAAAAAGTGAAGTTGACATTCAAGCTTCCAAAGACTTCCACCTCATCTTTTTCTAAAAATATTCTTCCATTCCATGCGCTTGAACCACAACCTCTGCTATCCATTCACCATATTCCTTCTCATATTCTTTCATCCACATTTCCTCCATCCTCTCGCCACCCTTCAAGGTGTGTGTTAACATTGATCTTACCTTCTTTTTTATCTACCCTTTCACAATCCTTCAATTCATTATCCTTCTACCTTCTATCTTTTTTCCTCATTTGCCTATTCCTCCTATCTTCCAACCTCACTTGCTTTACATAAAACTTTATCCTTCATTTTTCTCTTTCATCTTCCTTTCCCTCTCAACATCTTTGAGCATATCATTTTGAATCCTTGGCATATCATGGTTTATCCTTTCAAGGAGCATTATCTAAAAAGCTTGCTTTCTTCCAAATAACATAAAAAAATGAAAAAAAAAAAAGAAAAAAATTAAAAAATTAAAAAAATTAAAAATGTGCCTTGGTGGAAACTTGGAAACAGGCGCCTTGGTAGCAAAAGTAAAGAGAAATAAATTTATCCTATGGTGAAAACCACTCCCTTGTGGCACCTTGGATAGGTACCTTGATGAAAACCTGGCAATCAGGCATCATGCATAGTTCTTCTTCATATTTCATCCATTCCATCTTTGATCTTGACAATGTTGACCTATACACGAATATTTGGCTATCTTGTGAGCTATCTTACGATGATATTACTTTCATTCCATTCATGTTTAGCCTTCATATTTATTTTCCTCCATTCATTCTAGCCTTTCGCTATCATTTTCTCCCTTTGGTCTTGATCTAATATAAAAAAGAGTAAAACATGATGCTATGAAGCCTCTTGACATGTCTACTCCTTTGGACTGCATCTTTTCTTTCTTTTGCATTACACTTTTGTGACTTATCCTATGCTGGCCTTTCATTGCTTATCCAACTGTGCTTTACATGATAATTTTTCCCTAGCTTGGGTACTCTTGAGGAGTTTTCCTTTGAGAATTTCTTCTATTCATTCTCCTTCATTTTCTTATCTTCCATCTCTTCCACCAGCTTGCCAATCCCTCTTGTTCTTCACCTTGCTAGAAATTGGGACTTCATGATGTGATCTTGCTTGGGAGTTTGATGCATGTTTTGTCTGGGGGCATCCTTTGTACATACTTATTGATCCTGAAAAAAAAATAAATAAATAAATTCATATATGATGCTGAAAAAATCTTAAAAAGTATAAAGTCTTGAAAAAAAAAAAAATCAAAAAATTCAAAAAAATAGAAAAAGTGCCTTGGTGAAAACTTGGAAATAGGCGCCTTGGTAGCAAAAATACAAAAAAAATTGAAAAAATCAAAAGAAATTTCAAAGTGGTGAAAACTTGGAAACAAGCGCCTTGGTAGCAAAAATACAAAAAAATTTGAAAATAAAAATAAAAATTTCAAGTGGTGAAAACTTGGAAACAAGCGCTACTTGAGGCCTTGGCACCCTTGTCTTTTAGCATGCACTCTCAACACTTCACCTTTCTTCATCATGCCTTGACCTTGTTGCCTTAGTTTGGAATTGGTCTTTGTCTTGTCTAGGGGGCATAATTGTGTTAGCTTTGGTCTCTAGGATGCATTGATCTTTAGGACATCCTTGCAAATGATGTTTTTCAACACCACCCCAAACTGTATTTTTCAACACTACCCTATCATCAAGTGTTTCTCAACACTTATCAGATATCTTACCCAGAGTCTAGCATGATATGACATCTCTCACTGGTAAATGTGATACTCGAAGATTGATTCTATGACCTACACACAAGCACTTAAACACTCGACTCGTTGAGACTTCTTTGATTTTGTTTTCTTTGTGTGCTGTCTATGATGATTTCTTTGATGAGTGTTCTCTCCCTATGATAGTTTTCGATGATGCATAGCTAGAAGACCGAGGGCATGAGGACATGTTTTATTGCTTTTTCTGCTTGTGGGTATATTTTGTTGGTCTTAATTGTCATTAGCATTTATGCTTGTTCTACTTGACAATAGGATCTACAAACTATTATCCTTGACTGTTTGTGAGTGCATGCTTATAGCCATCTTGACCTTCTTGTGTCCTGATACAAGCATAATCTTGCTATAGCAAACTTAGGTAATCTCACTGCACTAGTCATCTTGACCTACATGTCTTTGGTGCCTAGGTGGGATTTCCACATTCTAGCTGATATAGATCATATTCATATACCCATAGTCATACTAGTGTGTATTGTATGATTTTGCGATGCTACCAATAAAGCTCAATGATGATTATTAGATGTCTATTGGCATTCTGACCTTGCAAGTCAACCACTTTCATAGTAGCTTGCATTTCTAGGTTCATGATAGTTTAGTTTTGCACCTTGCATATGGAGAGAGGTCTCCTTTTATCTTTCGTGGACTAGTCGGTCAGCTACACTCACCTTTCGCTTCTTCTTGATCATGTCTTTCGCTCCTTATCTTTCATATCACAACTTTTTACCCCTTTTATAGTATTTTGACTTTTTGACCTAATTTTCAAAACACCTCAGAATTGTGCAAAAATTGCACCCCTAGCTAATTTCGACATCTTGAATCTATTTTCAGACTTGAAATCAAAATCTTAGTTAATCTTGATAGTCAAAATCACATTTCAAAATTTCACCCTCTTCTGCGTAGTTGGCTGACTATTTGAGGCCTGATCCTTCGATCTTTCTTGGAACATCCTCCTTTCTTCACCCCCATCTCTTTCAAACTCCTAGTCTATCATTCATTTCCATTCATCTTCATCTCTCTGAAGTTTGACTTTATCTTTATCCTATATCTTTCTTAGTCAAACTAGAGCATATCTACACTGCTTAATGGTTATCCTATCATCTTCGATTGTGATTTCTAGTGCTTTGATCAAGTTTATCAGTTTACTATTTCTCCTCTACCTAATTTTGATTTCAATTCTGAGGGGGCAGTACCTATCAGTGTTGATCTTTGATTCAACTTTATCATTCAGTTTAGCTTGAGATTCTTATTTTGAGACTTGATTATCACTTAACAGCAACGGTGTTGATCTTGTCTTTCAATTTTTATCTCTTATTTTCAGACTTGACTATCACTTAATAGCAATGATGTTGGTCTTGTCTTTCAGCCAGTTTATTTTTGTTCTGATGTGTTCCCATCCGTTGAACACACATCTGGATTGTTTTGTGATCCCAAATTGATCTCACATTTCAATTCTTCTTTGATCACATGTGTTCCCAAAATGATCACACATTAGTCAAAGAGGGGCAAATGTATGCACCCTAAAATGGTCGCCTAGACTTTGGGTCCCCATTCAGTAATTTATCAAATCCCTAAATCAATATTTTCAAAATCAACATTTTCAGCTCAATATCAATTTTCTTGATCAAATCCTAATTCTACCATTTATTCGATTATTTTCTATGGGCTAACCATCTTATCCTAAAGTCTTTATTTATTTAAAAGAAATTTTCTCCCCTTTTAATAAATAAAAAGCCTCCACTTTTCCTCTTATCCTAAGTTACACAAATAAAACATTATTCCTATTTTATAAAAAGGAGAAAAGCACTTTTTGTCTCATATAGACACAAAAGTCAACTCTTATTTTCTCATTGGAGGATACTTGTGCACATGGATTGCTCCTCTTTTATGCTCCATCATTGATTAAATCTTTTGCCTCTTAATCTCCATGGTCCATTCTTTCTCATTTCTTATAAAAGAGGAGCTCTCTTCCTCATTTTCATATCCATTTTTTGAATACTAATGTTATGTTGCAGGTTTTCTAGGTCACTTTGAAGATTTTGAAGATTTGGAGCATTCTTAGATTTTGCATCTACATTCCATTCTTAGTTTCATTCATACATAGTAGCTTCATATTTATGCTTTCATAGTTTAGATTTCCTTTCAAGCTTTAGAATAACTCATCTAGTTTAACTAGGAAGGCTTGGTAATACTTGTACTTTCCTTTTCATAGCATATCTTGTACTTTCATTTCCATAGCTTAGCTTGCATCTCTCATTTCTAGCTTGCATATTCATCTTAATCTAGTTTTCATTTGCATTTCATAGTGATTCTTGGAGATATTGGCATTCTTGCCCTTGTCTTCATTTGAATCTCTCATTGTGTGGTTGACTAGCAAGGTCATAAGCTTAATAGCTCTAGCTGAGAGAAAACTTAAAATAATCTTGCAACTCCATGCATAGAGAGCTCTAGGTCACTTTCTAAGGTTTCCTCTTCATGGATTCCCTTGGATGTAATGACTTATAGAAGTGCATCATTTGAGTGTGTACAGATAGCAGAAGAAGATCAGAAGATGAAGATGAAGGAAGCATTAATTTAGAATGAAACTAACTTTCTTTCAAGCCCCAATGTGAAGGTATCTGATGTTGAGAAGAAAATTCATAAGATATATGCTGAAATCAAAATTTTGCAAGATGAAAAGGAAAGGAAAATGAAAAGATTCACTCTTTTAAGAGAGCACACTTCTATGAAGTTAAGTATTATTGAAGGGCAATTGGAAGAATGTCTTTCAGCTAAGACATCTTTTCAAAAGTTTAGTGTTGAGAATCTCCAAGCATGTGAGATAGCATCTTATGGATTATGCGCACTACTCAGTGTGACAGATCCTATTAAAAAATCATGGGAGGAGTTAGAGGTTATAAATATTGATTTTGCAGATTGTGATGCAAGCCTTCTGGCTTTGCAATATTGAATTAAGGTATAACTTTTTGTGAATACAATTTTGTAACCCTCCTTACCTTTATTTTGTCAGTGTTGTTAAAGGGGGAGAGATATATAGCAGAAAATTGATAAGAAAATGATAAGGATTGATACTCTTAAGGGGAGTAATATATTAGAGATAAGATTTTTTTAGAGTTATAAGGATAGTATATATATTTTATACTATGGCCACAATTTTGAGATTTTGAGTTGTAAGACTTAGCCAATTTTCTCATATATTGCCACTAATGACAAAGGGGGAGATTATTGGCAATTTGGCTAAGTTGGTTACATAGATGTTGTCATTATGGCAACATATGATCTACATGAAGATCGCACAAGTCAGAGAGCTAGTATGTCAGAACGCAATGTGAAATTGTCTAAGTATGAGATAATGTGTTTTTACCAGTGAACCTAAAGACAATTTTTATTTACGATGTCGACTGGAGTAAGTTTAGTGCTTTTGCACTTGAACATAGACTCTATGGTGACTATTGAAGACTTATCTCAGAGAGAAAGTTAGTATGGCATGTGCGGAAGAAGTTATGATAGTTTTTCTAAAGACAGTGTTAAGCTGACAAGACAGAATTGGTAAAGAGTTAAGGAATTATTTTGTTTATCAAAATTATGACTTAACAACATAAAGGGACAATATCCTAGATGTTAACCCTTGGATAAAGTTATTTTGTAATATGATAGCCGATTGGAAAGTTATTAATCTTAATAACATGAATAAATGTAATTGTAAATTGTAAGAAGAATAGAATGATGAAGGAACAAATGTATGTAATAGCGATAGTGAAAGAGAAGTGAAAAGATATTGATGCAAGTAGCATAAGGTTATATACCTTGACCTACTTTTGTAATCAGTAAATATTGTACATTACTTGTTTGGGCAGTGGGCTCATCTGGTAATCACTTTTGTACTGCCAACTCCTAACAAGGTTGAGGCTTCTAACTGTGTGTGTGAATTTTGTACCTGATCTGTAGACACAACACTTCAGTAAAACATTAGAGGTTAGAAAAAATCAAAATCATGCAAAATTGAAATCTAATTTAACCAAGTGATTTACTGCCTTCTAGTAGGTGCGAGATTGATGTTCTCAGATTGTTATCAAGATGAGTGACCTAGACGACACCTAAATGAAGGATTTGAATGCAATTGATCTAGATATGAATTGAATGCAATTAAGCTATTTTTTTTAATATTTTCTATGCAATAAGATAAAAATGACATGAAATCTATGATATGTAAAAACTGATATGCTATGATATGCTAAATGATCTAACAATGATATGAAAATGAATCTAAATGAATGTAAAAAAAAAAAGATTGGTCTCACAATAGCCTTGATTCGCAATAAGCTTTGATTCTCCAGATAGCAATTCTTCAGCGTGATTATGCAAAATTATGAGATGTTGTGGATTTGAGAGATGAATTATGAAGAGCTGAGCCTTGTTTGTATAGAAATCTAGGGCTTTGGAGGTGCATGGATAAAAGCCATAAATCACTCAAATAAATCAGCTTGATTTTTGAGTTATTTTTAAATAAAGGATAGTTAACACACAAAAACATGCAAAAAGCAAAGTTTAACTCAAAATAGAGTTTAGCTTTAATTGATAATTGATAGTTGTCTGCTTTTCTGATTGTGCATGTTTTATTTATGAATTAATTTAATAATAAAGTGATTTATTTCCAACTTAACTGTTTTTAAAAATAAAACAATTGATTTATGGGTTAATCAATTATTTTTTCAAACTTTTATTCCAAAAATAATATTATTAAATATGATAACTTGCTTTAATTAATTAAATAAGAATTTAATCAATTAATGATAGAAATTTTGATTTATTGTCAAAATTAAATAATAATAATTAGGAATAAATATAATTAAATTCAATTAAATAATTAAGTGGCAGTATTAAATCCAATTAATTAAATATGCAAAATATTCAATTAATCAAATTTTAGGATAAATTAGATTTATCACCAAATAATCATTAAATCAAAGATAATTATGATGATTAGGAATATTACTAGGAATATTCCCCAATGCAGAATTTAGAATAATCAATTATGATCCGATGATGTTCAGATGTGCCTTTGGTTAGGACTTCGATGTCGATTTTGTTCAATATGTTGATATAGGAGGTTAATGAACCTATAGCCCATTTTTGGGGTATTACATTTTGCCCCTCTTTGAATTACTGTGCGAAGCGCAGTGGTTCAAAGATAGTCTGTGTTTGATAGAGATATGAAACTGATTCGAAATTGATAATTGATATGAGACAGAAGCTGATTGATATTGATTTGATATGAAGATAGTAGGTCCTGAATAACCAAAGATAATGTTCACTGTAGCAGTGGTGAACCGAGGATTGCAAAAAAAAAATGTCAAAATGCCTGATTCTGAACCTTATGATTGCGAAGAAGTAAGTGACCGATTCTAGACTCGATTGTCTTAGCAAGACTAGTAGGTATCACATCCGAACCCTTCATTTGCCGAAGAACTAAGGAAATAACACTAATGAACCGATGGTTACAAAAAGTCGATATAGATTACAAGATTAGGAGGATACCAGATTGATATGGATCGACGAATCTAATATGCCCCAAGTGATGATAGATTTTCCCCGAGCGATGAGGACTTTTGATGAATCAACAACTAGACATGGTTGTTGTCTTGATCACTGATGAAAGATAACAGATTCTAGATAAAATTAGATTTACAGACTTGAATGATGTGCAATACCATGCCCCCTTCAGGATTGAAATTGAAATCTGACAAGAAAAGTTAGCGTTGATAGTTTAGAAGAATGTTAATTGATTTGAGAAGTGGTTAAACACGTCCAAAAATGTATTCTACATCGTTTAGAGGTCCAGACGACCAAGTGTGACTAGGTTAAACCATGAGTTGACCATAGTTGACCAAGTTGAAATTTTGATAGTTTGATGGAAGATAATCAATTAAGTTGAATTCTAGATTTCTATTCATTTTTGTGATGATTGAAGGTCGATTATGCAAGTAGTTGACAATATGAATGATCTCAGATTTTGATTTTGATCCCGAAAAAGGATTCTACTTGCTGCTTTGTTGGAGGAACCTTCATGTGTGATTCAACTCTTGTTAGATTTGAAGATGTGAGTGGAGAATTGTTTAAGCATTGAAGTTTGTTTAGCCATTGTGAGATCATGCAACATGCAAAATGCAAAGAGACATGCAAAATGAAATGCAACCTAAGACCTAGGACCTAGTCACTGATCATGTGTCGATTTGTTATCATCATTGAACTTTTAGGTAACCAGATAAATCAATACAATTCCCACTAGCTATGAAACCATAGACATATGAATATCAATTTGTATGCACAAGAATCAATACAACACCCACTGGTCAACAACCATGGATATATGAATATTGATTTTATTTTTGGAATGTCAGATTAGATATAAGCACCAAGGCATAAATGCCAGGATGACCTGAATATCATGTCCATTTTGATATAGCAATTTGTATAAGCATCGAAACATCTGTTGGGACTCAAAATTCAATTTTGAGGTACCATGTAAAACACTTGCTAAAGTGCTCCTTTGGGTCCAAAATGCACATGTGAAAAGGGTGTTTCCGGGTCCTGTAATGAGTGGAGAATGATTTAATACCTTTTTTATGTCCCATTAATTCAAATTGAGCTTTCAAGTTTCATGTTGAAATGGGTTTTCATCAATTCATCCCTAGGGGGTCTCAAAATCAGAAAATTGCCAAGTATAGAATTCACCGGGAAGGGCTACTTTGAGATTGCATATCTTGAATTCTGACAAGTGTCATGAAAATCTGGGAGTGGGGTCTTCTTTAGTGTACTTCCATTGACCTATGTTTCTGATTTCAGGTCACAGCAACAAGTTTTAATAGGTCTTTTGTTTCCCCTTCCGGAGGTGTTTTTGTGAAGCTCCATCTTGCACTTTTCATAGTTTTGTTGGGAGCCCTGTTTGTGAAGCTATATTTGATACCTGGTGATTGGTCAAGAATAATTAATGATTGATCTATGTTGTAAACATGTTTTTATGCTGGCCTGTCCATTTTTAGCCTCTGGTGAATCCATTTCAGTACTTTTCAAAGCCAAATCCATTTCCAGTTTTCATTGTTTTGCTGAAACCCAGAAGTTCAAAAGTTTTAAGGGCTATATTTGACAGTGAGTAAAAGACACCTGCATGATCCGATGAGAAAGCTAATGATTGGGTCATGTTGAAATCATGTTTTACTCCCACCATGCCAAATCCGGAACCATGACCAATCCATTTGACCAAGTTTCCAGGCTCATTCCATTTGCAATTTTCGCGAAATGTGTTCAGTTCTGCAGAGTGTGTTTTCCCAGAAATCTAAATGCCCTACTTTGCCAGTGAATAACTTTTGACCAGTTGACTCTTTTGATAAAATTCTTTTTGCATTGTCTTGCAAAGTCAACATATAGCTTCCAGTTCAGATTTACAAAAGGCAGAATTAAAGGGCAACTTCAGAGGTTAATAAATTTTTCCTTGGGTACAGTCATGAGATGCCGTTCTGGGGAATGATAGTTTGTAGATCATAGAATGTGCATGTTCAGTGGTGGCACCTAGTTAGGTGACACAGTCAGTTTTCTAGGCCAATTCCGGATGAAATTTATATGCTTTGACAAGCGCAAATAGGCAATGATTTCAAAGGGCATTGTTTAACTGTTGAACTCTTTTGGCCCAAATCTTTCTGAGCATCTTCCTTTGACCGACGTGTTGAGAAGTTGGAGAGGATTTTATGCTCCCGATGGTGTGATCCTATGTTTTCTTTTTGTCAATTTTAAGGCCACTTCCAGAGGTCAGTCGGCATTCATGGTGACTTTGCAAAAGTGTAAAAGGTGAGACGTATGTTTAAAATTTTGTTACATCATGGTCATACTTCGCCGGAGGTGAATGATGCTTAGAGAGCATCAACGGTTGCATGTTTTAAGTGTGCACCAATTCCCAATGTTTGGAATCAAATGAATACATGGATATTCATAATGCATTGATAATTTTGACAAAATTCTCTAGTATTTTTCCTGTCACAAGAAAAAGTGGCATTAATCTTGAAAGAAGGATTGGCGATGGGGGCTGTGAACCAGGTCATGTATCAGAAGAGACTTTTGAAAGAATTATGGACTTGTTGGAAAAAGTTTCCTTTACACAGCAACGAGAGCTTTTGAACAGTGATGAAGTAGCTGAATTTTGTTGGGATATTGCTACTGTTGAAGTTATTAAAGCTATTCATGTTCACTGGCAAAAGAATCCGGATTGATCAAGTACATGTCTGAATATGGAAATGCAAATGAAATATGTAATCTCACGCAATGTATATGCATGTGGGGCCTTACGTTTTAATAAGAAAAGCTCTTTGAAAGAATGAAAATGACATTGAAAGGCTGCTGGATGATGTCTTACAATCCCTTCAATCCCTGTCAGGCTGTGTTGTTTCAAGATAGAAAGGAACCAGTAAACAAGAATGTGGGCCCACACATTTAAAAAAAGAGCGGCTTGCATTGTTTTAATGATGAACCAAATGCTCACATTTCGCATACATGTTTTGTTTGAAGTAAGCTGCCAAAGTGAGTAGACAGAGAAGATGCCTTGTGCAAATTCAAAAAGAGGAATTCATGCATAGCAAGAGGGCTCTACTTCTATCAGTGGGAAATATAAGAGAGGAGACTCACGCAATATTTGTAGGGATCTCATACCCGAATTGGAGGGTCTGTGCATTGATATAGATGCCTGCAAAATGGAGGTTTTATGAAGGTATCAAAGAGCCTCATGTGAAGGATAGAGGCACATTTTAAGCATGTAAAGGGAAGCCAATATATGATAGATGGACATTTTGAAGAAAGGAGGATGCTAAAGGAAATACCATCCACATAATGATTTGTTTTTGCAAACACGAATTTGTGAAGTCACGAATTTGTAGAAGAAGAAAAAATAGTCATATTGTGGGGGGCATAACTTTGTTTTGAACAGTTGGATCAGGCTGAGTTTTGGATATGTTGTTGCAAATCAAGTTATCTACATTCTCACTGGAGCGATGTTAAAACTTCTTCCTAGTTCGCGAGATACAGGCATCTGAGCACAACACTATCTAAACTGCCCATAAGAATCATAGAGAACATTTATCCCACATTCATGAGTTTTGATGTCAAAGTAATGTTTAGATACACCATCACCCAATATGAATGTGAATCAAGTAAGGAAGAAGGCATGTGGAATCCTTTGCTCATGTGGGCCCGCCCGAAAGTGTGTGCCGGCTGGGTGCACTAAGGTATATTTTAATGTAATATTTAAAAACTCTCAGAAACTTAATCCCACATTGCTCCTGCTGGGAAAATTTGAGTTGTTTATAAACAAGTCAACATACATATGAAGTAAATCGAAATGGAGGAAGCTCTCCCTATGTAAACTTGTGCGGTCACCTCGGCTTCTGTGCCCACACCCAGACGGAAGTAAATTTTGCAGAGTGGTCGCATGATCGCATGGGCCATTTCTAGCCCATGCGAACATGTGATAGGCTAACATGTGGTAGCCCGATGAGGTGGTGAGGAGGCTCTCAGTGGGCCCCTTGACTGGAGGAAATGTAGTGTGCGGTGGGCCCTAAATTTTGAATGAAAATGCACTGAAATCTTTAAAACTCTAAAAGTCTGAAGCGCCTCGAGATTTATGCAGTAATCTAAGGGTGGTCGCATGATATCATGGGCCATTTCTAGCCCATGCGATCATGCACCAGGCTGCCATGTGGCACTCTGGTGAGGTGGAAATAAGTTTCTATTTAATGTGCCCAGTCATAGACATGACCCAATAGCATTGTGACACGTGGCGCCCGGTTGGAGCCCTGGGGAGATATGAGGGGAAATGAAATATTTTTATAATATTTTATTTTGTTGCCGTCAGATCTCAAAACTGAACAAATCAAAGTTAAAATTATAATTTTCTATAGTTTAGACTATAGGGAATTTTAAATTTTTCAAAATGGTCATTCATTGCACATTTTACAGGCAGGGCATGATTTTTCAAACTAATGATGGAGGGGCAATTTTTGTCTAAAATGTAGAGTGTAATATACCGTTGGAACCAGGAGAATCTGAATTTTCCATTTTTGAAATCAATTTATGTGCAGGTGTTCAACAGTAGTTGCTACAAGAGGTTTTGTTTTTTCATAATGATACTTGATATCAGGCAGTGGTTTGAACATTTTAAGATTAGAATTCAGTTAGGACAATGTCTAATATGTTTGTTGGCTCCTGAATTTCAGGATTTTGTTTCTGATTGCATTATTTTGCTCCTTGATCGGATTGTGCATGTGTTTTGATGGTATTCCAAGGGCATCCTTGTGTTTTGATTTCAATTACAAATTCCCTCAAAATTTGAAGATATTTTGTGCATTTGAGAGGCAAAATACAGGGGATTTGATTGTCAGTTATGGAGAGAGATGCTTGGTAACTTCTGAAAGAAGTTTTCAAAAGGTGCATGGTGGTTGCAGATATTTTAAAGGACTGACAGGTGTCGGGGATGGAGATTTTTCTCCATTGTCCTATATCTTGTTTTTATCTGAATTGTGAAAGGGATGTTGAATTTTATGCTAGGATAGCTTCAGGCTTTTGAGTCTTGTATTTTTGTGTTCATAGTTTAGCAATGTACAGTTTCAGATAAGTTTTAATGAAAACAAGAGAATCCCATTCAGTTCTTCTTGATGTCTTTGTATATTTGGTCTTGTTTCTTGTGTGTCAGTTTGTAAGGCATTTTGATGCACTGGCTATAAGGTAGCTGTGATCTTGTTTTCAAGTTTCTTTCAAGGAGAGAGTCAGTCTTAAATACAAGATCTGAGAAGTTGAGATTTATATATGAATTTGATGTCCAGGTCTTGAAATGAGAAGAATGATTTGCAAGGCATTCCATTCAGGTTTTGGAGTTTGGATTTAAGTTTTCTGGGATTGCATATTTGTTGACTCTGTTGCCTAATAGACAAGGCATTGGTCTTGGTTCGAATAGCAATTTTTCTTCATCAAGCATTAATTGAAATCACTTTACTTTCCTGTTATTATGAACTTTCATGTCTGATTGTATTCAGGGAGTACAATTCATTCTAGTGATTCCTTATAGAGAGAATCAATGGGTTAACTTGCCTGAGTTTCAAAGCTCGAAGAGAAGGAGTTTATCCTTTTTGTCACATTTGCCATTTTTTTGCAATGAGTGTTTACTTTTGTTAATATCATGGATTGGCTTTCTAAGCTCTGCATCAGTTGCAGCAAAAGACATTAGTGAATCATTGTGAGAACCCCTAATCCACTATAAGATTTCATTGTGAAGTAGTGAGTCTAAAGATAGGTACACCCACCTAGGTCTGTGGAGCCCAAAGTAGAAGAAGGACTTGGTCCTTATCAATTAGCCTTTTCCCTATAAGAATCCAGAATTGGGAACATGAGAGTCAAGCTTAATAGCTAAATTGATGATTCTACATGAAAAAGAGCTAACAACATCAACGTTGTGATGACCTGAATATGCCTTGCATGACAAACACATCAAACAGCCAAGAGATCATTCTAAATCCAATGTGAATTACCCGTAGTGACCCTTTATCGTTCACATCCTTAGGTAAGATCGTGTTTCACAGTAGGAGAAAGAACTCACTCAAAAAGACAATAGTTAGATCAATACTTCTTTGAATCATCCAGGTATCAATGGTCGAGGTACGCATGGCCATCCAATTCAAGATAGAGGCTCTTACAGTTAGACACCATTTCAATCCAGAATTTCCAAAGTTGTTAGATTTTTACATACAAGCAGAAGACAAAGAAAAGATTATGCCCCCAGTCATCACTTTCTAAATCCTGCAAAGGACATCATCGAAGAGCTCAAAGGGACACAATATGCAAAAATCTCAATGTGAATCAGTAAGCATACAAGGAGATAAAAGCATGAAAAGCACAGATTGTTTTCTGTTTGTTTTTTATTGTTGTTGTAGATGCAAAATCCTTTCTGGAGACGAGACAAACTTGACTGACTCAAATAAAGCTTCAAAGGACTCTGACTAGATATGATATGGCTAAGATATACTGGAGGCCATAGGATATAACATTGATTGCCCCCAAGTGTTAAGCATTGATAAGATATAGACACTTGAGCTGAGTGGTGTACAGATCGACTTATTGAAAACTGGAAATGCAGAAACAAACCAGGAGATATGTACAAACTAAAGCAAAATCGAAAGCTAGGAAAGACCAAGATTGCGCTGATAGATGGAGCATTTTGAAACAAGTGGTGCCCATTTGCCAAATTTTCACCATCTTGGCAGAGATTCTATTTTTGCTACCAAGGCGCCTATTTCTAGGTTTTCACCAAGGCACTTTTTTTTTTTTTTCAAATTTTTTTGTACTTTTGATATTTTTTTATTTTTTTGTGAATCATCAAGGCGCCTATTGCTAAGTTTTCACCAAGATGTTCATTTTTTCAGGACTTTTTATGATTTTCTCATTTTTTTGTATTTTTCATTTTAAAATTTTTTTTTGTACTTTTGATATTTTTAAATTTTTTTGTGAATTATCAAGGCGCCTATTGCTAGGTTTTCACCAAGTTGTTCATTTTTTTAGGACATTTTCTAATATTTAAGATTTTTTCAGGACATTTTACCATAGACTAGATGCTTTAGGCATAGAATTTCTTCAGATGGAGAACGTTGATTGGTTCTCGGAGCTGTTCTCCTTTAGTTGTTGAGAGTTGATAGGCACCAGAGCCAAAAGTAGTAGTGATTAAAAAGGGACCCAGCCAATTGGGTTCAAACTTCCCCTTGCATTCTCGATGGGATTGATTTTTAGGATTTTCTCTCAAGACTAGATCACCAACTTGAAATTCTCTATGTCTGACTTTCTTGTTGTAACCTCTAGACATTCTCTTCTGATATGCTCTGAGATGATCATATGCTGCTTGTCTGCGCTCATCTAGTAGTTCAAGTTCTTGCAACCTAGACACTCTATAGTCATCATCAATTACCAGACCATGCATTCTGATTCTTAATGATGGGATTTCAACCTCAATAGGCAGGACCACTTTAGAGCCATAAACTAAAGCAAAAAGTGTAACCCCTGTAGGTGTTCTGATACTTGTTTTGATACTGGTTCTGATACTTGTTCTGATACTAGTTCTGGTACTTGTTCTTATACTTGTTCGGATACCTGTTCTGATACTGGTTCTGATACTAGTTTTGATACTTCTTCTGATACTTGGTATACTTGATAGCATCTTTTTCCATTGTAAACTCTCAAGCAAGATCATATTTTGCAGTCCCAATGTCTAGCAAGGTGGAGAACAAGAGGGATTAGCAAGCTAGTGGAAGAGATGGAAGACAAGAGAACGAAGGAGAATGAAGGGAAGAAATGCTCAAGGGAAAACTCTTCAAGAATACCCAAGCTAGGGAAAAATTGTCATATAAAGAATATTTGGACAAGCAATGAAAGGCTAACATAGGATAAGTCACAAAAGCATAATGCCAAAGAAGGAAAGGATGTAGTCCAAAGGAGTAGACATGTCAAGAGGCTTCATAGCACTGTGTTTTACTCTTTCTTCTATTAGATCAACACCAAAGGGGAAAAGGATAGCGACAGGTGAAAATGAATGAAGGAAGATAAATATGAAGGCTAAAAAAAGAAGGGAATGAAAGCAAGATCATCGGAAGATAGCTCACAAGATAGCCAAATGTTCATGTATAAATCAACATTGTCAAGATCAAAGAGAGAAGATGGAATGGATGAAATATGTAGAAGAACTATGCATGATGCCTAATTGCCAGGTTTTTATCATGGTACTTATCCAAGGCACCACAAGGAAGTGATTTTCACCATAGGATGAATTTATTTCTCTTTACTTTTGCTACCAAGGTGCCTATTTCTAGGTTTTCACCAAGGCACATTTTCAATTTTTTTTTTTTTTTTTTTGAATTTTGGAAGGAAAGCTTTTTAGATAGTGCTCCTTGAAAGGATAAACCATGATATGCCAAGGATTCAAAATGATATGCTCAAAAATGTTGATAGGAAAAAGAAGATGGAAGAGGAAAATGGAGGATAATATTTTATGTAAAGCGAGTGAGGTTGGAAGATAGGAGGAATAGGCAAGTGAGGAAAAAAGATAGGAGGTAGAAGGATAATGAATGGAAGAATTGTGAAAGGGTAGATGGAAAGGAAGGAAAGATCAACATCAACACACACCTTGAAGGGTGGTGAGAGGATGGAGGAAATGTGAATAAAGGAATACGTGAAGGAATATGGTGAATGGATAGTAGAGGTTGTGGTTTAGGCACATGGAATGGAAGAATATTTTTGGAAGAAGATGAGGTGGAAGTCTTTGAAAGCTTGAATGTCAACTTCACTTTTTGCTCAACACCAGACTCTTTCAAGAGAGACTTTGGAATCCATATAGCTGTAGGCTTTTCATTTCTTTTTGATGATCTAGAGAGAATATCTTTAATGATGAATTTTGGAACCCATACTTGTCTTGTAGTTTTTTTCTTAGATATCTCTTTTGACTTTATGCCTCTGTGTCGTTTAGAGGAGACATGGTGATTTTCTTTTTTGGATGGATTCTTGTATTGCTTCTTTTTCTTGTATTAAACATTCAAGTTACTTCCAAAAGACTTGGGACTTGTGGAAGAAGAAGGAGGATATGACTGGTTTAGATGGGTGGGTGGATGAAAAGGATTCAAGGGTATGCATCTATGTTGATCTTGAGGAAAGATAGGAGATGGAGGGATGTAAGGACCCAAGATGGATGGTGAATTAGGAGAGTTAGGAGGGGAAAGTGAAGGGACATAAGGACCCAAGATGGAAGGTAGACATGAAGCCTTTAGTGGTGGTGGAAGAGGTCCAAGGATGGAAGTGGAAGATGCAAAAGGATAATCAATAAGTTCATTAACATCTATATGACAACCAAGGATATCAGCATCTTTAGAGTGAGCATTAGAATTTTCAATAGAATCGTGGACATCTTGAATATGAGCACCTTCTTTGATAGGATTGTTCAAAACTTGCAAAGACTTAGGAAGAGTAGAAAGTGGAAATGAACATGGAGTGGTAGAATAAGAATATGGAAGACTTTGATCTTGACAAGGATCTTTGGATAGCACAAGCACATAATTTTTCTTTTGATTTTCAATAGGCTTAACATTGGAAGTATCAACACCATTTTTAACAACCTTAATGGACGTATCATCTTTGGAAATTGGAAGTGGGGTAAGGTTATTTTGATTGTCAATAAGCTCAACAGTGTAAGTAGTAGCTTGATCTTTCTTAGGAGAAGACTTAAGACATGGTGGAATGCATGAAAAAGGGTGTGCAGGATCAAAAGAACCCTGAAGTAGATAAGAGACATCATGAAAAGGATTGGATGACATGGAGGGTTCTTGATCTTGATCTTTCTTTATGTTCTTTTCTTCATCATTTTTAGAGTCCTCTTGACATGGAGCCACTTCTAAGGGAAATGAAGCATGTTGGGATTGTATGGAAGACTGTTGCAGAGATGGTGAAGGACTAGCTGAAGTAGGCATTGTAGCATATGAAGGCTTAGGCTCTTTAGGTTTAGCATTATTGAAAGTATTGGTAGCCAAGTGAAGGTTAGCTTGAGTTTCTTCAAGGGGTAGCCCTAGAGGATAACTATAGGGAACCGCATGAAAAGTATCAGGGCTTGTGTTGGATGAAGGTTCTGTGAAAGATTTGAAAGACTCGGAAACTTTAGGAAATGTACGGGTATTGGAGGAAGTAGGGGATGGAAGGGAACCATCACAAGACAAAGGTCCAACATTAAAATGATCTTGCTTGAGAGTGTAATATTTATTTTCAGCCTGAGAGTTCTTAGAGGAGAGATCCTTATAGTATTGACATTTCAAATGAGCATGGTACATTTTATATTCCTCAATAGAAGTAGATGTATCATCTAGATATTGTCCACAAAAGTTATCAAAGTCTCTTTCAAAATCAGAATCATATGGATCACCATCACAATCTATCCAATGTGACAGCCCATTTGTAGTAAGTAGGAACACACGACGAGGAGGACTCTTAGGAATAGAGGTGTCATAGGTATCATTATATTGTTTGTCATCATAGTCATCATAGTCTCCAAAGTTGGATGTGTCACTCTCCATGGAAGAGGTATCATAAGGGTTATCACATTGCTCAAATTCTGTCCGGAGGCATGGTGACATGTACAAGTCTTTATCAAATGGAAAAGGGCATAGAGCTTCCATGGAGAACTCTTTAGGTTCCTTGTACAATATCAAATCAATATCAATCAGCTTCTGTCTCATATCAATTATCAATTTTGAATCAGTTTCATATCTCTATCAAACACAGACTATCTTTGAACCACTACGCTTCGCACAGTAATTCAAAGAGGGGCAAAATGTAATACCCCAAAAATGGGCTATAGGTTCATTAACCTCCTATATCAACATATCGAATGAAATCGACATCGAAGTCCTAACCAAAGGCACATCTGAACATCATCGAATCATAATTGATTATTCTAAATTCTGCATCGGGGAATATTCCTAGTAATATTCCTAATCATCATAATTATCTTTGATTTAATGATTATTTGGTGATAAATCTAATTTATCTTAAAATTTGATTAATTGAATATTTTGCATATTTAATTAATTGGATTTAATACTGCCACTTAATTATTAAATTGAATTTAATTATATTTATTCCTAATTATTATTATTTAATTTTAACAATAAATCAAAATTCCTATCATTAATTGATTAAATTCTTATTTAATTAATTAAAGCAAGTTGTCAATTTTAATAATATTATTTTTGGAATAAAAGTTTGAAAAAATAATTGATTAACCCATAAATCAATTGTTTTATTTTTAAAAGTAGTTAAGTTGGAAATAAATCACTTTATTATTAAATTAATTCATAAATAAAATATGCACAATCAGAAAAGCAGACAACTATCAATTATCAATTAAAGCTAAACTCTATTTTGAGTTAAACTTTATTTTTTGCATGTTTTTGTGAGTTAACTATCCTTTATTTAAAAATAACTCAAAAATCAAGCTGAGTTATTTGAGTGATTTATGGCTTTTATCCATGCACCTCCAAAGCCCTGAATTTCTATAAAAACAAGGCTCAGCTCTTCATAATTCATCTCTCAAATCCATGACATCTCATAATTTTACATAATCACGCTGAAGAATTGCGATCTGGAGAATCAAAGCTTATTGTGAATCAAGGCTATTATACAATCTATCCAATGTGACGGCCCATTTGTAGTAAGTAGGAACACACGACGAGGAGGACTCTTAGGAACAGAGTTGTCATAGGTATCATTACATTGTCTGTCATCATAGTCATCATAGTCTCCAAAGCTGGATGTGTCATTCTCCATGGAAGAGGTATCATAAGGGTTGTCACATTGCTCAAATTCTGTCTAGAGGCATGGTGACATGTACAAGTCTTTATCAAATGGAAAAGGGCATAGAGCTTCCATGGAGAACTCTTTAGGTTCATTTTCTTTCTCAAGTTTGTTAATCTTGACTTGCATAGCGTACATCTGTTTCATCATAGCGGTGATTAGAGTTTCTTCCTCATGTGTACTGATTCTCAATAGCTATTGCTCTGTTTCTGACACAATGATTTGTTCGGCAGATTCTGGAAATAGGTTTAAAAAGCTAAATATCTGACAATTTTGATAATTTTTTGACAACTTTCAAAAATTTCCCAAATGACACTTTGCAGACTCATATGACAATGGGTATATTATGAAATGATAGTTGAAAAACTCGCATGACAGTTGGTAGCTAATCATACGATAGTTGAAAATATCATAGGATAGTTGCAAGTAGGATTTTGACTTTTAGAATTTGATTGGCAAAACTCGTATGACTTTCTGACCTCCTGAGATGACTTTTGACTATAGAAAATAATTTTACTTTAAATTTTGCAAATTTTAGGGTTTTCAGATTTAGATTGTTTGCAAATTATACTGTCCAGATTTGAGGATTGTAATAGATTTGTTTATTTTCAATAACCAGATAGATAAACAAGCACGCAAAATAGCAAGCAAGTGATTTCAAGCATGTCTGAAAATAATGAACAAGGGCAAAAGCAACCTTGCGCATGAACAATCAAGTGACTTATTTGTTCTAATCCTCAGAAGTGCTAATTGTGTATGTTCCAAAATGTTTTGCAATGATGCACATATACCCTAGAAAATAAAAATTTGGCCTCGCTAAAGTTTTTAGTAATGGTTTAACTCCGCAACTTTTATGATCCAAAGGGGTGAAATCTAATTCCGGCGCACCAGGTTTTGACATAGTTTGAGAACTTAATCTTCAAGAGCTGCTAGGGAGATCTGACAACCCAACAATGAACCATACCTATGGAGATTTCTTCCACAAGGATATTTATATAGCGGCTATCACTACCACGGTGAAAATGGCTATTACCGCTTGAGGTTCCATCAACACAGTTTACCCTGTAAAGGGACTGTCTGCTATGGTTAACCCTCTCTAAAGGTGACTCACAATAGTATACCATAAGGGGACTTGGCTCTAGATCTAAGGTTCTTGACGCCTTTTCACTTTTAACCCAAACAAAGCAGGCAGATTAATCCAACATGCTAAGATAAAGTTTTGCTTCACCAAGGTCTATGATGTCAACTCCACATGATCTATCAACCTCTCTGGGGAGAGAATGTATCAATCAATAAGAGAAGGCACACTAACCAATTTTGATTCACCAAAGCTCGTGATGTCAACCCCACGTGATCTATCAACCTCTCCTGGGAGAGAATGTATCGATCAATAAGAAAAGATGTACTAACCAAGTTGAATGTGAAACGCACTAAGTATCCTCCCTACCTCCAAGGATTCTATCATCAAGTAGGATTTCACTGGGAATCCAATCTCTCAAGAATCATGAATAGTGTTCATAGGGCCTAATTACTATGTAAGCATAGATGTATGTTTCCAAAAAGCAAATCTACCAAAAGTACCCAAAAAGTAGAAAGAGGAACACTTAACACTTAAAGAAAATATGAGATGATTCCAAAAGGTGGAACACTTAACACCTCACACAAGCTAAAAATGAGTCCCCAACTTAAAAAATAAGTGAGTTCCTAAAATCATAAATGGGTTGCCAAGTGGAACACTTAACGCTTCTGTCTTGTAGACCCCTCCCCTTTAATGTGGCGCTGATATTGCAACCACAGGGTGAAAATGAGGGGCCGGTGGATTTAGAAAGTCCAATAACCCAAGATAGCAATCTAGATCAATCACAAGTAATCTAAGACTGCCAATAAATACCTAAAGTGTCACAACCTAGTATTCAATTATGCAAATTCATAGAAAAAGCATGCAAAGAAACACTCAAGCTAAACACATGAGAGATTTATTTTAAGGCCAAATTGAAATGTTATTAGATGAAGGAGAATACCTGGGATCCTTGCAATGCACTTAGTATATTTTACCTGATTTTTAGCAATTCTTGTTGAGCTTTTCCATGCAAGCAAGTGACGAACTCTCCAACAAGCAGACAAGCAAACAAGATATGCAAAATATATTCAACTTATGAAAACCATAGGGTTAGCTCTAAAAATCAATTATTATCAGCAATAATAACCAGCAATTAACCTAAATGACAACTCATATCATTCATTGAACCATGTAAAAAAAAAAAGTGCATACCCATCACAAAATTTTATTTTTTTTGCTGCATTTGACCTAGTCAACAAGATCTAATTTTTTTGATATGATTTTGGCTACAAAAATAGAAATTCACAACAAAGACCCCTACTAAAAAATAAAGAGCTTTTAAAAAATGTAAAATTTTTAGAAAAATCTCTTCATTTGTGCCCTAGAGACCCATTTTATCAAAACAGACCAGTTTTTGTAAATTGACTATTTGAGCTATTATATTGTGTCCAAATTTAAAACACAAAGAATGCACCCCTTGTAGAATTTAAAGAACTTTCCAAAAATATCAAAATTTTTTAAAAATATGATGATTTGTGTCAGATATTAATTTTTTCCATAATTTTAAGAAAAAATTATTAAAAATTCAAAACATCTTAGAAAATTCTAAATTTTTTACTGTAGCTTCTCTGATATATGTCCAACCTACAAAATAAATTTCAGAGCAAAAATCCAAGTCATTTGAGAAATAAAATTAAATCTTTGAAACTTTAGGGCTTTAGCTCCAAAAAAAAATCAAAACCATCATGTAAAGGTGGGTGGCCCCACGGTGGGTGCCAGAAATGTGTGTGTGAAGTTTGTACCTGATCTATAGACACAACACTTTAGTAAAACATTAGAGGTTAGCAAAAATTAAAATCATGCAAAATTGAAATCTAATTTAACCAAGTGATTTACTGCCTTCTAGTAGGTGCGAGATTGATGTTCTCAGATTGTTATCGAGATCAGTGATCTAGACGACACCTAAATGAAAGATTTGAATGCAATTGATCTAGATATGAATTGAATGCAATTAAGCTATTTTTTAAAAATATTTTCTATGCAATAAGATGAAAAATGATATGAAATCTATGATATGTAAAAATTGATATGCTATGATATGCTAAATGATCTAACAATGATATGAAAATGAGTCTAAATGAATGTAAAAAAAAAACAAGATTGATCTCACAATAGCCTTGATTCGCAATAAGCTTTGATTCTCCAGATAGCAATTCTTCAGTGTGATTATGCAAAATTATGAGATGCTGTGGATTTGAGAGATGAATTATAAAGAGCTGAGCCTTGTTTTTATAGAAATCCAGGGCTTTGGAGGTGCATGGATAAAAGCCAT
The DNA here is from genome assembly GCA_027943335.1 of Chamaecyparis obtusa. Lineage (NCBI taxonomy): Eukaryota > Viridiplantae > Streptophyta > Pinopsida > Cupressales > Cupressaceae > Chamaecyparis > Chamaecyparis obtusa. The sequence continues at coordinate 211,758 of BSBK01000411.1, forward strand.
AAATCACTCAAATAACTCAGTTTGATTTTTGAGTTATTTTTAAATAAAGGATAGTTAACTCACAAAAATATGCAAAAAGCAAAGTTTAACTCAAAATAGAGTTTAGCTTTAATTGATAATTGATAGTTGTCTGTTTTTCTGATTGTGCATGTTTTATTTATGAATTAATTTAATAATAAAGTGACTTATTTTCAACTTAACTGCTTTTAAAAATAAAACAATTGATTTATGGGTTAATCAATTATTTTTTTAAACTTTTATTCCAAAAATAATATTATTAAATATGACAACTTGCTTTAATTAATTAAATAAGAATTTAATCAATTAATGATAGAAATTTTGATTTATTGTCAAAATTAAATAATAATAATTAGGAATAAATATAATTAAATTCAATTAAATAATTAAGTGGCAGTATTAAATCTAATTAATTAAATATGCAAAATATTCAATTAATCAAATTTTAGGATAAATTAGATTTATCACCAAATAATCATTAAATCAAAGATAATTATGATGATTAGGAATATTACTAGGAATATTCCCCGATGCAGAATTTAGAATAATCAATTATGATTCGATGATGTTCAGATGTGCCTTTGGTTAGGATTTCGATGTCGATTTCATTCGATATGTTGATATAGGAGGTTAATGAACCTATAGCCTATTTTTGGGGTATTACACTAACAAGGCCTATAGTCCCTTAATTAGGACTGAGACACTATATGCATGTAATAGACTCCTAATAGGGTCAACATCCTTAACATGATACTTTTGATTAGTGGATCTTTGTGGGTACCATCCCCACTGGGGTTTTCCCTTGGCCAAGGTTTCCTCGAGAATAAATAATGTGTTATGAGTTCTTTAGTTTTATTACTATGCATGTTGTTTAGCTTCTTATGTTATGCATGTGTTAAGATAATCTGTTATATGCATAATTGGGAAAAAGTAAAAGTTTGTAGAATACTAATTCAGCCCCCCTCTCAGTATTCCCTATTTCTAACAAGGTTGGGTTGTGATGTTAGGAAGTATTGTTGCTACGGGGGAGGTTGGTACAATCATTATGGTTGGGATTGGTGATGATCTTGACCAATATAAGATGGTTGCATACCCACATTGCTGAGAGTGGGGATGGTAGCCTGGGTGTGCACTATGGGTGGTTGCATATGGGAGTTAGTGGGATGGGAAACGTCGAGTTGCTGCAATTGTGTAGGATTGATTTGCTAAGAGATGGATGACATAGACAAATAGTTGATGAGATGGTTTGTTCCTGATGAGCCATTTGGTAAAGTTGGCCATGTGTGGGTATGCCCATGGCATTTATTTGTGTTTGGCTAAGGCCCTAGGTGGTGTTGATCCCTGGTAGGGGTTGCGATGTAGAGTTGACCACAAATGTGGGGGTTGATATGGGAGTTTGTAGTGCAGGTGGAGGATTGTGGGATAGCATATGTGGCATTCCTGTTGTGAAAGTGACTTGCTGGGTCTGCATGCCAATAGCAAATGTGAGAGGCACTTGTGTGGATTAAGATTGTGGGGTGGATGTAGGTGGGGTGGTTTGTGTGACTCCTTGCGAAAGAGGTGTTGATGTAGTGGGAGGCGACATTGCTTGAGTAGATTATTGGGTGAATGCTTGTGGTTGAGTGGCTATCTATGAGAAAAAAGGGGGTGGTGGGCCCATAATGGAAAGTGTTGTGCTTGCGGGGACCACTGTACTAGGTTGCAAGAGATGTGGGATGGGTGATGCTGTATGGGATACTTGCATGGTTGGATCATGGACTTGCTAGATGACAAATGAATCAACATTGGTAGAGATGTGGAAGGGGTTTGTGGGGTTAAAAGAGCGTAATTGCGGTGGAACAAGAGTACCCTTCTGCATATAGTTCACCAAGATGGTGAGAGGATTTTGGGAAATGATCACGCTTACCATTTGTGCATGTCCTGGAAGGCACATGAAAGCCTCCATGGAGTTGGTAATGGGTGTCTCACTAGGATCTTCCCACACATTCTAAATTATCATTGTTGGAGGGTCATACATCACGATTTCACCCATAGAATTATTTGGGTCTATCGAAGTAGTTTCCTGGTTGGAATCCATCCCTTTTATTTTCTTTGATCGTGTCATAGGAGACATGAAAATGCAAAGTCCTAAGATGGGGAAGAATGAAAATGTATTGGAATGATGCTAGGGATGAGGATTTTTGGTTTGAGATGAACTAGGTGATGATCTAAATGTAGGACTCTTAGTGATGTGCCATTTTGGAAGAGGATTGAGATGGGTTACCTTTCCTGATGGGGGGATCAAAATGCATGGATTGTCATCCTTGGATTGACTTGTGATCTTTGGATGAAGGGATCCTTACTAGTGTGGGCCAATCTCTGGATCGAGATGATGAGGTCCACAAAAGCAAGTACTAGCTACCCTAGACAATGCTTAGTCAAATGGGTGAAGCTTCGAGATTTTGATTTGTGTAATAAGGATAGGACAACTCAAGGTGAGTTCTTGGATATGATATGGATCTAGGATAGTGACTTGGGATAATGATGCTAAATGATGCTTCCTAAGATGGGGGATGCTGTGACAACTTTCATAGTTTTTGAAAGAGGAGGATATTGTGCTGACTAGTCTTCACTCTCTAATCTAACAAAGCGGCAATAAACTTGGATTTGAAAAGAAAACTGTTTAACCCTTGCATTGTATTGTATGTTGTCCAATCGGGTTTGGTATTTTTCCTCTTCACGAGCTATAGTAACAATATGCTGACAATCTTTAAGCTTTCTTTCTGTAACTTTCTTCTCTTGATATGCACGTGGGATGGGTAACTTAGCTTTCTTATGCTTTACAGTTTGGGTCATAGGTTAACAAAAGTAACTGCTCACAGGATTGGATCAATCTAGGAAGTGACTGCAATAAGTATACCTAGACTTGGTTTCGAACAAACTTGGTTTTTCTTTCAGGGTGATGTCTTGACAAACAGTCCTCGCAAAAGACAAAGCAATCTTGGAGGATACGGGCAAATGATCTCTCTTGGGAAAATAACTTTGTAATTCTAAAAGTGTGTATGTTCAACAGATGTTTTCACTAAGTCAAGTCACTTTCTAGAACACATACAAGCACTTTCTACCTACAAGACAAGCTAGTATCACAACCTTTGCCCATAGCTTGATATCCCAAAAGAGGAATACATATGGTGAGTAATCTTCAAGCGACCCAAGAAACCACTTGGGTTGGTCCTTACATAAAGATTATGATACTTTCAGAAATAGATCAGGTAGGCTTCTCATTAATGGCTTCTAGTAAGGTTTGTGACATCCCCCCAATCAGTTTGTATGCATGTGACTCACTTAAGAGCCTAGTTGACCATGCCAAAATCGTAGGGATATTCACCTATCTTAGGAAACTATCAAAATGCCTCACCTAAGCTTGCAGGGATAAGGTGAGTTTTCTCAACACCTTATTTATATACCAGTCAGGAAATTACCGGTTTGAGGTCATTCTCTAAAGAGGAAGCGCTTCTCTCTAGACAGGCCTCACTAGAAGTGTAGTCAATTGAACTTGATCTTTCTCTTCACCCAAGATTTGTGAAGGCAAGGGGAGAGGATACAAATACAAGTAGATTTCTTCCATGTTGCTTATTTTAACAAGGTTCATGCAAAAAATAAAAATATCTAAGTGTTGAAAAACACTCGTTTAAACACGCCGAGAAGTATTTATTCCAAATTGAACTTAGTTTAGACTAAGTGTTTTCTATTTTAGAACATCAAACACTCATGTTTAGCATGTAAGGTTCTTTGTTTGAAATGTAAATGATAATGCTTGAAAAATAGAGATTTGATTTGCAAAAAACAAAGAAAGTGTTACTCCTCTTAGCATTCAAGATTGTGTTTGATTGATTTTTAAGGACCAAAAAGAAGTGTTCATCGCATTGATTCTTTATCCCTTAGGCATTCAAGATTTGAGTAAGTTGATTTTAAGCACCAAAAGGAAGTGTGATGTTTGCCTTGTTCAATTTTAACCTTTGTTCATTTTAAACCCAAATCGAAATGATGAAGTGTTGTTTGGCATACACTGCTATTTTTAATGCACCGAAAATAAAGTGAGTTAATTCTATTTTAAAATATTAACCCACATTCCTGCAAACACCTGTAATCCTGCAGCAAAAAATATCATTCCCATAGAGCTGTACATGCATTCCTGCACGACTGTTAGGAAAACCGAAATGACAAAATGAAAATAAAAACACAATCTCGATACCTGCAGCCGCATTCCCACAAGTCAAACCACATCCCCATGAGTCAACTATCGATCCCACATTGTGGGAATGAAGGCAGAAAAACTCAGGGCAAAGAGGGTCGTACAGCTTACAGATACTAACTATCAATCTCGCTAGGTCAAAATAGCATTCCTGCATGGTCAAATAGCGATCCTGCGATGCGGGAATGAGGGTGAAAAAATAAAAAAAATAGAGAATGTCGTATGACTTACAAAAGGTACATAGGCAAACCCACTTGGTCAATGAGCATTCCCGCATTGCGAGAATGCGATCCCGTGAAAAAGGTACAGTCAAGTTACTGGTAGAATCTAGACAAAGAGCAAAAAAAGATAGGTAAAGAAAGGTTTTGTTGCGGGAATGCTTTCCTGCAAGTCTATACAAGCATTCCCATAGAGAGATCTACGTTCCCGCATCCATACGAGCGTTCCTGCAAAACTGAGGATTTTTTAGAAGTTACTGCTGTGTAAAATCCAACAGCAAGAATGTCTGCGAAAATAGGTCTTCTTCGGTCCTGAACCTACAAAATACCCAAAAAATCCTTGTAACACACTCAAACCACAAGAAAACTTAGTATTTGGGTTAGTTTTGTAAAAGAAAATAAGAAAGATAGAGAGAAAATGAACCTTGAAGTGGGTCCCACCAAGCGTGCCAAAATGTAATACCTAAAATGTAGTGTTAAGGAATGGAAAGCAAGCTAAGCATTCAACAAAACAAACTAGATAACACTTATGCTAAGACCCAAAAAATGAAGACAAAACCCAAAAGGAAATGCAAACCTCAAAATCTCAAAGTCTTCAAATGTGGAAGATTTGTGCAATAGATTGGATGTGTGCTCATGGGCTTCAAGCTTCAAGAGAGAAATGGGCATAATAATTTTGCTTCAATGGTGGATGAAAATAAAGGAGGAGAGCTTCTATTTTATAGAAAGATGCATGAAATGGATGGTCAAGATTAAGAGGCAAAAGGGGAAAGAGCAACGGTGGAGATGCATCCAAGGGAGAGCACATGGATTGTGCTTTCTCAAATGTATAGCATTGTGACAAGTGTCACAATGAGGGAGTATGAGAGGAGAGGTTAAATTCTTGAGGGATATGTCAACTTTGGAAGATGTGAGAGGGGACAAGTGTGTAAGAGGTGTAAGAGGCTTTGTGATTTCTCATTGGAGGATGTGGAGGTGTTGTCATGAGGGTTGACTTTGAGTTGGCTTAGCATTTCTTAATCTTGGATTATGATTGTGCACATATTTAGGGGGGTGATTAGGCTTGGTTTAGAGGGTAAGTGGAGGATTAGGTGGATGTGATGGGAGGAGAGAGAATGAGTGGAGGGTTAGATTAGCTAAGCATGGGTTTTTAGTTAATTAAATAGGATTTAGAATTAAATATTTTATTTAATTCCAAGTGGGAGGAAAAGGGGATTTATGAATTAATTTATTTAGATAAATGTATCAATTTAAATTAATAGAAGAATAAGGATTTAATTAATTATCAGACTATAAGTTTTTCATTTTGATAATTAATTGGGCTATAGTTGATTAATTAAATTAATTAACTAGGGGATGACATAAATTAATTAAATAATAATATTTAATTAATAAAATGTCCTAGGAGAAGACTAAATAAAATTACTAAATAATGTAATCAAATTTAGGTGTCTACACATAGTAACATTATGTTCATGCCTATCCCTTAGTTGATCAAGGGTCAAGGGACCAATGGGTGGTGTAAGGTATCCATTCTCCATCAGATCTAGGGCCAATCCCGGATATATGCAGCTTTATTCGACTTTGCCATATTGTGAAGTTATCTTTGTTTAGCTTTGGCACTTCCCTCTTAAACATTTTTAGACCTTTGTGCTGAAGTCCTTAAAACTCTATTCCAAGAAACCACAACTCTTATACCAATTGTTAGAATAACTGAGAGGAGGGTGAATCACTTATCCACAGTCCCAAATCAAAAGGTGTAATCCAAAACAATTTACTTAAACTTTTGTAGCTCGGTAACATAAAATACTATATTGTCTATGCTTTTACCGATCAAATCTAACATGTAATATGCAAAGTATGTGTTAGTTAAAATCTCAATTTTTGTTTTTTGCCCCAAAAGACAGTATATTTTTGAAAAATTTTACAGTCTTTAGGGTTTTCTAGGTCTAAATATCCTGAAAATGAAAAAGCCCTAGTTTAAGTTGTCAGCCTTCTATTTCTCTGTTACTTTTTTGGGTCACTTATGCATCAAAATAAGCATGTGTGCTTTTATTCTCCTCTCTTAGTCGCTTAGTCTCCCAGAGAAGTAGGAATATTCCTTCATATTTAGCGATTGCCCGAAAGCTTTTGTCACCTGATCTCATAAGCACTTTGGAATATTCCTTATTATCAAATGACTTAGCATTTTCCCTTTTAGTCTCCAAGTCTCAGAATGTTTTCTCGAGATCTAGCAACTACTGTGACAAGTTTTATAAGAAGTAGACTATGGTCGCATGGTCTCTAGATGGAAGTTACCTTTGGTCGGGTGATCTCAGGATAATTTATTAAAGTGATGTTTCATTCAACAATTATGATTTTTAGTGGTCATGTTATCTCCCAAAGGTGGCGGTTATCTCCTGCACGGTTAGTGATCCAGTGACACGGTTGTCTCCAGGTCTCCAGATGCAGTGGTTAAATGATAAAGGATTATGAGATTTAGCAACAACCATAGAATGAAGTTTTGATCAACGACCAGTATTTATTCTCTAGATACAACTCAGAGTTAAGAAATGTTTCCGTGACTTAGAGACTACCTCAGTCACATGTTCTTGGGACTTAATCCCAGTTAAGAGAAAGATTGTGAGACTCAGTGAACTTCTTTGTCACGTAGTCTCCAGATTTGCCCAAGGTTGAGTTAAGATTAGTGTTGTGGTTTAGCCCGGTGATTATATGTTTATTCAATGATACAATGACTATGTAGTCATGTGATCTCAAGTTCCTAACAGTTAAGTGAAAAGCCTCCAGCGATCCAGTGACATGATTATCTCCTAGTCACTAAATCAAATAGTTAAGTGAGAAAAGCTCTCGTGACTTAATGTAGACCGTAGGATGAAATGAAGAAAAAGATTAATGACAGTCACGATATCTCAGAAAGGAAGTTGAAAAGTCATAAAGCTTAATGATTAAGAGACTCCATGTTTGTCGCTAGATCTCCAGGTTGGGTGATCGCTAAATATTTTAAAAGGATTAATATAAAGTTATCGCAACTACGAGAAGCTCTCATAGTCGCCAAATCTCCAAATGAAAAGGTTGGAATATCTCACAAAGAAGTTTGAAAATTCAACCATGTTTCATGACTTAGAGTTTGCCTATTGTCACCAAATCTCATAATGAAGATTGAAAATGATTCTAGTCGCATGATCTTGAAAAGAGAAATATTGTACTCATGACTAAGAAATTGACTATAGTCGGGTGATCTCTGAATGTGAAAAATTAAAGATGGAATAAAGAGGTCGACTATGGTTGCTGAATCTCTAGATCAAGCTTTTGTGATCGCCAAATCTCGCAATGAATTCAAAAGGTTAGAAATCTTTCTGCGACTATGAGAAGCTCTCTTAGTCACCAGGTATCTGAATATTTCAATTTAAATTTTTTGAGCTATGGCTAGTATTTTGAAGCCCTGTTCGTGCCAAATTAATGGTGGAAGTAACCTTTTGATAGCTGTAAATGTTAGAAATGGTGGCGCATTCAATTCTAAAGAATAAAATAGTTAGAGGCTACTCATTTGAAGGTTACGAAGCATATTGAAGAGTACAGAGTGCTAGGTTTTTAGAGCTTTCCAGAATTACAGTGTGTCCAGTGATTTTTGCAGAGAATTTTCAGAGTCTCAGTCAGAATGAGTTAGGCAATAGCAAGCGGAGCCTCCACTAGCCGAGGGTCTAAGGAAAAAATAAAAGAGATTTTTTCAGATGAGTTTCTCACCCTTCTACCTAGTTCATCACAGAACAAGAAGGTTAGTGATGATATCTTTGTGGATGATTTAGCTTACTATAGAGATGCCAGGATGCCTGAAATCACAGGCATGTGTCTTTTTAGTTATTTCTATAAAAACCATGATAGTTTTATAATAGATTCAAACCCTTGGACTTTAGGGTTGGCCAAATTGATTGTCCTAGAGGTCTTTCTAGATGTAGATGCACTTCTTATGATATCCCAAAGATATGATCCCTTGTCTAAGACAATTAGAAAGGAGGATGGTTCACCCTTGGTAACCCTAGACCAGAACTCTTTCATGAGGGCATTTGGAATTCAGTTTCCAATGGCCACAGAGATTAACTTACAGGCTCGAGAAAATAGATAAGTTAGAGAGGTTGCTTTGGTCTCTAAGGAGATAAAGAGCCACATGCCTAAAGAAAATAGAAATTATATTGCACCTATGGCTGGATAGATTCCATATGCTTATAAGGACCTTAAGTTTTACATGAAATACATTGCATATGGGATATGCCAGGTCTTGGGAATTAATGTAGGCCCTGAGAGGATTACCTCTGATATTTTGATGTTGGTGATGGATTCACAGAGCCATTTGGTGAACATAGGGTATGACTTTATTGGTGATGTGATAAACAAGATGCATGAGGGTTTGCTATCTTTAAAGAACTTCACATCTAGTTCTACACCCAGATTCATGCATTACTCCTTGCTGATGCACCTCATTATGTATCACAATTATGATCTTATAAATTTGAATGATCTCAAGCCACAAATGATGTGGAATGGATAGCCTAACCCAGTATAGTTCTGGTTAGCAATTTGGAGCCCTTCTTGCCCTAGGCAAGATTTTGGTGCCTTTGAGAACTGGATTGTGTACCCCATTCTCTGGAGTTTGGGAGTTAATTGTACAAGATTATCCACCAAGGTCTTGCAATTGGTGAGACCCCAATAGTTTATTGATAAGTGGACCAAGGTTCACAATTGGGGGGATTTTTACTATGAGAAGGGCTATACAATGATTAGGGTTTATGGGTGCCCTCAACCTCCTCATCTACTTCCATTTTATGTTCCACCAAGAATTGCATTTCTAGAGTTTATTTGGCAGCTCATGTTGATAGATAAATAACACTTGGCTCCCCATAGGAAAGGGAATCTCACTCCTTGGCACTTTAGAGTGCACTATATTACAATTGGAAAGGGAGCTTTCAGTAAGGTGAATGATTAGTTAGAGAAATATAGGATGTTTGCAGCTCCATATAGGTATGTAGATACAAAAGGTTTCACGACTGCTGCAAGGAGATATTACATGCCTACCATTACTTTTAATAAGCAACATGAAGAGTATCCTGAGGAGGATGTGATAAGAAACATCATTGAAGATGATGAGGTAGAGAAAAGAGTTCAACAATTGGATCGGTTACATAAAATTGAAAGGGAGTTAAAAGGAAAAGGATTGGTATTTGGGGGTTTCTTTCCCACTTTGCCTTACCTCCAAAGACTTGAGTAGATGATGGCTCAATTTGATATATTGGTTGAATCCATGAAGGATCAAATTGATGATGCTAATCAGGGTAAAAAGGCCCACTTTGATTCTGAATGTGAAGAAGATAGTGATGGTGGCTACCCAATATATAGCTCACCCCCTATGGAGCAGCCATTAATTGAAGAACCTAAAGTAGGAGGTGAGACTATTAACCTCGATGAGATTCCTAGCTCAGAGGACACCGTTGAGCCCTTACAAAAGAAGAGGAATTTAATGGCTAGAGAGCCATCAAAGAAGAAGAAGAAGGATAGAGTAAGTGCCCTCTACACATGGAATAGCTTTCATCACCATGAAATAAGGAAAGCAGTCAAAGAGGCCAAAAGACAACAAAGGTATGAAACTAAGGATGTAGAGTTTCCTCTGGCTTTAGGCCAGGATGAAAGAATAATTGAGTAGGATGCATTCCTGAATGATGATAATTTTGTCAATTTTGATGAATTTAAAAGCTTTTTGATTTGGCACAAGCAACAACAGGTTGCATCTAATGTGCAAATAACTGAGGAGGGTCAAGTGCCTGATGAGGCAGTGCAACAATTAAGAGAGTATGACCCAGAGGCTGAAAGCTTGACTCCAGATGAGGCCAGGAAATTAGTTAGATAGAGTAACATGCTACTTGTGCCTAGATGGAATTTGTATTTTGATTTTATTATATACCAAATAAAGAGACAAAAAGATGTCACTCTGTCATCAGAGACCCAAGTAGGGGATATAATCAGAGGATTTGGTTATAGCCCAAAGAATCAAGCATTGGCCACGAGGAGTCTTTACCCTAAAGACAAGAAGCCACAAATTTTGAATGTAAAAGAGCAGATGGAAGGTGACAAGATTGTGTGGTCTATCCACAATACTGGGGACCTTGAGATATCTCAGGTCTTGACCCAATTTGCCAAATTGAATGAAGACAAAACAAAATAGATATCTGAGAGGTATGGCTCTCTTTTAAGTGATTACAATGCCCTTGTGAAGCATAGGGATTTATGGATAATAAAAGTTACAGCATTGGAAAAACAAGCAGAGGAGCTGCAATTAAAAATAATTAATACTCCTATAGTAGTTCTTGCACCTCCTGAACAACCTGCATTAACAGAAGCACAAGGAATGATAAAGGAGGAGGTGGTAGTAGAGCTGAAGAAGATTAATGAGGCTATATTACAGGCCCTTTTGAGTGTCTTGTAGCATAGAATGAATATACTCAAGGATAAATTTGACCTAGTTTTTAATGCTTATGGAAAATTGCCTGAATTGCAAAATGAGGTCAATAATTATGTGCAAATTTTGAGTGGATTTCATACAGTGTGGTCTGTCAGAGCACCACTTTTTGAAAGATTAATTTTGGCTCAATCTCTAGGGAGTGACATACCAAAGATAGTTGTAAGAGTTGGTGAGGAGATTGACAAAATTAAAGCCATATTACCACTTTTCAAGGGTAAGGAAAATCTGATTGAGGCTAAGATAGCCATGCTCAGCTCCTCTTCCAACAAATTCATCCCCTCAATTTTGAGTATAGATGGAGTCATAAAGAGTCTTGATCAATGGAGATCAGATGCTAATCTTCTATTGCCTAGGAAATAGGCATTTTTAGGTGAAGATAATAATGTTGATTTGGAAAGCTTCAACAAAACCCTAGATGAAGCTATTAAGGCAGAGACAGATCTCACCAAATTTGTAGCGGATGTTAAGGAAATTATAGATGCCAGGTGGGAGAGACAAAAAGCACAATTGCAACTTGTCCAAGACTTTAATTGGCTATCAAATGAATAGGTAACTGCATGGGATGAATTGACAAAGCCCCAAAAAGTTAGATTTTCCATAGTTGACTTAGACATTTTGGATGAAGAATGAGAAGGACATCTGACACACCTAACACCTAATATGAGAATACGGGGATGATAAGCTATCATTTAAGAATGGTGTAGGTTAGCCTAAAATGGAGGTCACCATATCTTATTAAACTCAAGGAGCTATCATAAATATTTGTAGTTGAAGGTGTCAGTTTTCAAGCAGCCAAGGATGTACAATAGTCTGAGGAAGTCTTATCTTTCCACCGCCTAAGGGCTTGTTATTTTCTTTTTAATTTCTATCTCTTATGCTTTTAGGGTTAGGTTTTTCAACCATCCAAAGCTTGTTGCATTACCATTAATAAGGGAATTCCAAGGTGGTTGAAAAGGGATGTATATATAGAGTTGAAGACTCATTTTTTGGAGGTTGGTAAGAGAGATAATAGAAAATTAGAATAGAATTGCTTTGAAGTAGATTTCTAAGTTTTGTGTCTGATCTTCTAAGAAATGGAATTGTGAATGTAATTGGCAAGTTGATTATAAATACAAATACACTGCAACTTCTGCCATATATTGTTGTTGTATCTTTGCTTTTATATTGTACTCTTGTATGTTTTACATGTTAGGCATTTAAAATATACCAGTTGTAAAGTGACTTGCTTGACTGATTTATGAGTTTCTTTCAAGGAAAGAATAAAAATTTCTCATATTTCATCTTGAAGAGTAAATATATTTGTATGGATTTTTTGATGACAACAGTGTTTGGTTAATAGAATAGTTTATAAGGCAATCTATTTGGATTTGCAGTTGGTATGTAAGGCATACTGTTGTATTTCTTTTAGAATTTACTTGTTGATCTACATTTTGATTATGTTTCCCATTAGATAAGGCACTGGTTTGGTGTTTTTTTCTTATGGTTTTATCTTTCATAGATCTTAGAAGAGAAATTGAAACTTTTACATCATTTACCAGTACATTTTCATTTCATGTTTATTGCATAGAATAGATTGGACTATTCCTAAGGCTTACAGTCCATATTTCATGATTCCTTGAAGAGAGAATCATATAGGTTGTCCCTCCTTAAAAGGAAGAAGGATGAGAATCCTTAAATCACTAATCTTTTCTTTATTTACAATCATGCTTTGCCTAGTTAAACTCTGCATTAAATTGATCATGGTCATATGCAGAATATTCTATAGATTGATGCATTAGAAGGGTTAATAGCAGGTCAGTGTCCACTCACATGAAGAATTGTATAATCAGTTATCATTAAAAGGTAATAACTGCTTGAGTATGTGGAGCTCAAAAATGAAGGAGGATCTTATCCAATCCTCAGTAATTAGGTCTTTCTCTTGTTGGAATCAGTCTCAAGGAACATAAATTCAACCCTTAATTTGACCCTACAAGAAAAATCCCTAACAGTATGATAACAAACAATCACCACAATGAACACATAACACAAAAGATTTAACGTGTAAATTCCCTTCAAAAAAACCACCTGGGACCGGCAACCCAAAAATGTTCTCTTCTAAAGTGAGGTTGGTGAAGACCCAACCCTATTAAAGGTTACAAACACACTATGAGGTGTGACCTTGTTAGAGGATTTTAGACCAACCGTTATCATCCAACCAACATTCACTATGGGGTTGACAAGATAACAATGTTCATTCTATGAATGAAACATATAAGACTTTCAAGTCCACTCTGTTAAGAGATTTCTCTGTTTACAATGGTTAAAATGTAATAGCAGTTGATCTGGTTATAATACAACTTCAATTGGAGATGTTCAGATCAATATTATGCTCATTCAAATCCTCTGATCAATATATCAATTCTGTATCAACAATAATCAATGACTTACTGTCACTTGATAATATCTTTCTGATGCTTAGTAAACTCTACAATTTAGTTCTCCTTAACCAGTTTGATCAGGCATACATGAATCTTATTCATGTGATAATTCTATAGTCTCCTTCTTCTGGCATAAGTTTCATAATGAAACTCTAGTCTCTTAAGTAGACAAGTAAACCATTTTCTTTTCCTTCATTAGATTTTTTCGCTTATTCTCCTTCATCCATTTTGTCGCTTAAACCTTCCTTGGCTGATGTGCTAGTAACACATTTTGATTTCATCCTTTAGATCTTCCTTGAATTATGCTAGCCATTGATCTTTGTAACAAACATTATCTCCATCTCTGATTTTGATGTACTTTATAGCTCATCAATCATTAATGGCTAAACTAATCATTTAGTTCCTTTCTCCTAGTTGGTTAACAAAGAAATGTATCGGTGAACACAAGCTCAGTTTATACTGTGCTCAGTATACACTATGCTACTAGATGTATACTATAATGCTTTATCAACCGACCACACTGCCTTGTGTCTTTTAGCTCTTTTCCTCATCATAAATGAATGAAACATAATCAAGTCAATAACATAAGGTCATAGAATCATCAACAAGTTACGCAATGTATTCCTTATCCTCATCTATCATATACATCTTCCTCATGTAGATATTTTTGTTCTTCATCTCTCTTAGTCCTTTTCTATAGATGTTTAGATATAGTAACTTACAAGATAAGTGTTGTCAAACTAGTTGACATCAATGACAACATATTACTGATTTAATCATATTACATATCTAATCAGCAACTCGGTGATCTCTAATCACAGATCTTCATTTAGGTTCTAAATCAATTGTAGTTCATCATGAGATATTCAAAGGTATCTTTCGGTAGTGGCTTAGTAAAGATGTCTACAATCTACTCTTTTATACTGATATATTCAAGCTTGATTTCTTTTTCTACCACCTTGTCTCTTAAGAAGTGATATTTGATAGAAATGTGTTTAGTTTTAGAGTGCATCACCATATTCTTTGACATGTTTACTATTCTGGTGTTATCACAATGGATAACCACAGACTCATTAAAAGTTATTCCAATGGTTGTCAGCATTTGTTTCATCCAAACAATTTGAGTGCAATTTATAGTAGCAACAACATATTCTAATTCAACAGTAGATTGTGCTATACAATCTTGTTTCTTACTTAGCCAAGAAACCAACTTTTTCCCAAGGAAAAATTCACCACCACTTGTACTTTTTCTATCATCAATATTTCCTACCCAATTAACATAAGTAAAAGCATGAAGTTCAAAGCTATCATTCCTATCATACCATAAACCATAGTCTATGGTTCCTATGAGATACCTCAGTATCCTTTTAACAACAACTAGATGAATCTCTTTGGGTTCTGCCTGATATCTAGCCACAATTCCAATAGCATTAGCAATATCTGGTCTAGTGTGAGTCAGATATTGTAGCCCTCCAACCATTGATCTATACAAAGTCTAAAAAACACATTTTTATTCATCATCAATTGTTAGCTTGTTTCCAGTCACCATAGGTGTTCCTACTGGTTTACAATCTTCCATACCAAATTTCTTAAGAAATTCTTTGAGATACTTGGTTTGAGAAATGAAAATACCATTCTCATTCTGAGTTATTTGTAGTCCAAGAAAGAATTTCATTTCACCTATCATGGACATCTCAAATTCACTTTCCATTTCTTTAGCAAACTTCTTACATAAATCATCATTACCTCCAAAGATAATGTCATCCACAAATACCTCTACTATTAGGATTCCATCTTCAGTAGTTCTTAAGTATAGATTACTGTCTACATTACCTTTTCTGAATCCAAGTCCAAGTAGATACTTGTCCAACCTTGCATACCAAGCCCTAGGAGCTTTCTTCAACCCATATAATGCTTTCTTTAACTTGCACACCATGTCTTTCTCTTCACATAGAGGAAATCCATCTGGTTGTTCTATGTATACTTCTTCTTCAAGGTCTCCATTCAAAAATGCAGATTTAACATCCATCTAATACACTTTGAATTTTTTTTTGTGAAACATAAGATAGAAATAATCTTATTGCCTCTATTCTAGCAACAAGAGAAAATGTTTCTTCAAAGTCTATCCCTTATTTATGTGAGTATCCCTCACACACTAGTCTTGCTTTGTTCCTTACAACTGTTCCTTCTTCATCCATTTTGTTTCTAAAGACCCATTTTGTTCCTATAACATTTTTATTTTTAGGTCTTGGCACCAATTCCCAAGTATTATTTTTCTTTATCTAATCTAATTCATCTTTCATCGCATTTATCCAAGATTCATCTTTAAAGGCTTCATCTGTAGTCTTTGGCTCAACTTGGGAAATTAAACAAATTTATTCTCTAACTTTAGATCTAGTTAGCACTCCCTGACTGCTATTACGAATAATTTGATTTTCAGGATGGTTATTTTTTACATACCTTTGAGTTTTAGGAATTTCAGTGGTCTTTATTGTGTCATCACAAGCCTCTTTTTCACTTCCTTCCTCAACAAGTTCTTCTTCTTCAGTAGCAGCAGTGGCTTCTTTGACTTTTGATATCTGACTATTGTCATACATTCTTTCTTGTATATGAAATTTCTCATCTATTCTTACATTGTTACTTTCAACCATCTTCTTTAATCTCAGATTGAAACATTTGTATGCTTTACTTTTAATAGAGTAACCAAGGAAGATACCTTCATCACTTCTAGCATCAAATTTTCCTATCTCATCATCCCTCTTGATATAACATTTGCTACCAAAAATTCTAAAATATTTTACAGTAGGAGTATGATCAAACCATATTTCATAGGGAGTCTTACTTGTACCATCTCTGATTTGAATTCTATTTAATGTGTATACTATTGTTCAAAAAACCTCTCTCCAATGTACATGAGATACATTCCCTTCAATCACCATTGTTCTGGTAGCATCAAGTATAGTTCTATTTCTTCGCTCTGCTATTCCATTCTGTTATGGAGTTCTAGGAGTAGATGTTTGTCTTTTTATCCCATGCTCTTCACAGTATGAATTGAATAAATCTGATGTAAACTCTCCACCTCTGTCTGATCTTAAACACTTTATTTTCAGTCCTGATTCATTCTCTACCTTTGCTTTAAACAACTTGAATTTTTCAAATTCTTCTGATTTCTCTCTCAAATAAGTCACCCACATCATTCTAGAAAAATCATCAACAAAGAGTATAAAATACCTTTCATCATAGTATGACCTTTTTCTTGTAGGCCCACATATATTTGTATGTACCAGATCCAAATTTCCTTTTGCTGTAAATGTTTTTCTTTTATGACTACTTTTAGTTTGCTTTCCCATAACACATTCTCTACATACAGTGTTAGAAGGTTTCACAATCTTCCGTAGGTCTCTTACTGCATTAGCCATACTTGCTTTCACAATGTTATAAAAGTTAACATTATAAAATATGTTGTGCCATAACCAACTATCATCTACCTTTGCAACAAAACAAGAGGATCCAAATGTGTTTAGTTCAAATACATTACCTCTAGATCTTGAACTAGTGGCAATCATTTTTCCTTCCTTGCTTCTGATAAATCACTTACCATCGACAAAACTTAACTGAAAGTTTTTATCCATTAACTGTCCAACACTCAATAAGTTATGTTTCAATCCTTCAACAAGTAGTACATTTTCCATATTAGTCTTTCCATCCAAAGTGTTGGATCCTACTCCTATGCTGGATTTTGGGAGATGATCCCCAAATCTTACAACACCTCCATCATAATTTACTAATTTAACAAATTTTTTCTTATCACCAGTCATGTGATGAGAACATCCACTGTCAATTATCTATTCAATCTTCTTGTCAACATGAGATACTAAGGCTTTTTCTTCATGAACTAGTTCATCTTTAATAGCAACAAATCCAATCTCTCCATTGTCTAAATCATCATCATCATCAAAGATTCCTTCACTAGCATAATAACATTCTTTATCTCTTCTAATCTTTGCATAATCAGGTTTGTATTTAGGAACTCTTGTAGGACATCTAGATGCAAAATGACCTACCTTATTGCATGAAAAACATTTCAAAGGTAATTTTCCTTCAAATTTTCCATTACATCTTTTGTCTATTCTAGCTATTAGTGCAACAAGTTCTTCCATCTTCTTTTCTTCTTCCATTATCTTCTCCCATTCTTCAACATATTCACCAAGCTCTTCTCTCGGGTCTTCTTTTCTTGTACTCATAAGTGTAGATACTTTCTTATGTGCAGATGCCCTAAATGTAGATTCAACTTTAGGAGCAGCTTCTCCTAATTCCATAGCTTCAAAGGTGGTTAACTTTGCAATCAGCATCTCTCTGCTAAAGTTTGGAGTCAGGGGTATGGTTTCTTGAATTGACATTGCCTTGAATTTGTAAGTAGGGGTTAGAGATCTAAGAATCTTTGCAATGACTTCATCTTCATCATAAGTACCTCCACAATTTATGATTCCAACCACAACTTCTATAACCCTTTTAACATAGGCTCTAATGCTTTCATCTTCATTCATTTGGAGCTTCTCCATCTTTGTCTTCTAGTTTTGAAATTTCTCTTGTTTGGTATATTTGTCTCCTTCATAGAGTGCCTCTAGTGTATTCCAAATATCATTTGCCAAATCCAAATCTTTAATTTCAGTAAACTTACCTTTAGATAGTGTGGTGATCAATTCTTCTCTTGCAGCCATGTTGCATGAAAATAGTTTCTTTTCATCATTGGTGGCTGACCCTATGTCATTATCATCTTTCAAGGTTTCCAAGATCACCTCAAGCTGTTAAGATTTCTCTCTGAGGACCACAAGCTTTGATACCAATTGTTATGACTAACAGTCCTTAATACAACTGAGAGGGGGCATGAATCAGTTGTATGATAGAATATTAAACTTTAAACTTTAAGCTTATCAATATCAGATCCAATGAACACAATGAATGCCAACACAATAACATAATATTTTTGTTACGGGGAAACCCTGTTAAAGGTTAAAAACCTGGTGGGAATTAGCACCCACTAATGATGTACTGAGAGTATAGTAATCCTTGTTAGAAGATATGATGAAGGGTGCTCCCCTTAATACCACAAACACATAACAGAAATAGAGAAACAACAACAACAACAATATGCAAGAATAGAAAATTGGCTTCTTATTATCTCCACAAATGTGAAATTACAAACTTTTAGAATTACAATATGCAAAGCCACATGGGCATTCCCTTACAATATTCTGAAGGACAAAGCCTCGAATCAATATCTAGATCTACTACCCAGAACTCCCTAGACAACACTACGGGCCTTCTTTATATAGGCATTTTTCACCGCCCGAGAAGGTTCCAAAAATTTAGCCCTTACGGCTGACCAAATTTAGAATTATTTTATTTTTCAATTTATTACGTCAAAGTCAGCTCAAAATAACTTTTGAAACCCAAACAAAAATTTTGAAGAAAAATTATTTTCTGCCATTTCAGGTGGCCCGACTTCTAGAGACCATAAGTCATCACCAGTTGACCTGATTGACTATTATAACCCCATTTCGAAAAGGCCACAAAGCGCTCTACAGGCTTGACTTATGCAAGTGCCTATCACCCAAATTTTTGACCTCATCCGAGACCTCTAAAGCCTTCAAAATTGAGTTCAAAGTTTATGTACCTTGCTGCCAATATCAAAAATCTTCAATATCTTCAAAACTAGACCTGATCTAGCCATGAAACTTTACTGGCAGGCTGATATGACTGATATGAACCTCCACATGTAAAATCGGAACATTTCAAGATCATATGACCAACTTACTAAAAATAGCAAGTTCCCATAAATAGCAGCTCTGCACAAGATAGCCCTTATTGAATACAAAAACAAGAAAATATTTTTGGGTGATGCAAGATTGCTCTTACACCCAGGATGCTCCTACATCAGACACCTAGGGTAATTTGAGAAGTGACCCTATCACGACTCAGGTGTGCAAAGGAAAACCAAGACAGCTAACCTCCTCCTTTGTTAGCCATGATGAATCTTCAACAGGTCATCCTTTCCATTTGACCAAATACTCTTCATATGTCCTATTCTTTATGCTTCTGCCAACATGACTATCCAGTATGTCTTCAATCTCCTTGATATCTGAACTGGTTGCTGGAATACTTCACTATGCTGCTGTAACCTCATCTTCAACACCTCCTTCATGATACCCTATCAGATCTGAAATATTAAATACTGGTGAAATATTCAACTTAGTAGGCAACTTGACCTCATATGCATTTCCCGAATCATGCTACTTCAGTATCTTACATGGACTGAACTTCTTCATTTTCAACTTGTTATATGTACCAACTAGAAATCTCTCCTTCCGTAAATGAACCATGACTTCATCTCCAACTAGAAATTCCTTATGCCTCCTTTTCTCATTTTCCTTAGCCTTATACTGCGCGTTGATCTTGGTAATGTGCTTCCTCACCTCCTCATGGATGTTCTTCAAATGTTCTGCAAAATCCTCAGCTTCAGCACTACTTATTTCTCCTTTATCTATCTTTCTCAACTTAGATGCATTTCTTGGACTACTCCCATATACAATCTAGAATGGTGATTTACCAATGCTCCTGTTGACAGAATTATTTTATGCAAATTTTGTCTATGGTAAAATCAAATCTCATCCTGTTGGCTTATCTCCAACCAAACATCTCAACAAATTTCCCAAACTCCTATTCACCACGTCTGTCTGTCCATTAGTCTATGGATGATATGATGAACTGAACTTCAAATCTATCTTCAACTTCTTCCATAATGTATGCAAGAAATATCCAACGAACTTAGTGTCCCTATCTGAAACTATACTCTTTGGAAAACCATGTAGTCTCACCACTTCTTTGAAAAATAATTCTGCTACATGAACAACATCATTAGTCTTCTTGCAGGGAATAAAATGTGTCATCTTTGAAAATCTGTCAACTACCACAAAAATTGAATCATGTCCTCGTTGTGTCCTTAGTAAACCAAGAACAAAGTCCATACTGATATCCTCCCAAGGCTTCTCTGGTACAGGTAATGGATGATACAACCCTGTATTCTGCTTCACTCCTTTTTCCATCTGACATACTCTACAACTCTGTACAAACTTCTTGACATCTTGTTGTAACTATGGCCAATAATAATTCTCATTGACCAAAGCAAGGGTTTTATCATGACCAAAATGTCCAGCCAATCCTCCGCTATGCTTCTCCTTGATGAGATTCTCCATCATAGAACTTCTTGGAATGCACAACTAACTCCCTCTAAATAGCATATCATCCTGAATGATAAAATCCAGCCACTTCATTCTATCTAGAGTAATAAGTTCTTTACAACCTTTCCAAGCTTCACCAAAATTAGGATCCTCTAGATATAAATTCTTGAGTTCTTTAAACCCAACCACCTCAATCTACATCTTTTTCAGCAATAGTTTCCTTCTGCTAAGTGCATCTGCAACCCTATTAGACTTTCCACTTCTGTGTTTCAAAACAAATGTATAACTCTGCAAAAACTCAACCCATTTCAAATGCCTTTGATTCAACTTTCCTTGGCTATTTAGATATTGCAAAGCTTGATGATTAGTATATAAAACAAACTCTTTAGGAAGCAGATAGTGTCTCCACTTCTTCAATGCCTGAACTATATCATAAAATTCCTAATCATAAACAGAATATTTTCTCTTAGCATCATTTAACTTCTCACTAAAATAAGTAATAGGTTTACCTTCTTGGCTTATAACAACTCCTATTGTAGTACCACTAGCATCATAGTCTACTTGAAACATGTTATTAAAATTTGGAAGTGCTAAAATAGGTTGTTCTATAACTTTTTGTTTCAACAATTGAAAACTCTTTTCTGCCCTATTAGTCCACTTAAACTCTTTTCTATCCCCTCTCATTGTTTCAGTCAGGGGACCATAAATACTGCTAAAATTTCTGATAAACTTTCTGTAAAAGCTAGCCAAACCATGAAAAGACCTTACCTCAGTAGCACTCCTTGGAGTAGGCCATTCAAGGATAGCCTGTACCTTTTCTAGGTCCATTTTTAGACCTTCTACTGAAACTACAAATCTCAAATACACTAACTCTTTCTTCAAAAAATTGCACTTCTTCAAATTAATCAACAATTTCTCATCTCTTAAATTCTCAAACACCATATGAATATGCATCATATGCTCTTCCAATGTCTTACTAAAGATCAAAATATCATCTAGGTATACAATGACAAACTTACCTAGAAATTCTTTCAAAACCTCATTCATGAGCCGCATGAAAGTGCTTGGTGCATTGGTTAGCCCAAAAGGCATGACTAACCACTCATACAGTCCTTCCTTTGTCTTGAAAGTAGTCGTCTATTCATCTCCTTCTCTAATCCAAATCTGGTGATATCCACTCTTCAGATCTATCTTTGAGAAATACACAGCCCCACTCAAACAATCCATAATATCATCCATTCACGGCAATGGAAATCTATACTTGATTGTGATCTTATTTATTGCTCTAGAATCTATACACATCCTCCATTCTCCATTCTTATTTGGTGCTAATATTACTGGTACAACACATGGACTCAGGCTCTCCCAAATCAATCCCTTCTATAACAACTCATGTACTTGTCTATTCAACTCTTCACTATCTGTTGGTGTCATTCTGTGTGCTGCCTTGTTTGGAAAACTGCCTCTTGGAATCAAATCCATTTGATGATTGATCTTCCTTATCAGTGATAATCTATCAAGTACATTATCAGATACAATATCCTAAAACTCATTCAATAAATCTACAACCTCTATAGGTACATCCTCTACTTCCTCTTTACCAGCTTTTGGAATTAAAGAAAAACACACATGCTCATGCCTCATACCATCTAGGAATTTTATTCCATCAATAAAAGTTATTTTTGCATTACCACATACCTTTTCTTTGATCTCCTTCAATGGCTTTAGCTTATGTCGCACTCCATCCTTTGTCAAGGAATAGGTATTCACATGACCATCATGTACAACACATCTGTCAAACTACCACAGTCTATCCAACAACATATGACATCCATCCATAGATATGATATCACATAGTACCTCATCTTGGTACCCGCCGATCTTGAACTTTGCTAGGCACTGTTCACTGACCATGACCTTGTGGTCATCCTGCACCTAAGAAATCCAATATGGATGTGGGTGTTTTTTGTCTCTTGAGCTTCAACTTTGTCACCATCTCTTTTGACACCAAATTGTCAGTGCTTCCACTATCAATAATCACATCATGACATTTACGCTAACTCTTGCATCGAGTGTGAAACAAGCTCCTCCTTTGTTTAGGTTCATTCTCACCGCTCAGCAAGACTCTTCTGTTGATCAACGTTTCACCTCTTTCAGCATCTTCAAAATTTGAGGATCTGGCATCTTCATCTACATGTGCCACTCTGGCCTGACCTTCATTCCTCCTATCCATCATTCCTTGGTGTTGAGGACATTCAAATGCCCTATGACCTTCTTCTCCATGGTGAAAACATGTTCCATGGAAGCCTCCTCTTCCTAAACCTTGTCCTCTTCCTCTTCCTCTCTGATCTCTATTGTTCTGATCTTGGAAACAATTGGAATTGTTTCCTCTCTGATTTTGACTACTACTGGCCTCATCCTTTTTTTTTGGATCTTCATTTCGGCCTTCATATGACTGTCCACCAGATTGTCCACCGCAACCTCTTCCATTTTGTCTGCTCTCGAACTTCTTGTTCAACTTTTCCTCTACTTTTAGGGAAAACTGGTATGCCTCTTCAATACTATTCATTCAAACCAGATTCAGCTCCTCCTTAATGCTTGGCCTCAACCCATTAAGGTAACGAGCAACTTTCTCATTATCATCTTCTGCATGGCTTGTTCTGATGAGGATTCGATAGAACTCCTCTGTATACTCCTGAATAGATAGTCTCGCTTGCTTCAAACTTTGCATTTTTTTCAGTAGGTCAAGCTCATAATCAATAGGGATGAATTGTCACTTCAATTTATCCACCATCTGATCCCGTCTTTTGATTTTATCTTTTCCTCTTCTATTTCGCTCCAATTGAATCTCTTGCCATCAGATCTTTGCATGACCTTTTAGTCCGGCCTTCGCGAATTTGACCCTATCAGGATCCTCAATATCTTCATACTCAAAATATTCTTCACATTCATTAATCCAGTCGATCAACTCCTCTGAGTTAAGATTTCCTAAAAATGCAAGTGTAATACCCCAAAAATGGGCTATAAGTTCATTAATCTTCTATATCTACAAATCGAATGAAATCAACATCGAAGTCCTAATCTAAGGCACATCTAAACATCATCGAATCATAATTGATTATCTTAAATTCTACATCGAGGAATATTCCTAGTAATATTCCTAATCATCATAATTATCTTTAATTTTATAATTATTTGGCAATAAATCACATTTATCCTAAAGTTTGATTAATTGAATATTTTCATATTTAATTAATTAGATTTAATATCTTGCCACTTAATTATGTAATTAAATTTAATTCTATCTATTATTAATTGTATTATTTAATTTTGACAATAAATCCAAATATCCTATGAATAATTGATTAAATTCTTATTTAATTAGTTAAAGCAAGTTGTCATTATTTAATAATATAGTTTTTAATAAAAATTTGATTAAATAATTGATTAACCCATAAATCAATTGTATTATTTTTAAAAGCAGTTAAGTTGGAAATAAATCACTTTATTATTAAATTAATTCATAAATAAAACATGCACAATCATAAAAGCAAACAACTATCAATTATCAATTAAAGCTAAACTCTATTTTGAGTTAAAGCTTAGCTTTTGCATGTTTTTGTGAGTTAATTATCCTTTATTTAAAAATAACTCAAAAATCAACCTGAGTTATTTGAGTGATTTATGGCTTTTTTTCATGCACCTCCAAAGCCTTGGATTTCTATAAAAACAAGGCTCATCTCTTCATAATTCATCTCTCAATCATCTCGCAAATTGCAAACTTACTCTACAGGAATCATAGCATATCAGATTTGGAGAATTTGTACAATTGGAGCTTGAAAGAATCAACTTGCGAATTCAAAGCTTTGTGAGATCAATTTCAATTGCATATTTTTCATATCTTAACATAGAATTTCATAGTTTTCATATCATTGTTAGAATCTTCATTGTTAGATCATTTAGCATTCATAGCATATCAGTTTATCATTCTTATTGCATAGAAAATATCAAAAATATAGATTAATTACATTCAATTTCATATCCATCTTTTGCATTCAAATCTTTCATTTAGGTGTCATCTAGGTCACTGATCTCGATTACAATCTGAGAACATTAATCTCGCACCTATTAGAAGGCAGTAAATCGCTTGGTTACATAGTTTTCAATTTTGCACGATTTTGATTTTTGCTAACCTCTAATGTTTTACTGAGTGTTGTGTCTATAAATCAGGTACAATTTTCACACACACATTTCTGGCACCCACCGTGGGGCAACCCACCTTTGCATGCTGATTTTGATTCTTGGAGCTAAAACCCTAAAGTTTCAAAGATTTAATTTTATCTCCCAAACGGATTTTATTTTTGGTCTAAAATTTTTTTTGCAGGTTGGAGACACATTAGGGAAGCTTCGAAAAAAAATTTAGAATTTTCTAAATTATTTTGAATTTTAAATAATTTTTTTTCAATTTTTCATAAAAAATTAATATCTGACACAAATCATAATATTTTTCTAAAATTTTTACATTTTTGAAAAGCTCTTCAAATTCTACAGGGGGTATATTATTTGTGTTTTAAATTTGAATGCAATTTAATAGCTCAAATAGTCAATTTGCAAAAATTGATCTATTTTGATAAAACGGGTCTCTAGGGCACAAATGAAGAGATTTTTCTAAAATTTTTTGCATTTTTAAAAAACTCTCTATTTTTTAGTATGGGTCTCTATTCTGAATTTCTATTTTTGTGGCCAAAATCATATCAAAAAAATCAGATCTTGTTGACTAGGTCAAATGTAGTGCAAAAAAATTAAAATTTTATGATGGGTATGCACTTATTTTTCATATGATTCAATGCATGATATGAGTTGTCATTTGGATTAATTTATGGTTATTATTGCTCCTAAAAATTGATTTTTAGAGCTAACCCTATGGTTTTCATAAGTTGAATATATTTTGCATATCTTGTTTGCTTGTTTGCTTGTTGGAGAGTTCGTCACTTGCTTGCATGGAAAAGCTCAACAAAAATTGCTAAAAATCAGGTAGAATCTACTAAGCGCGTTGCGAGGATCATGAGGTATTCTCCTTGTTTTGAAAACATTTCGATTTGGACTTAAAATAAATCTCTTATGTGTCAAGCTTGTGTGCATCTTTTCATGCTTTTTTTCTATTTCTACACACTTGCATAATTTGATACTAGGTTGTGATCCCTTAAGGATTCATTAAGTAGTCTTAGAATACTTGTGATTGATCTTGATTTCTATCTTGGGTTATTGGACTCGCTAATCCACCGGCCCCTCATTTCCACCCCGTGGTTGCAATCTCAGCGCCATAAAGGGGAGGGGTCAACAGGACAGAAGCGTTAAGTGTTCCACTTGGCAACCCTTTTGTGCTTTTAGGAACTCACTTGTTTTCTAAGTTGTGGACTCATTTTCAGCTTGTGTGAGGTTTTAAGTGTTCCACCTTGTGGACTCATCTCATATTTTCTTTAAGCGTTAAGTGTTCCTCTTTCTACTTTTTGGATGCTTTTGGTAGATTTGCTTTCGGGAATATATCTGTGCTCACATAGTAATTAGGCCCTATGAACACTATTCATGATTCTTGAGAGATTGGATTCCTAGAGAAATCTTTCTTGATGATAGAATCCTTGTAGGTAGGGAGGATACTTAGTGCGTTTCACATTCAACCTGGTTAGTGCATCTTCTCTTATTGATCGACACATTCTCTCTCCGGAGAGGTTGATAGATCACGTGGGGTTGATATCACGAGCTTTGGTGAATCAAAATTGGTTAGTGCATCTTCTCTTATTGATTGATACATTCTCTCCCTGGAGAGGTTGATAGATCACGTGGAGTTGATATCACAGACCTTGGTGGAACAAAACTTTGTCTTAGCATGTCGGATTAATCTGCTTGCTTTGTTTGGGTTAAAAGTGAAAAGGTGTCAAAAAACCTTGGATCTGGAGCCAAGTCCCCTTGTGGTATAAATATGTGAGTCACCTTTAGAGAGGGTTAATCATAGCGGACAATCCCTTCATA
This sequence comes from Chamaecyparis obtusa, assembly GCA_027943335.1. Classification (NCBI taxonomy): domain Eukaryota; kingdom Viridiplantae; phylum Streptophyta; class Pinopsida; order Cupressales; family Cupressaceae; genus Chamaecyparis; species Chamaecyparis obtusa. The sequence goes on from BSBK01000411.1 coordinate 238,427, forward strand.
GGGAAAACTGCGTTGACCGAACCATAGCCATTTTCGTCATGGTAGTGACAGCTGCTATATAAATGTCCTTGTGGAAGAAATCTCCACGAGTACGGTTCATTGTTGGGTTGTCAGATCTCCCTAGCAGCTCTTGAAGATTAAGTTCTTGGACTATGTCAAAACTCTGGTGCACCGGGATTGGAGTTCACCCCTTTGAATCATAAAAGTTGCAGAGTCAAACCATTACTAAAAACCCTAGAGAGGCCAATTTTTCACTTTCAGGTATATGTGTGTTATTGCAAAACTTTTCAGAACATACACAATTAGTACTCTCAGGGATTAGCACAATTTGGTCACTTGATTGTTCATGCGCAAGGTTTCTTTTGCCCTTGTTCATTGTTTTCAGATGTGCTTGGAATCGCTTGCTTGCTGTTATGCGTGCTTGTTTATCTACTTGGCTATTAAAAATGATCAAATCTGGTATAACCTTCAAAATCTGGATAGTACAACTTGCAAACAATCCAGAACTAAAGACCTTAAATTTTGCAAAAATTGACATAAAATCTTTTCTAGAGTCAAAAGTCATTTCAAGAAGTTAGACAATCATACGAGTTTTGTCAAGTGTCATTTCAGTATTGCCCATCTGTCGTATGATTGAGAACACAGTGTCGTACGAGTTTTATCAACTGTCATTTCATTGCTACCCAACTATCGTACGAGTTTAGCAACTGTCATTTCATAGACTAGCCAATGTTGTACGAGTCTACAGAGTGTCGTTTGGAAAAATTTGAGAGAGTTGTCAAAAATTGTCAAATTGCAAGATATCCAATGTTTCCAGCCTAGTTCCATAATCTGTCAAAAATATCATTGTGTCAGGAACAGAGCAGTAGCTATTGAGCATTCTACCATTTTTTGAGATTAATCTTTTGAATCCAATCTAGCTTTCTGTTTGATCAATTTGAGTCCTTTTTATCTCATGTCAAAACCTTGTCATAACTATCAATCTTCAATCAATTTTCAAAAACAGACTAAGTGTTGAGAACTCGTGTCCGCTATCTTTTGGGTGATCTATCCCATACATCTAGGGCACAGTATCCTTCACCCACATCTCATCAGATCTTCAAAACTATCATAATCTTGACAAGGTTGCGTCATCCAATTTTCTCGAATCAAATTGTTCTTCAGTTGTCTTCATCCTTTTCTTCTGTTTCATTCAAAGTTAATGGTGGAGACCAGAGCTTCTTCACACAAGAAATCAGAAGAGACATCTCAGAACTTACTTTTGACCAATACCCCAGGTCCAACTCTTCAACAACTCATCAAGTTAGGTATCTACGAAGATGACGGTCTCGGTAACTTTCGATTGAAAACTGGTTACATACCTCCTTTATCAACTCACAGAGGTAATCAACAAACTCCTCCTCAATCTATTTCAGGGAGCCCAAAAACTCCTACCATGTCTCAAGCAGGGACAAATCATGGTTCTCTAGGAGGAGGGTCCCAAGGACACCATTCTCAACATAATTCTGACCAAGAACCTACCCCCTCTGAAATCCATCGATGTCAGAATGATGATGAATTCTAGAGAATGATGAGGCATTTCTTGAAAGTGGATAGAGAGGCATACTTTTTACAATTAGCCTAGGAAGGGGCTAAGCTTCCTCCCAACTTTAACGTTGATGATATAATCACACATGAGGAAGAAACTCCACTCATAGCTATGACAAAATAGATGCATGCTATACAAGTCAAATTTAACAATCTTAAGAAGGAGAAGGAACCCAAGGAGTTCTCCATGGAGGCCCTATGTCCTTTCCCGTTTGACAAAAACTTGTATATGCCACCATTCCTAAAAAGAGTGGAGATACCAAAGTATGACAAATATGACACACTCTGATCCTCAAGATCATGTTAGAGAGTTCTGTATGTAATCCATGGAATTCATGCATGAACCAACTTATCTAATGCGTCTTTTTCCTAGATCCTTGGGAGGAGCATCCATTCAGTGGTTTTCAAGATTACCTTCTATGATCAAAACTTTTGAGGAATTGATTAAATTGTTTTATCAATAATATTCCTACAATATTCAACATCTGGTCACCATGATCGATATCTATAACCTCAAGCAATATCCAGGGGAATCATTCCTAACTTTCCTCAAGAGGTGGAAAAAGAAGTTCTCTCTATATGCTAGACAAATTCCCGAAATGGAGAAACTTGAAATCTTTATCAATAACCTTGTTCCAGAGCTCAACTATCTATTACAAATGCAAGATCATGTATCTTTTGATAAAATGGTGGATAATGCAATCAAGATTGAGAAAGTACTTGTCAAGAAAGGAGAAATCACACTTCAAAAGGACAAGTCTGAATCAGGATCTAGCTCAAAAGATAAAAACAAGAGCTGGAATAGAAACAAAGGTATTATCTTTGATGGTGTTGTTGACACTATCCGCACCCCATCAAAGGCACCGGCCTACAATCTCACCCTTGCCACCAAAGCCATTGAAGCTTCAGAGCAAAAATCTGCTGAACCATTTCCAAAGAAGTCATTCAAACGATGGGATAATAAATGAAAGTTTACTCCCCTGGGAGAATCTTTGGAATCTACCCTGAGAACCCTGATAGTTGATAACATGATCTCTTTACCACCAATCCAAAACCCTGATCCGAATCCAAAACCATATTGGTGAAAAGATAATGCATTCTATGCTTTCCATCAGACTAAAGGCCATAGAACTAATGGATGCTTCCACTTGAAGAATACCATTCAAGACTTGATAGATCAAGGGGACATCACAATCAATAATCCTACCAGCAATAATGATCACACAGCATTTACAAAATCATTTCCACAACATGGCAAGGGAGTTTCCACTTCTCAGCCTAACATGGGGGCAAAAGTCAACTATGCCTACCCTGGAAATAATGCTATCATCAATATGGTTGAACCATGTCTCTCTGAGAGCTGCAATGTCATCACAATTGTACGAAGAGATAGAAATCATTCCTCAGCTAATGCGGTTACCAGATCACAAGCTCAGGCTCATCTGAAAGGACAAACACCAAGTTCATCTAATGTCCCTAAGATACCTTTCAATCTCACATCTGCTTCTAAACAGAAGGTTTCCTCGAAATCTTCCAATCCAAAGGATACAAGACCTACATCTTACAGTATCATCCAACAACTCCAGCATGCCAATGCCAAAATCTCTATGTTTGAGTTACTTCGAATATCTCTAGCTCACAGAGATATCCTAGACAAAGCTTTGCTTGGCTCTAATGTTCCTAATGATCTAGATCTAGATAGGTTCTAGACTATGGTTGGTCATCTAACATCTCCACAATATATCTCCTTTTCAGAGGAAGATGACAACTCCCTAAGTCATCCACATAATCAGTGCTTGCACATAGAAGTCTTGATCCAGAACCGTCGAGTCAAATGTGTGTTGATAGATGGGGGTGCAGGCCTCAACATTTGTTCTTACAGCTTAATCACACAGTTGGGATTCTCAGAGATGGCTATTGATCCTTGAAATAAGATCACCATAAAAGCCTATGATGAACAAGAAAGAGCTTCTAAAGGCACCATTGTCTTACCCATCTGAGTGGGTCTGGTCATCAAAGATACCACATGTCAGGTGCTTGATCTACCATTGGCTTACAATATCCTTCTAGGGAGACCCTGGATCCATGAAATGCAAGCCATCCCTTCTACATACCATCAATGCTTGAAATTTCCCTATGAGGGGGTAGAAGTTACTATCCCAATAGATCTGAGTACAACTTACAATACATTGAAGGAAAGTGCCGATAAGCTTGTACCTAATAACAGAGAATCTTCCATCAAGCAACAAAATGTGGCTTCCACATCCAAGATGGAAGACATTGCTAAAGAGATCAATATCAAAGAAAATGGGATGGGAGAATACACTATAGAGTCAGTCTTGTCTCTGACATCTCTCCCAATCTCACCTAAGTCATATGGACAATCCTTGAAGCAATTTAAATCAGAACCTAAGGAACCTATGGAAGCATACAAAAGAAATTTTGTGGCGGAGCAAGTATCCAAACAAGAATTTGAAGAGGATGAAGCTGTGCTGGCATGGCTATATAAAGAGGATTCTGAATCTAAAATTGTTCAACCTAGTGAATCTATAGCACCTACAATCCCTTCTAATTCATATGGTCCAGGAAACAACTTGATAGCCAAGATGGGATATTCTGGTCAAGGACCTCTAGGAATCAGAGGAAAGGGTGTTGTGACACCCATTTCACATATTGGTAGAGCCAACAAAGATACTAGTGGCTTAGGGTTTAAGAAGAAACCCTATCATCTCAAAGATGGTTGTTCTCATGTCATAGAACAAATTGCACCAGGAGAACCCCTTCTTAAGAAAGAAGAGACAGAACCCTCAGATGATGATTCAGATAGTTCAGAACTCATCCCCTATGAAAAATTGCCTAAAGAGATCAAAGATCTTCTTGATGATAAAGATGATCCTATCAAAAGAATTAATGTAGTAGACACACAAGAACCTACTGTAGCACAAGAGATGGTTGCACCACAAGAACCAGCCAATCTTGAAGGCAATCAAACTGATCAAGAAGAAGGGGGTAGTTATTCTGACACTAATTCCCATGAATATGAATTCAAGTTAGAGACTGAGGGTAATCCTTCTTGGGGTATTCATCCTGATTTCACACATTTTCTAAGATTTCCTAGAGATCCTGAATCAGAAGCTGAGTCAAATGACTATTAATGGGGTGCCATTCCAGAAGAAGATGAGCTTATAATAGAGAAATATATTGATGTTATTCACCAATATGTATCTCAACCCAACGTAGGTCTAGAGCGAAACAATGAACTTAACATGTCTGATCCACCTATGGCTGAAGAGGACTCCCATGATGATGTTGAGCTTATTCATGAATTGAACATTTTGAGCTGTAATATCACCTTTGAACTTGAGCATCGGGTTATGACCAATGATGACATATCCACATCTGTGAACACCATATCCCAAGCCTTTTCTACTTTAACTATCCAACACCCTGATCTTATTGACCGAACTTCCACGAACCCAGCCATGGTATCTACACCTTTCCAAGTGACTATGCCCTTGCTTGTTACCTCAATACAGTCAAGCCCATGAGAACTTCCATCAGTGAACCGAGCATTAGCATGATTGAGTCAGACATCAAATATCTTAGTCAAAAAAATAAAAATAAAAAGAAAAAGAGTTCTGAGGGTGAAAACCATTTTGTGGCAGTCTCAGAACCTACAAAAGTAAAAAGAAAAGATGTATCTGAAGGTGAAAACCTCTCTGAGGCACCTAAGGATGAGATATTTGATGTCCTTCCAAGTCATTTATAGGATAGATCTCCAGTTCTGATTGAGCCAACTCAATCCATCAATTTGGGTACAACAGAGGAACCACAATTGGTACATGTAGCACAATCTCTATCAGAAGAAGAGAAACATAAATTCACTACATTCTTATCAGACAAAAAGATCAACTTTGCATGGAAATATTCAGATATGCCAGGATTGGATCCCAATCTCATTATGCACCATCTATCCATTGCTCTTGGAGTAAAACCAATCAAACAACGATTGAGAAAGATGCATCCTCATGTTGCACTCTTAGTCAAAGTAGAACTAGAAAAAATCCTAAAAGTTGGATTCATCCGTGTCATAGACTATGCTAAGTGGATCTCTAACATTGTACCTATTTCAAAACCAGATGGTTCAATCAGAGTGTGCACGGACTTTAGAGATGTGAACAGAGTATGCCCTAAGGATGATTTTCCGCTGCCTAACATTGATATGATAGTGGACATGACTGCGGGCTATGAAATGTATTCCTTAATGGATGGCTTTTTTGGGTACAACCAAATCAAAATTTCTCCAGAAGATCAAGATAAAACTACATTCACATGTGCGTGGGGAACCTTCTATTGGAATGTTATGCCATTCAGACTCAAAAATGTGGGAGCTACATACCAAAGAGCAATGACATCTATTTTTCATGATATGATGCATAGAACGATGGAGGATTATGTTGATGACACATTAGAAAAATCTATGATCAAAACTGAACATCTAACAGACTTGAGCATGATCCTAGACAGAATGGAACAGTTTAGTCTTCGACTAAATCCTAAGAAGTGTTCTTTTGGTGTCACTTCTAGAAAGCTCTTAGGATACATAGTTTCAAAGAAAGGCATTGAGGTCGATCCAGGTTAGGTGAAAGCTATCATAGAGATGCAACCTCCCAAGAATATCAGTCAAATGCGAACTTTGCAAGGGAGAGTACAGTCCATCAGAAGATTCATATCACAGTTAGTTGACATATCACAACCTTTCACAAAAACATTACATAAAGGCGTGACCTTTGCATGGAATGAAGAATGCGAGAACAACTTTAACCTTATCAAGAAGTATCTATCAAATCCACCTATCTTGATGCCTCCTATTCATGGGAAGCCATTGATCTTTTATGTCTCCACAACAGCCACATCACTGGGGGCATTGCTAGCGCAATATGATGAAGACAAGAAAGAAAGAGCCATCTACTATATCAGTAGAACTTTAGTGGCCTATGAGAAGAACTACTCAATGATAGAGAAAGCTTGTCTCGCTGTGATCTTTGCATCACAGAAATTGAGACATTACATGTTAGCTCATACCACTCATTTGGTAGCTAAGATTGATCCACTGAAGTACCTACTAAGCAAAGCTGCCCTCACCAGTAGACTAGCTAAATAGGTTATGCTTCTAAGCGAATTTGACATTGAATATGTTGAAAGAAAAGATATAAAAGGTCAAGTTATTGCTAATCAACTAGCATATGCACCCATGTTTGATGATACACCCATGAAAATGGAATTTCCTGATTCTTCTATCATGCACCTCTCTTCTAGAGCATGGCAGTTATTCTTTGATGGCTCCTACACATAGAATGCATATGGAGCAGGAATATTGTTCATCACTCCTCAAGGATACTCGATACCCAAAGCATTCAGACTAAAGTTTCCTTGCACAAACAATATTGTTGAATATTAGGCACTTCTCAAAGGTATGAAAATGGCAATACAGTGGAGAGTTACAGAGATGCACATCTATGGAGACTCACAATTGGTTATCCACCAAGTCAATGATGTGTACCAAACCAAAGATGAAAAGCTCATTCCTTACAAGAGAATGGTAGATGATTTAAAGAAATACTTCATCTCTATCACATTTGAGCAAATACCCAAAATGGAGAATAAGGCTACCGATGCAATGGTGACACTATCTACTCTCTTACAGCAGCCCAAACATGAGCTACGCTACGAGTTGCTGGTGGAAGCCCTATCCTATCCTGCATATGACTCCCCTAAAACTTGCATGATCTGCACCATTGTAGGTTATGATTCATCCCACTACAAAAATCTGTTCTCCTATCTCCATGACCAAATCATCCCTGAGTCCTTTAACCATTTTGAGAAATGAAACCTTATCCGATCCGCATCCCGATATGTCATCATTGGTAATGATCTGTACAAATGAGGTCTAGATGGTACACTGCTTAGATGTTTAGAACGGGAAGAGTCTCAACATGCATTAGAGGAAGTTCACGAGGGTATATGTGGGTCACACTCGAACGGTTTAACGTTAGCTCGTAAACTTATTAGGGCTGGGTACTATTGGCTTGAAATGGAGAAAGAGGCTATTAAATTTGCTAAAAACTGTCAATAGTGTCAAGTACATGGCAACTTGATTCATGCTCCAGGGAGAGATCTAATTCCCTTTACTACACAATGGCCTTTTCAACAATGGGCATTTGATCTCATAGGCACTATCCATCCGCACTCTTCTAATGGACATACCCATATCATCACAGCTATAGATTATTTTACAAAATGGGTAGAAGTAGCTCCTGTAACACAAGCAATGGGGAAACAGATCTCTATGTTCATCCTAAACTACATCATTTGCAGATATGGGATCCCTCATTCCATAGTCACAGACAATGGGGGACAATTCAAAAATAAGGACCTAGATGACTTATGTGCCAAATTCAAGATTACTCAACATTGGTCATCTATCTACTATCCTCAAGGGAATGGACAAGCTGAAGCTTCAAACAAAAATCTCTTGAAAATCTTGCACAGAACAGTGAATAAAATAGGAAGAGACTGGCATCTCATGATCAATCCAGCTCTCTGGGCCTATAGAACTAGTATCAGAACACCTACTGGGGCTACACCATTCACTTTAGTTTATGGGTTTGAAGTGGTACTGCCTATTGAGGTTGAAATCCCATCACTCAGAATCAGAATGCATGGACTTGTCACTGATGAAGACTACAGAGTGTCTAGGTTACAAGAACTTGAATTACTAGATGAACGCAGGCAAGCAGCGTATGATCATCTCAGAGTGTATCAGAAAAGAATGTCTAGAGGCTACAACAAGAAAGTCAGACATAGAGAATTTCAGGTTGGTGATCTAGTCTTGAGAGAAAATCCTAAAAATCAATCACATCGAGAATGCAAGGGGAAGTTCGAACCCAATTGGCTGGGTCCCTTTGTTATCACTGCTACTTTTGGCTCTAGTGCCTATCAACTCTCAACAATTGAAGGAGAAGAGCTCCGAGAACCAATCAACATTCTCCATCTGAAGAAATTCTACGCCTAAGGCATTTAGTCTATGGTTAAATGTCTTGAAAAAGTCTTAAAAATCAGAAAAAGTCCTGAAAAAAATGAACATCTTGGTGAAAACCTAGCAATAGGCACCTTGATGATTCGCAAAAAAATTAAAAAGTATCCAAAAATTCAAAAAATGAAAAATACAAAAAAAATGAAAAAGAAGAAAAACTGCCTTGGTGAAAACCTAGAAACAGGTGCCTTGGTAGCAAAAATAGAATCTCTACCAAGATGTTGAAAACCCAGCAAATGGGTGCCACTTGTTCCAAACACTCCATCTATCAGCACAATCTTGGTCTTTCCCAGTTTTCAATAAGTCGGTTTGTACACCAATCAGCTTGCGCGTCTGTATCCTATCAATGTTTAACACTTGGGGGTAATCAATGTCGTATTCTATGGTCTCCCATGTATCTTAGATGGATCATATCCAGTCAGAGTTCTTTGAAGCTTCATGTGAGTCAGTCAGTCAGTCTTGTCTCTAGAAAGGATTTTGCATCTACAATAATGCAATCAACATCAAAACAAACTGAAAACAATCTATGCTTCATGCTTTTATCTCCTTGTATGCTTACTGATTCACATTGAGATTTTTGCATATTGTGTCCCTTCGAGCTCTTCGATGATGTCCTTTATAGGATTTAGAGAGTGATGACTAGGGGCATAATCTTTTCTTTGTCTTTTGCTTGTATGTGAAAATCTAACAACTTTGGAAATTCTAGATTGAAATGGTGTCCGACTGTAAGAGCCTCTATCTCGAATTGGATGGCCATGCGTACCTCGACCATTGATACCCAAAAAAATTCAAGGAAGTTTGATCTAACTATTGTCTTTTTGAGTGAGTTCTTTCTCCTACTGTGAAACACAATCTTACCTAAGGATGTGAACGATAAAGGGTCACTACGAGTAATTCACATTGGATTTAGAATGATCTCTTAGCTGTTTGATGTGTTTGTAATGCAAGGTGTATTCAGGTCATCACGACGTTTATGTTTTGATGCTTATACAAATTGCTATATCAAAATGGACATGATATTCAGGTCATCTTGGCATTTATGCCTTGGTGCTTATATCTAATCCGACATTCTGAAAATAAAATCGATATTCATATATCCATGGTTGTTGACCAGTGGGTGTTGTATTGATTCATGCACATACAAATCGATATTCATATGTCTATGGTTTCATAGCTAGTGGGCATTGTATTGATTTATCTGGTTACCAAAAATTTCAATGATGATAACAAATCGACATATGATTAGTGACTAGGTCCTAGGTCTTAGGTTGCATTTCATTTTGCATGTCTCATTTCATTTTGCATGTCTCATTGCATTTTGCATGTTTGCATGATCTCACAATGATTACACAAACTTCAATGCTTAAACAATTCTTCATATCAATTCTTCAAATCTAACAAGAGCTGAATCTCACACGAAGGTTCCTCCAATGAAGCAGCAAGTAGAATCCTTTTTCGGGATCAAAATTGAAATCTGCAATCATTTATCTTATTCACTGCTTGCATAATCAACCTTCCATTATCATAGAAATCCAGTATTCAACTTAACTGATTAGCTTTCATCAAACTATCAAAATTTTGACTTGGTCAACCATGGTCAACTCATGGTCAAACCTAGTCAAACTTAGTCTCCAGGACCTCCAAACGATGCAGAATGCATTCTCAGATGTGTATAACCATTTCTCAAATCAATTAACATGGTTCTAAACTATAACGTTGACTTTTCTTATTAGATTTTAATTTTAATCCTGAAGGGGGCATGGTATTGCACATCATTCAAAGTCTGTAAATCAAATTCTATCGATCAAGTCTATCAATAGCTTTCATTAGTGATCAAGACAACAATCATGTCTAGTCACTGATTCATCAAAAGTCCTCATCGCTCCGGGAAAATCTATCATCACTTGGGGCATATCAGATTCATCGATCCATATCAATTTGGTATTCTCCCAATCTTATAAACTATATCAGTTTTTGCAACCATCAGATCATAGTGTTCTTTCCTTGGTTCTTCGGCAACTGAAGCATTTGGATGTGATACTTGCTAGTTCTACTAAGACAATCGAGTCTAGAATGGGTCACTCACTTCTTATCAATCCTAAGGTTTGGAATCAGGTGTTTTGACACTTTTTCGCAATCATAGGTTCATTTTCTGTTATAGTGAACATTATCTTTGGTCATGCAAGACCTATTATCTCCATATCAATTCAATATCAATCAACTCCTATCTCAATATCTTTCAATCGGTTTCTATCTTGAGATCGATTTATCTTTTGAATCAGTTTCATATCTTTATCAAACATAGACTGTCTTTGAACCACTGCGCTTCGCACAGTAATTCAAAGAGGGGCAAAATGTAATACCCCAAAAATGGGCTATAAGTTCATTAATCTTCTATATCTACAAATCGAATGAAATCAACATCGAAGTCCTAATCTAAGGCACATCTAAACATCATCGAATCATAATTGATTATCTTAAATTCTACATCGGGGAATATTCCTAGTAATATTCCTAATCATCATAATTATCTTTAATTTTATAATTATTTGGCAATAAATCACATTTATCCTAAAGTTTGATTAATTGAATATTTTCATATTTAATTAATTAGATTTAATATCTTGCCACTTAATTGTGTAATTAAATTTAATTCTATCTATTATTAATTGTATTATTTAATTTTGACAATAAATCAAAATATCCTATGAATAATTGATTAAATTCTTATTTAATTAGTTAAAGCAAGTTGTCATTATTTAATAATATAGTTTTTAATAAAAATTTGATTAAATAATTGATTAACCCATAAATCAATTGTTTTATTTTTAAAAGTAGTTAAGTTGAAAATAAATCACTTTATTATTAAATTAATTCATAAATAAAACATGCACAATCATAAAAGCAAACAACTATCAATTATCAATTAAAGCTAAACTCTATTTTGAGTTAAAGCTTAGCTTTTGCATGTTTTTGTGAGTTAATTATCCTTTATTTAAAAATAACTCAAAAATCAACCTGAGTTATTTGAGTGATTTATGGCTTTTTTTCATGCACCTCCAAAGCCTTGGATTTCTATAAAAACAAGGCTCATCTCTTCATAATTCATCTCTCAATCATCTCACAAATTGCAAACTTACTCTATAGGAATCATAGCATATCAGATTTGGAGAATTTGCACAATTGGAGCTTGAAAGAATCAACTTGCGAATTCAAAGCTTTGTGAGATCAATTTCAATTACATATTTTTCATATCTTAGCATAGAATTTCATAGTTTTCATATCATTGTTAGAATCTTCATTGTTAGATCATTTAGCATTCATAGCATATCAGTTTATCATTCTTATTGCATAGGAAATATCAAAAATATAGCTTAATTGCATTCAATTTCATATCCATCTTTTGCATTCAAATCCTTCATTTAGGTGTCGTCTAGGTCACTGATCTCGATTACAATCTGAGAATATTAATCTCGCACCTATTAGAAGGCAGTAAATCGCTTGGTTACATAGTTTTCAATTTTGCACGATTTTGATTTTTGCTAACCTCTAATGTTTTACTGAGTGTTGTGTCTACAGATCAGGTACAATTTTCACACACACAGCAAGAACCTCAATCTTAGGTGTTTTCCCAATCTTGGAAATGGCCCGAAAAAGTTTTTCTTCCTCCTGGTTCACAACTTCAACTTCCCCTTCTTGATCTTCTTTTTCGGCTTCATCCTCACTTTCGTCTTTGACTTTAAGATTCATTCCTTTGTGAATCTCTTCTTGCAATGCTCGCACTTGTCTCTAGAGCACTCTAACCTTAGCTGTTAGAACACCAGCTCTTCCGCCACGTTCCCTTCGTGGAGGCATTTTTGCGATGCGCATTGAAACCCTAACCACGGTCCTGGTGAAAACTACCTCACAATTGGCGATCTGTTTACACACTTAGGAACTCCTTCTCTGATACCATTTGATGAAGGGTGCTCCCCTTAATACCACAAACACATAACAGAAATAGAGAAACAATAACAACAATATGCAAGAACAAAAAATTGGCTTCTTATTATCTCCACAAATGTGGAATTACAAACTTTCAGAATTACAATATGCAAAGCCACATGGGCATTCCCTTACAATATTTTGTAGGACAAAGCCTCGAATCAATATCTAGATTTACTACCCAGAACTCCCTAGACAACACTACGGGCCTTCTTTATATAGGCATTTTCCACTGCCCTAGAAGGTTCTAGAAATTTAGCCCTTAGGCCTGACCAAACTTAGAATTATTTTATTTTTCAATTTATTACATCAAAGTTGGCTCAAAATAACTTTTGAAGCCTGAACATAAATTTTGAAGGAAAATTATTTTCTGCCATTTCAGTTGGCCCAACTTCCAGAGACCATAAGTCATCACCAATTGACCTGATTGACTATTATAACCCCATTTTGGAAAGGCCATGAAGCACTCTATAAGCTTAATTAACACAAGTGCCTATCACCCAAACTTTTGACCTCATCCAAGACCTCTAAAGCCTTCAAAACTGAGTTCAAAGTTTTTGTACCCTGTTGCCAATATCAAAAATCTTCAATATCTTCAAAACTAGACCTGATCTAGCCATGAAACTTTACTGGTAGGTTGATATGATTGAGATGAACCTCCACATGTAAAATCAGAACATTTTGAGATCATATGACCAACTTACTAAAAATAGCAAGTTCCCATAAATAGAAGCTCTGCACAAGATAGCCCTTATTGAATACAAAAACAAATTTATTTTTTTGGGTGATGCAAGATTGCTCTTACACCTAGGATGCTCCTACATCAAGATATAGCCCTTTTAGGAGCTTATTGAAACATTACAATACACAGTCCTTGTTAGAGGATAGACCCTGTTAGGAATCAAGAACAAAGAGGGCTCACTACCTAAAGAAGGTTAAGTCCACATTCTAAACTTACTAGTTTGCAACAAGTGTATATGAAGAAATGCACAATCTTTTGAACTCTTTTCTAGCAACTGTCTTTGCTTCATTAGTTCCAATGAAGTCCACCAATAATCCTCTACTCTATGTGCAACAAAAACAAGTTCACAACCTCCTTATATCATCCTTATCCCATCCATGTCTCTTCCAAAAAAAAGACCTTTTATTTATACCTTATTACATTTTACCAAGAATAGGTCGGCCCATAAGGATTTCCTAATTACAAACAATTACATAAGCCCTTTCTAAGATACACATGGTATCACAAACATGTTTAAAATTATTACATTACAACAATTAAGGACCAACATCCTTGAATTGTGCTTGCCAAACAAAACACACGCTCCATTCCCTGAGTCAGCTTCATAATAAGCCATCGCCAGAGCACACGCCATAGATGACATCACTAATCATTCCATACCTTGCATTGACCATTGAACATCCATTAGTACCTCTTCCATCATCCTTCAAGATCGCATACCTTGAATCCAATCCTTCTGAAATCTATAATAGAAACTTAGAGACTAACTCTATCAATTCTCACTGTCACAGTCTAGTGACCAGTCTTTACCAAAATAGTTGTATCTTCTTTAATATGCATTCATTAATGATGCAATATTAGATATAAGATCACAACATCCATCTAAGCTCTCATCTAACTTTGCAGCATCTAAAACATTCATACACCTTCTATACACTGTGATTACCAGCCTAGTTCCTTCATAGAAGCATATGTTGACATCAGTGACAAAACACAAATGACAACAGTGAGTGCCCATTCAGTAACATAGTGATTAAACATATTAAATGTCTCAATCACCACCCATGCATTAGTAATATCCAACATGATGTGCTCAAGACCGACTTGTGCATGCATGTCAAATATGTTCTCCAACACAGAAATTTTTGGTGTTGCAACTAAAGCTTGTGCCTTCACAATGTCTCGCTCAATTATTTTGAGGTGGGGAAGTATCTCTTCTTGCAGGTCAGTGACTTGGTCACTTATCTTATCTTCGTGCTTCCTCATATCTTCTCTCAACTACCCAAGTTCTTGTACTTTTAGTATATTCTTATGAAAATAATATGGCTCAGTTACAGACAAATTGGCACTGGCTAGGATGTCAGCATCCAACTTCTTTATCTTCTCATTGACCTTGGCAATGAAAGTCTCCACAGTGAATAACTTGAATAAAATTTGAATTATTTTTTGAATGATATATTGTAACTCGGTGATTACCTCATAAATCTTGACTTTATTGATTGCCACTTCTTGGCTAATCTTCTCTGCTAACTTATTTTGTATCTTTGCCTCTTCCCTTTCTTCAATATTCTTCTCAGCATCTATGTTTGGGGCATTTATTTCATTTACAAGAGTTTTAAGTTGGTCCAAAATGGGGTAATCTTCATTAATTTTGATATCAGGTAAAACTTTCTTCAAGATGTCTCTCACATCTTCAAGTATCTGCTTGCTCTTGCTCTCTTTCCTCAGCTTCTCCTGTGTTGCCTTCCTTGTGCATAACTCACCATATTTCCTCAGGGTCCAAAGACCTCAGGTCACAATCAAAAATCTCAATCACCTCATCAAGTGTGACTGGCCCTTTTCCATGATTTCTTCTTCTTCTTGGACTCTTGGGGTGAAGATTTAACAAAATGAACTATAGCCTTTACCTCAACACTCGACTTATCCTGTTCGGTAGACACTGTATCTTCCTTCTTTGGCTTTTCGGTGACCTGTGTCTCAGTCGACTGAGATGGAGCTTCAGATGTAGTGTTAGTTTGGGTGGTCTTCATAGAACTAGTAGAATTTGGCAAATAAATGACTACGTGACTAAAACTTTTAGTCACGTAACTAAAAGTTTTAGTCACATGACCAAAACTGATCATATTCTACTAATCATTTGTAATGCACAATTATAAATGACTAAATAAATAACTAATTTGGTCATCAGGTAAACTCACAAGGTCAAACAATTAAAAATGACTAAACAATTAGTCACTCAAATAAAAATGACTAAATAAAAGACCAAATAAATGACTAAATAATTAGTCATTCAAACAAAAATGACTAAATAAATGATTATTACTCCTTTATAATAGCATTTGATAATATCATAGACTTATATACCTAGAAGTTATATTTCACCAATAATGCTTGTTCATCAATAGACTTATTGCGTGATGAAACCATCTACACCTGTCTCATGCCAGAAATTTACTGTTTCGAAGTAGTTATTTCTAGAAGCGATTAGATTCAATTTACAATATGGATTGTTGAAACATAATGGTCTAATCTACTGAAAATGAATCTTTTTCCCTTAAAGAAAAAAAATGTTTTTCCCTAAAAATGAAGATTGATTCACTTCTATATTTTCTTGTTGAATATGTACTTGACCATCTTAATAATGTGAAATAGAAATAACAATGATAGAATATTTTGGTATGAGAATTATCATCATACTTGGACCATGATTTTGCAAAGACATGGTCTTTTGTAGGATAATCATAAGATTAATGTTCATTTAATACCACATATTTACAGACATTACCCATGGTTAGAGAATTGAAAACTATTGAAACACTATCCTAGGGTGAATGATTACTTGTTACATTCTATGAGAAAAATGGATGAACATCTTCATATTTGTATTTTAGATCAAGCCAGGGTAGCAATATCAAAGTGGGAAGACTATTTAGTTTCTTTCTTTTAGGTGTATCAGGATATTTGACTTAACCTTTTATCTCTACATGCACCTAATGTCTTAGTGATAAAATTACTCTTAGTGAGTTTTATAAGCAAGCTTCTATTGTTCATGATTTTGGTTGAGGGAAAGGAAATGATTAGCTTTCCTATTTGGTTGGGCATTGACAAATTAAAAAAATACCAATGATGTTGAGGTTGCAGGTGGTGGATTGGCTAAATTTGGCTTGAAATGTTGTTATGTGAAAATATCATGTATAATCCTAGGGTCCTTTTATTTGAGGTATTGGGAAGAATATTTTAGAATGTTGCAATGATAGAATAAAGGTAATGTTTCCAAGAAAAGGGTAAGTGTTGTTATAGTGTATATTTGATCTTGATAATTTGCATGAAAGACGTCTATATAGACATCAAATATGTGTGACAAGTTAATTTGTTTACGCTTATTATTACCATAAAAATAATAATGTAGTTGAGTTTTTAAATTCAATTTAATTATTAAATTTAAATAGATTATCTTGTCCCGTGTAGATATTACCATAAAAATGATAATGTAGTTGAATTTTTAAATTCAATTTAATTATTAAATTTAAATAGATTATCTTGTCCCGTGTAGACATCTCCCCTAAAGACCCATTTAGTGTTATTATTAATTAATTTAAAATATAACATATACTTTTAATTAATTCAGAGGGACCTCAATTATTAAATTTTAATATGATTTGACTTATTATTCTTAAATATTCCATCCAAATCTTTGGAGGGAAATTTTTGTGTTGAAAAGGGTCAATCTTTTTTGTTTCAGCGAAATGATGGTTTCTCATTCATTAACATCAATTTAGGAAGGAGCTCCAATGGCGGGCCCCACGGTTAAGAGATATTTTGGAGGTTTCATATTCCCTTGAAATACTTGAAGGAGTCTCATGGATGAATTTGCGGTCTTCTTGGTGTTCTCAAATGTCTTATATCGTGGAAGCTTCAAGTGCCAAGTCCGAAACTTTATTGATTATGCCCTTTCTTTTTAATGAGAAGCCCTTATTAACCACAAGTTTTGAGCACACTAAAGGGTTTTAAACTTATGTATTAGCTAGAAATACTAATACAAATGATTTTTGTTGAGATATGAGATAGAAATGCATCTAGGTCATGCTAAAATAGATGTTTAACTATAGGGAAACAACTTGACCTTTATCTTTTTACAAAGATTCTCGCTAGTGACAAAGGCAATTCAAAAGTCTTGTAGAAAGAATTCACTTTTCATGAGCCCTCTCTATTTTAAGGAAGAGGTATGTCTATTTTGAAGGGGATATATTCAATTTTTTTATGAGTGCGTAAAAATTATTTTACAATGTATCCATTTTTCATGAGGATGGTGATTGTTCTATCATAGTATATTATGGTTTTCATATCAGACGAATGATTTTCATGGATTAAATACTATTTGGAATAAGATTAACAAGAAGTCAAATTAGGGATGATGAATTGGTTAACTGTGTATTTTACTCAAATATTGAGATGGAATCTATTGAGTTTGAAAAGATAGATGAAAAAAAGATTAAATCAATGAAAGAATAGATTAATTCTATTGAAAGAAATAGAATTTGAGATCTTGTAAAGCTACCAAGAGACATAGAAGTGATAGGAAGTAATTAGGTTTACAAAACAAAGAACAAGAGTAATGGTACTATTGAAAGATACAAAGCTAGGTTGGTTGAAAAAGGAGATGCTCAAAGGTATTATTTAGATTATGAAGAGACCTATGTAATTGTTGGAAGGCATGACACTATAAGATTAATATTATCAATAGTAGTACAAGATGGATGAAAGCTACTATTAGATGTGAAGGGTGCATGGATACATTGAAGATGAATTATATTTAAATCATCCACAAGATTTTGAAGGTGGAAAAGAATAATATATTTATAGGTTAAGCATATTATGGTTTGCAACAAGTAGTAAGATCATGGTTTTGAAGAATTGATATCTAGTTTTTGGCAAATAGATATGTGAGAAGCAAGGTTGAGCTTACACTGTATTTCAAGAAGGTAATCAAACAAAATATATGTGTATGTTGATAACCCCTCTTTAGATTAGCCATACTGATAGATCTTCCAACTTCCAAGAGCCTTTGCAATGGATTAGGTATTTTTTTTATTATGATGGAAGGCATGAGCTTGATGTGCAGCTAAAGATACATAATATTCTCTTAGGGAAAAATCCAAAGCATTCTATAATTTTCATTAAAACCACCTACTGACCTACTCATGTGCTTTTATGGATACCAAGTTTAATCATTATGCTTGTTATTTTTTCCATTACAATGGAATGCAATATGCATGACTTCATGTGTGATAACAATACCTTCCAGAATCAGTCTATCAGAAAAACAATCATTTTGCTTTGTATAAATCAGTTTGAGGAGGAGGCTTGTCAACCTATTTGTCATTTCTTGTAAGATAATCTAATTTATATCCCTCAACACTTTTCTCTATCGTCTAGCTTCATTTGCACTTGCCACACATCTTTGCAAGCAATATTCCAACACTTCTAAAAGAAAGCTGCTAGAAATCCATTTAGACCAAGAGCTTTTCCAGGTTGCATAAGGGAAAGAGAAATTTTAATTTCTTCTTCTAAAAAGGTGAACCAAAGATCTTTGATTTGAGCCTTGGTGATTATGGGTGGCATAGATTCAGGAAAATTATCCTAAGCTAAAACATTTAGCTGAATTTCCTCTCCAAGTTATGTATTTCCTAAATTGATTTTCAATTATGCATCCTCTTTTGTCATTAAATCCATAGGATGCACCAAGGTTGATTCCCTGCTTGTTCCTAGTGGATCAACATTACCCAAGTTGCCATTTTTTCACT
Organism: Chamaecyparis obtusa; assembly: GCA_027943335.1. Lineage (NCBI taxonomy): Eukaryota > Viridiplantae > Streptophyta > Pinopsida > Cupressales > Cupressaceae > Chamaecyparis > Chamaecyparis obtusa. Next base: position 257,640 of record BSBK01000411.1, read on the forward strand.
TATAGTTACTGAATTGGAAAAAATTGCTTGGGCTGCCTTTTAGTTTTTGTTTGTATGCTGTCTACTATGACTTCTCATTGCAATTTTGTTTTACTAATCATTTAAAAATATTATGCTTAAATGAGAATCAACATGAAGCCAACATAAGCTCTTGTGGGTACAACCATGAGGTTAATACAAGCTCCTTTCAAGAAACTAGATTAGAAACCACCATTGGAACACCAAGAATCACGACATACAAATCTAGTTATTTAGAAAACCACTTCCTTGCTAGAAGACAACTATGCAAGTCCAAGAGTCAGCACTTAGAATTCCAAACTAAATGCCCCTTAGGATTTGAACTTTCATTCCACATTGAGAACTCAATGCTTTAACCAATTAGGTTCAACTTTTGGGACTTTTTTACAAAATTTTGCTATATAGTAGCATTAATACCCACAATGAAAAGAAAAATTGACCATAATAAAGATCTCATTGTATCCTTGAATTCTGATTCAAGAAAATTAAAAATTACCATTTTCCAAAGGCCACAATTAAATTTAGCTGGTTAAGAATTTTATTTGCCTATTTTGATTTTCAAATTGTGAAACTTTGATCAAAGTAAAACAATAAAAATTAAAAGGTGAAAGTTCAGGTTATTCTCTAATATGTTTTTGTTTTCTGCTCTTGCTAGATTGTTAAAAATTCTCAAATTTCCAGTTCTTATCCCATACATAAATGAATTCTTTATTGATGTTATTGAACTATTATGTCAATGCTTCAAGCTGTGATATATACTGACAAACTGCAACTATTGTTTTCAGTGAATTCATTTTGGTCTTAACATGATTTAAAGTAATTTGACAATGGTCCAAACCTAAGTAATATTGCGTGCTTCAATTGTTAATGTTATAAGCATCTGTGCTATTGATTAAAAGTAATTGATTTGCAATTTTGTAAATTTGAAAAACTGAGATACTATCAATCTTTTTGATGTTGGACTAGAAGAGGGGGCCCTTGTAGCACAATGATGGAGTGGTTCTTCAAATGGAGTTAATGGAAGGAGGGGGCATAATGGATCCCTCAAATACTTGTCTCCAATAACTTACCTTCATATACATGAGTGTGAAATTTTTTTAGTAAGTTGTTTATCCTTAATGTAAATTTTATCTCTTAAAATCACTTTCACAACTTTGAATGTCTTTTTTAATTGTGAAATGATGAATCAAAAATCCGTGAATGCATTCTAAATATTGATATTAGTATTTAAAAAGGATTAAACTAGTGGCACTACCCCTTTGTCAACTCTTCTCTTTCCATTTAAGTGTATCTTTAAAAAAAAATTATATTCATGGGCACTCACTCAGTGTTTCCTTGATGTATCTAAAACCGAAAGGGCCTTGCCCTGGTAGAATGATTTTTTATTTTTATTTTTTTAACTGGGCCCCATTATGCATCTCCACAATTAAGAAATAGAGTGATTTTTATCAAAGGGAATAAAACAAAAATGATAAAGAAAGAGATGTATGTACACAACATAACATAGATGCAAATTAAAATGTTTTTTGTGATTTGTCACTGGTTTCTGACCTAGACACTAAGAAAGTAAAACATAAGGTAATTTTTTTAAAATTTTGTGGCCAGAGCTTTCCTATTCCCATTGTTTTAGTTTGTGAAAACATAATATTTGACTTGTCCTATTTAAAAATAAGAGTTGTTCTTTATAAAAATAAGATTTTACCTTTTTCCCTATATAGTTTTTAATATATGAGAATATATTAATGAATCAGCTAATTATCTTCTAATTTTTATCATGGTGCTAGTCTGGTAGGAGCACTTACAAATTTGATTGTATAATGTGCAGATTGGGATTTTTTGTATGCCTGTTTCATCTATCACACCCCTCCACAATCACCCCAGCATGACTATTCTAAGAAAACTTCTTTATGACTCGTTTCATGCCAAGGCTTATGATTGGATTGATCTATATGAGGTTTTAGATTCATCAAAAGGTGATCCTTATGTTATCTCCAAATAGATTTAGTGTGTCAATTTTTTTTTGTTCTGAGTGCTTTATCATTCCGTTTCATGCCTTTTTCTAAGTTAAAAATCCTATGAACTCTCTTGAAATATTTTCTTGACTATTAGTTATTCTGTACTTTGTGATTGGCTTCTATAACCTAGATTGTGCTATACACATAATTTGTTACATTATTAATTGTTAGAATCTTTAGATTTACCCTTTGGGAGCTAGTTTCAAATATAATGTTTAAGTTGTCTATCCTCTATCTTTCATGGTATCTTTAAGCACTTCATTACTTGTGCTTATTTGAACAGTTCAGTGGTTATGTTCTTGAAAAAGTATTAACTTCTTTTGAAGAGTTCATCAATGTTCCTTGAGGATTTTTTGAATTTTTTGTAAGAGATAGCTAGCATGGCCAAGAAGGTCAACTATGAGACATCTCTTTGAGGTATTATGTCAAACAGTACTTGCACCTTATATATGCATCCATATTTTCCATATCCATATAACAAAAATCCACCTTCCAATATAGTTTGTTTGATGTTTATACTCTGTTCCAAAGCCCCCATTTTGGTGGCTAAGCAGGAAAGATGTTGGTAAAGGTTTTTGAATTTGGCTTCACAACTACCAATTTCATTTGCTTAAATTTTTAAAGCTTTTTTAACAAATCTAGTTTGTGTGTATCCTCGAGATAATATCTCTTTGAGAAATTTTTTCAAACAAATGACATGTACATGAACATGAAAACACCAATGTCAGGTCAAATTTATAATGTATGAAATCCAAAATACATGTTTAAAATCCAATATAATAGTACTTAAAGAATATGGGAATGTTTCTCCCAATTTGAAAATATTGTCAGATTGATGAACCTCTACCTTTTAAACTGTTATTTGGCCTCTTCAATATTCTATTATTTATTTTTGTATAATAGTATGAAGATTAGTTCTGTAAACTATCATGGTGTATCACTGTATACTACATCCATAATAGACATGACAATGATTTAATAGCAGAATTGATGCAGTTAAGGTTGGTGGCTCCAATTAAGGACTAACTGACCTTGTAGCCAAACCAATATGCAATAGAAATACACAACAGAAACAACATATCTAAAATAGAACATAAATCTTTACTCATCAAATCACCGATTACATGCAATGTGTTAGGCTATAAGGCCTTCCTGGTTATGGCCAAATACAAAGCAAGAACAGTCTACAAGATCTTGTAGGATCCAAATCTCTTCCACAACATCAGTATCCAGCTAGCCCAGGTCTGCAACACACAACAAACTAGTAGCCATCCAAGAAAGATCTAAACTATTACTCAAAACTTCCAAGCAATCTTCCTGTTCCTAAGGTCATAGGCTACTAACTTCCACTACTCACCCTCTGATCTCCCCTCCCAAAACAACTACCTAAGAATCTACTTAAATACTAAATCCTAGCCACAAGTCAGCTCTATAGGATATACAAATATTAAATGCCAAAACATCAGTCAGCTCTCAAATAGCCTTACAATAAATAAAATCTCCAAGATAGCCCCAATGGTCATCAGATCCGCATAAAAGAATGCAACACGATAGATCTAGGTCCCCACATGTCTAACGGTCAATCCATAACTCAAGGAGTATGACCCAAATCAATGGAACCAGTCGGCCAAGCCGATCCATCCAAACAAACCAAGTCGGTAAGCAAGAACACAGAGCAAAAGAGGAAATAATCGAGCACTAGTCAACCGACCATGCCAAGCATGACTGAGAAATAGAGTTATCACTGAGCGCCAGTGAACTGACACCTTCAGTTACCAAGCATTCTTTAGAGACCGAGCTCCCTGGTAACCATAGAAACTGAGCAACCAGTCTCCCAAATCGAGCAAGTACTCCACCAAACCAAGATCAAAACTAAAAATCTACCTTCAAAGACAAACATATTTTTGGTTGATACAGGATTTCCAAGAAGCCTAGGATGCTCCTGCATCAAGAATTAACTAACACCTCAACTCTAAAATACACAAGCAAAAATCAGAATAATCACACTGAATTAAATAATAAGCAACAGTTGATTGTTTCAAACTAGTAGAAATGGGAACATGTATGTCAAAAAATTTTCTTCTAACATAATTTCAATTGAGAAGATACCCTTCCTTGATCTGATATAGTTAACTCCCCTAGCATTCTGGACATGCCTTATGCTATACACAAACCCAACAATCAATATTTGAGGCATATAACCCAAAGACATTGCATTTCTAATCACTCTAGTAGTACACACCTTCCAAGATTATACTTGCATCTTTATTTGCATGAAAATTCCAATTATTGCTAAAACTTCAGGTCTGGATTGTTTACCAAGGTGTAGCAGTTATGTGTTGGTCCCGAGTGCCCAGATTCATTGCTTCAATGGATGGATAGATAGTGCAACTTCCTTCTATCGAGTTTAGACTGGGCCTCAATAAGAAGAATTGCCTACAGTTCCAATTTAACCTCAGTGACGATTTGTTGACTACAACAAGTAGGTTGAATAACTGATTTCTATCCTTATGCTATCTATGTTGCCCAAAACTGGGCCTGCTATTTGCCAGTAATTGAAAATGAGATCACAAGCTGCTATTAGGTCTAATGCATTGATCAGCCCTTGTCCATTCAGTGTGCCTGGTGATGAAATTAGTAGTAAACTGGTTGGTTTTCTTACTAACTAAATTTAGTTATTCTTTCTTTTGCAAAGGGAAATCCTATTTTATAGGTTCACGTGTTGTAAATCATTGAACTATTCTTTTATCAATTTATTATTGGGATTTTGCAAGAAATATTCAGTAGCTCAGAGATATTCATATGAGATTGTGAAAATGTGAAATAGGGTAGTGCATGTTATAGTTAAGGTGAGAACTAGCTCTATAAATTAAGGACTCTAAAACTTGCATTTTCCACAGGGCATCAATTTGGATTTAAAACATGTTGAGGCTACAAGGGTATATGGCTAGGCTCACATTTTAGAATTTGTCATTATTGATGAATGGTTGGAAGATATTACACAAAATAATGTTATTCTTCCCATCCTTGGATTTTTTGTATGTGTCACACTTTAAAATATATTGATGCCTGTTTAGAATGCTATTGATAGAATTTCTTAAATAATATGATATGCTAACTAATTTTTTATAATTCTTACACTTTGTTTCTATAAAATCTTTGAGTCTTAAGAGCTGCTTCATATAGGCTACATGTCCTTAATTGACAAAGGGAATGCTTCTTATGATCACAATCAACATTGGTACATAAATCAAATTTGGTTGCATTATCACCCCTCAAGAGAATCTATAAGGACATTTTGATTGAATTTGTGACTCCTCTACCAGATATCAAGTATACTTGTTGCTATTTTTTCTTTGATGCTTCAAACTATGCCTTTTATGATTGTCATCTCCCATAGGAAGCTGACGCAAACATGCACAATACACTCAATTTTGTAGATTCTTCAAACCCATCTTCCTAATATTTTCAAGTGAGGGAAGGGTTTGACCTTTGTATACATCTAATAATATCTTCATGCACTCATTTGGATTCTTCCTCACTATCCTTTTAAGATTCATTTTCATTATTTTTCTTGAGATTGTTTGTTGTGATTCTCAAGTTCTTCTTTCTGGTCTTCTTTGAATTCTTGTTTGTTTAGGCTTTGTGTCCAACTTACTCACAACTATATTATCCTTGACTTTGATTAGGTCCTCGTGTTCTATAATGTTTTTCAAATTTATGTTCCTTATTGGATGATACTAATTGTTATCAAGACTCAAACAATCATTGCGAGAGTTGAGCAAAGGATTTCCTTTTAAAAATAAGGTTGGTTTACTATTCTATCATCTAAAATTATCTCTTTGGAGTAGTTTCTTCCAACAATTACTATTTAGCAATTAGTATCTTCCTTTGGAATCTCTTTTCTACAACTCTTTAAAAAAAAAAATTTTGTTCAAAAGGTTTCCAAGTTTCTATACAATTTCATTATCTAAGCTGTAGTAAAGATTGATCTGTTGTTCTGCAAAAACATATCATATTCTATTTAAAATTGACCAGTCAAATTTTTTATGGCCCCACTACCAATAATCACTATGATCCGTTATCTAGATAGAACTCAAAGAACTCTAAATGGGTGGTTAGTGATGTGAGTGGTCCAAGGCTTGCTTGCACTGCAACCAAGAGACCTAGCTTGTCTCTTCTAGGAACCTAGTCTCCTCTAGGTCCTAATTGGCTTAGATGATTAACTAAGTTCAATTCCATCTCTTCTCCAAGAGTTCTTAACCTTTTTGCTTAACCTTGAAAGACTAACACCTTATAGATAGTACAATCCTTCACCTTCACTTAGAATGCTCTAAGTGCTACCTTCTCACAAACTCCAATCTTCATTGTAGGGGTGTCCATCCTTATTAAATATTTCATAACTTTGTCTATTTTATCCATTTTATAAGGATCTTGAATCATATCCTTACCGGGTTCAAGGTTTCACCATTTAGAGACCTTAAAATAGGCCTAATCCTTGTAGCCTTTTGTAGAGGCTTTTTTCCAATTCTAGAAAAAAATTTCCAAAGACCCTAAGAATCTACAACTAGATTTGGATACCCATTTGAAAGTTTTAAAATATTCTTTAGGTTTTAGGGCCTAACAACCCCCGTACACTGGCTTCCTATAAACTAGGGAAAATAGGGCTAATAGGCCTAGTTTTTAGGACTGACTGTAACCTTAAAAAAAATTTTCTCAAAACTTGGTCTAATGGATTGGAATAGGCTCAATCCTCATATTATGTTAAGATATGATGATATCCTTTTTGAAATTATACATGTTTCATACAGTACCCTTCTACCCTGCAAGAAATCTTCTCTTCTTCACAACCTAGACCTCTAACCGGGCTCTGTCTGCTCGCCTAGAGCCTAGCAATAAAAATAGCTCTCTAAAATTTCATAACTCCTAATCTTAAACATATGTACACTATTGAATTCCCTAAAATTTTAATCTATCCTGAGGTGTTTCTCATGGCTAGATTTCATGGGGGAGCCATGAAAGCATCGACTGGTCAGAACAGGACTAGTGAGAACTCTAAAACAAAAAAAATTTAACCGACATAATATATCTACTCAAAACAACTTGATTCCTAAATGAAAATGTCTTCAAATATCCTAGAGAACACTAAAAAATAACTAGGATTTCACTTTCAATCCATTAGATATGACTATTATCACAAAAGCTCAGGATATTCTTGGTAACAATGTTGTAGAGCTCTATTATCAAACTCAAAACTATTAGAATTGCATTACTCTCCTTGAGATTCAAACCTTGCTAAAAATAAGATTCCATTTCCACCATGCTAGGGCCTATTGGCTGATCTCCCACTTCCTATAGTTTATGGGATCAAAAGTAACTGAGTTGCATGCAACATTTGCAATAATTGCAAATGTTGTCATGACAACTTCTTTGCAACATTTGGCATCTTTCTCTATGACTTGATCCTATTTTTTAGGACCTCTATCCTCTCTAGATTCCAAGGAACCAACTCATTTAATGACCTTATAGCATCTCTATGACATTCATTAAAATCATTTATGTTCCTAAGACACATTGAAGACTCTATCCCAAACTATTAACACTAAAAATTAAAAACTACTAACATTGGCTATTTGTGTGACCTTAGTCCTAATGACTAACTCACCTAGCCCACATTTCCATGACCTTCTAAGGTCTAAAAAAAAACTAGTCTACTCTTCTTGACTTGGCTAGAGTCAAGTACAAGCTAAAAAAACTAAGCATGGAGGTTAGCCTAGGTGTGCTCCTGCACCATCCTCCCCAAAAGAAAAAGTTCAATCCACCCTTGGATTGATGATTTTTAAAAAAATTCCCATCTTCTTGAACTCTGACTCCTTTATCCATACTGCATCAGCATCCATTTTCGCATGCTTCTTGATGATATGTTCTTTATACTCTTTGGTCCTAGTCTTTTTATAGACCCTTGTGTCCAACACACTGTCAACTCCTGTGACTATAGCAGTAGGTAATTGTAGATCCTCCACATCTTTGATCACTTTATGAAGGCTTTGATCCATGTCTTGTTGTGGTCCTTTGTAATGGACTAATTTTGCAATGTTAAAGATAGGGGACAGTCCACTATCTTCTGGGAGCTCAAATTTCAATGCATTAACACCATAATTAGCTAAGATAGGATAGGGACCTATCCTTCTCATCTACAACTTTTGAGGGACTCCCTTTTGAAGTCTTGATTTGTTAAGATGCACCATGACCAAGTCACCCACATTAAACTGAACTATTCTTCTATTTTCATCCACCTTGGCTTTATGTTTCATGGTGTTCTCTATTAAGGTCTTCCTCATTGTATCACGAATCTCCTGCATAGCATATGCAAAGTCATCATCATATCCACTTCCCTTCACTCCATCCTTCAAATCTCTTAGTTCATATACACCTCTAGGATGTAGTCCATAGACTATTTCAAATGGACTCTTCCCTGTGGATCTATTTATAGTGTCATTATAGGTATATTCAGCTTTCCCAATCAACTAATCCCATTGTTGACCATTTTCCTTGGTCAAGAACCTTAGTAGATTTCCAAGGCTTCTATTGACAACCTCGGTCTGACCATCAATTTGGGGATGGTAGGCCAATCCAAAGGACAAGTTAGTGCCTAACCTTTGCCAAAGAGTCTTCCAAAAATGACTCATGAATTTAGTGTCTTTATCTGACACAATGTTGATAGGTAACCCATGGATTCTCACTATCTCTTTGAAGAAAAGAGAGACTATTTGACTAGCATCATTAGTGGTCTTGCATGGCACAAAATGAGCCATCATGTTGAATCTATCCACAACCATATAAACACTATCCATGCCTTGTCTTTTCTTGGGTAACCCAACTACAAAATCCATACTCAAGCATTCCCATGGCCTAGTAGGAATAGGCAATGGTTGATAAAGGCTTGCATTTGAAGAAGTGCCCTTGGCCTTTTGACATACAACACAACTTTCCACATACCTGCTAACATCAAGATTCTTCCTTGGCTAGTAATAGAACCTTTGAATAAGTTCTTGAGTCTTAGTGATCCCAAAGTGACCACTCAAAGCACCATTATGCTTTTCTTGAATCAAATTCTCTCTAATAGAGCCTCTAGGAACACATAGTTGACTCCCCTTAAACAAAAGATCACTATTGAAAGTATACTCAGCATATCTACTATGAAAATGATTCTTGTATTCAGCACATACCTTATAAATTTCTGCAAAATCCTCATCATCACCATATAGATCCTTGAAATGATCTATTCCCATGCTCTTTAACTGAATTTCCTGAATTGCGAGAGCTCTTCTAGACAATGCATCTACCACTTTATTGAGGACACCTTTCTTGTGCTTGATATTGAAGGTGTAAGCTTGTAGGTACTCAACCCACTTCATGTGCTTGTGACTCAACTTCTCTTATGAATTTGGGAAACTAAGTGCTTGATTGTCTGAATACACAATGAACTCCTTGGGAAGCAAGTAGTGCCTCCATTTCCTTAGAGCTTGGACCAATGCATACATCTCAAGGTCATAAGAAGAGTACTTCTTCTTGGCTTCACTTAACTTTTCTGAATGGAAAGCCACCAGTCTACCTTCTTGGCTTAGAATAGCCCCAATTGCCACATTGCTAGCATCACACTCAATGGTGAAAAGCTTCTCAAAGCTTGGCAACACTAAAATAGGTTGGGTAGCTATCTTCTCCTTCAAAAAATCAAAGCTTTTGTTAGCATTCTCATTCCATACAAATTTGGTTTTCATTCCTCCTTTGATTGTGTCTAACATAGGAGCACAAGTTGGCCTAAACTACCTTATGAATTTCCTATAATATTGTGCAAGGCCATGAAAACTTCTTACCTTTGTTTCTATCCTTGGAGTAGGCCAATTCATGATAGCCTCCACTTTTCTTTTGTCCATTTTCATATTTCCATGTGATAGGACAAATCCAAGGTACACTAGCTCTTTTTTTATGAACTCACACTTCTCCTAGTTGATCATCAACTTCTCTTCATGTAGCTTCTTGAAAACAATGTCAAGATGCTCTAGGTGCTCACTACTTGTCTTGCTATAGATTAGTATATCATCTAGATATACTACTACAAACTTGCCTATATAGTCTTTGAGAACTTCATTCATGAGCCTCATGAATGTGGAGGGGGCATTGGATAATCCAAATGGCATGACAATCCATTCATATAGCCCTTCATTGGTCTTGAAGGCTATTTTCCACTCATCTCCTTCATGTATTCTTATTTGGTGATAGCCACTCTTCAAGTCTATTTTTCTATAGTACTTGGCTTCACCTAGACAATCCATTAAGTCTTCAATCCTAGAGATAGGGAACCTGTACCTTATAGTTATCCTATTGATAGCCCTTGAATCAGTACAAAGCCTCCAAGTTCCTCCTTTCTTAGGTGCAAGTACAATGGGTATGACACATGGACTAATTCTCTTTCTAATGAAATCTTGGTTTAGGAGTTCTCGTATTTTCCTATCAATTTCCTCATTTTGTTGAGGGTTCATCTTGTAAGCTGCCTTATTGGGAAGGGTAGCTCTTGGAATAAGGTCTATCCTATGACTTATGACTCTTTTAGGGGACAATGCTTATGGTTTTCCATCACTCACTATACCTTGGTAAGTCTGCAACATGCTTTGAATCTCCTTTGGTAACTTTGTCTTCTAAGTCACCTTGTCTTCATCTTCCTCTCTTGGTCTTAGCACCAATGCATAACCAACTCCTTCACCTTCTTCCATGGCTTTTAAGAACTCTTTTTCACCCACCATAAGTACATTTGGACCTATTGTCTTTACCTCAGCATCTTCCAACAATGACTATATTTTGAAAGTCACATTGTCCTTCTTGAAAGAATAAGAATTCTTTCCTCCATCATGTATGGCTTGACGGTCAAATTGCCATGGTCTACCTAGGAGAAAATGGAATGCATCCATAGGCAACACATCACACAAAAAAATTTCTTTGTACCTACAAATGGAGAACTCCACCCATGCTTGTTCATTCACTAACACATGTTGGCCTTTATTAAGCCAAGTGACCTTGTAAGGATTGGTGTGGGATATCCTTGTCAACTTTAGCTTGTTGACTGCTTCCTCTGACACAATTTTGTTAGTAGAGCCTAAGTCAATAATGACCCTACATACCTTTTCCATCATCTTGAACTTTATCCTAAATAAAGACCTCCTTTGGCTTGGCTCTTCCTTCACCATCTCCTTGATCAAATTTCTTCTCATCATAAGATTTTCTCCTTCTTCTAAATTCAATGGTACTTCAACATGCTTCTCTACTACATTAGACTCATCTTGAACTAGGTTATCTCTCTTGTCACCTCCTTGTGAAGAGCCACCTTTCTCTAGACATCTATAGGTAGGGTTCCCCATTTTATTGCAATGGTAGCACTTCATATTGGCAAAGTAGTTGCCTCTTCCTCCTTGTCCACCATTCCTTCCTCTAGCACCTCTACTTGAGCTTCCTTCTTGCTGCTCACTAAATTTTATGTCTCCTTGAGTTCTTAATTCAGAACTTCTTCCACCATAGTCTCCTTTTTCTTTTCTCTTCTATCTTCAAGGTCATTTGATAGCATTGGTGGATGGTTTTTAAGTTTACTAGACTCATTTCTTCTTGAATAGACCATTTGAGGCCATTCAAGTACCTTGCAAGCTTAATGCTTTCATCTTCTTCTACCTTTGATCTCAAACATAGATTTTGAAACTCCTCTGTGTAGGCTTGGACATCTAGATCTTTTTGTCTTATATTGTGTCTCCTTCTATGCATTTGAACTTCATAGTCATTAGGAAGGTAGGTCTACTTCACTTTGGTTACCATGCCCTTCCATGTGACTATAGGACCTTTTCCATCCTTTTCTCTCTTAGTTTGCACAAACTTCCACCAAGTAAGAGCTGAACCTCTTAGTCTAGACTTGGCCACCATAAATTTTTGTGCCTCTAAGATACCATCACACTCAAAATGGTTCTCAATGTTGTCTATCCAATCCACAACTGAATTTGGATCCATTTGTCCACTAAATAGTGGCACACCTTCCAAAGCTTTTCCACTCAATGCCTTTAGTGCTTTTAAGAATGGTTGTTTAGGAAGAACATGTTTAGGTGTTGGAGCTTCCTCCTCCAAGTCTAATTCCTTATCCCTTGCTTCTTTTTCTTCCTTTTGGTCAATTTTCTCTTTGACCTTATCAACTTTGTCTTGGACTTCACCAAATAGTTGCTCCATTTGAGCTAGTCTTTCCCTTAGCAACTTGTTATCTTCTTCTTGTTCCTCAACTTTCTTGGCTAACTCAACGTTAGTAACCATGGTTTTTTATTCCATTGATCTACTTGGTCTATTCTCTCCCACTAATTCAGTAGGCTGCAACATCCACCACAAGCCTGATCAATTCAAGCTTTGATACCAATATGATGTGTGTGTTCCAAGGCTTTCTTGCACTACAACCAAGAGACCTAGCTTGTCTCTTCTAGGAACCTAGTCTCCTCTAGGTCCTAATTGGCTTAGATGATTGATGCAGAGCCCTCCACTATCACATCAAGTAGGCTAACTCAACTTGAGGATTCAACAATATAACTTGGAATCAACTCGAGGAATCAGTCCTACTCAAAGATCAAATGGAGTTCTCTAACTTGGTAAGTCAATCCCACACACCATGCTCATGAGTTCACATTCAGTTTTTTTTGTTCCAATCTATCCAAGCACCAACAATCCTAGGTCACCTAGTGTACCTAGTGCCTCCAACACACCAAAACCCAATTAAGACTTCACACCCTATTAAATCATCTTAACATGGCACATTTGACATGTTGCAACTCCCCATAAACTCCCATCCTCTCATCTTTCACCATTTTTCTATCATAGCCTTTCTAGGCCTATCTTGTAGCCCTACTAACACTGTAATCAGTAGATTTCTCCCAAATTCCCCAAAAAACCTATCAATATTTGTATACTTTCAAGTACCCTTTTGAAATTTATTGAATTCCTACAAATCTCAAGCTCTCACTATTTGACTAGTGAATACTTCTTTCACCTTCTAACTCTTTAATTAGGCCTAATTAGCCTTGCTCAAAGAAGGAATACCTATATCCCTTGACTTACAAGACTCCATAACCCAAAAAAATCTTATAACATTATTGAAGATCACCAATTTTCAACTTATAATGTTCCCACCTACTCATCTACTTGCCCATTCACCAAAGCCTCGCTTCTTGGGCTAGTAACTAAGGGTTTTGTAGAAATCACCCTATCAAACCACTCACAAATCTAACCAAGGTTCTAACACCTTAAAATTAATCCCAATAGACCATTCCAATTTTTATCAAGCCCCTCCAATCATCTAATCACTCCCAGCCATGACTGGTATCAATTTAAGTGTTTCCTTCACTGGTTTTTACCAGGCTTTTCCTGTTCTTTATCCATTGGCATCCTTCCCTGCAGTCAAAACCCCATGTAATATATACAATATATCATGGGTGTCTCCCACAAAACCATAGTTATCATAGTTGTGGGAGTGCCTCACATTTTATGGAGGTGTCAAAAGTCAATTTGCTGACTGTACCCTTAACCAGTCATTGTCTACACAACAACAATCACTCCTTTGAAGTTCTTAGTGAAAAACCAATGCAAGAAGGTCTTAACCAAATTTAAAAAAATATAAATAGATGTTCTCACATCAAACTCAAATAAGAATCATGTTTTATATTCTCCAACCAAGTCCCTATTGCCAAGACTGTTCCACAGAACAGTGAACTAAGAAAATGCTGAGAAATTAGGTGTTATTGATTGAAACATTATGCATTCCCTTCTATTTATCTCCAGTCAACTCTTGTTCTTCCACTCTCATGAATCCCCATCAAAATAACCTCTAAACCTCTAAATAAACTGACACCAACCTTCTAACTACCTTTCTAACTGTCTTTAACAGTCTTAAACTTGACTGTCCCCTAATGTCAACAGTTATAGAAGTTGTCAAGTTGACAACTAAAGTTGTCAAATCAACCATTACATGACATAGAGATTATTAAAACCCTTTCTAAGACCTAAGACTCTAATCACACCCAAAATACTACTCCTAAGATCCTTCAAACCTCATAGTGACCCTTAGGTCTATCTTGCCAATAAGGCACTATTTCATCTATTGGCACTTTTTAGTGCATTTTACATTGTTTAATGGCATTAATAGCCATATCACAAACCTAGATGACCTTATAGGTTATTAACCTTTAAATTTATCCTTGGATCCATTAAGAGACCCTAAGGTACATCTCAATCCATTATGCCATTTAATGGCTTACATGACATTATTTTTTGACCATATTATCAAATGATCTAAATCATTACAATTATGATGAAAATAACATAAAATGACCAATCATGGTCTTTAACAATTCCAAATGACCCTAAGTGATCATGTGCCATCTCCCAAGGATCTTTAGTGACATATGTGGTCTCCATGACTCTTGCCTTCAACCTTGGTGCTCCTTTGACTTGGACTTCACCAAAGATTTTCTCCATTTGAGGTAGTCTTTCCCTTAGCAACTTGTTATCTTCTTCTTGTTCCTCAACCTTCTTGGCTAAATCAACATTAGTCACCATGGTTTTGTATTGCCCTAATCCACTTGGTGTATTCTCTCCCACTGATTTAGTAGGCTGCAACATCCACCACAAGCCTGATCAATTCAAACTTTGATACCAATATGATGTGTGTGTTCCAAGGCTTGCTTGCACTGTAACCAAGAGACCTAGCTTGTCTCTTCTAGGAACCTAGTATCCTCTAGGTCCTAATTGGCTTAGATGATTAACTAAGTCCAATTCCAACTCTTCTCCAAGATTTCTTAACCTTTGTGCTTAACCTTGAAAGACTAACATCTTATAGATAGTACAATCCTTCACCTTCACTTAGAAAGATCTAAGTGATACCTTCTCAGAAAATCCAATCTTCATTGTAGGGGTGTCCATCCTTATGAAATATTTCATAACTTTTTCTATTTGATCCATTTTATAAGGATCTTGAATCATATCCTTACCGGGTTGAAGGTTTCACCATTTAGAGACCTTAAAATAGGCCTAATCCTTGTAGCCTTTTGCAAAGGCTTTTTGCCAATTGTAGCAAAACTTTTCCAAAGACCCTTAGAATCTACAACAATATTTGGATACCCATTTTAAATTTTTAAAATATTCTATAGGTTTTAGGGCCTAACAACCTCCATACACTAGCTTCCTATAAACTAGGGCAAATAGGGCTAATAGGCCTAGTTTTTAGGACTAACTGCAACCTTGTAGAAATCCTACTGAAAAATTTGTCTAATGGATTGGCATAAGCTCAATCCTCATAGTATGTTAAGATATGATGATATCCTTCTTGAAAATATACCTATGTCATACAGTACCCTTCTACCTTGCAAGAAATCTTCTCTTCTTCACAACCTAGACCTCTAACCGGGCTCTGTCTGCTTGCCTAGGGCCTAGCAATAAAAATAGCTATTCAAACTTTCATAACTCCTAATCCTAAAAATATGTACACTAATGACTCCCCTAACATTTTCATCTATCTTGAGGTGTTTCTCATGGCTAGATTTCATGGGGGAGCCATGAAAGCATCGACTGGTCAGAACAGGACCAGTGAGAACTCTAAAACAAAAACAATTTAACCGACACAATATATCTTCTCAAAACAACTTGATTCCTAAATGAAAATGTCTTCAAATATTATAAAGAACACTAAACAATCACTAGGTTTTCACTTTCAATCCATTAGATATGACTGTTATCACAAAAGCTCAGGATATTCCTGGTAACAGTGTTGCAGAGCTCTATTATCAAACTCAAAACTATTACAATTGCTTTACTCTCCTTGGGATTCAAGCCTTTCTAAACATAAGATGTCATTTACACCATTCTAGGGCCTATTGGCTAATCTCCCACTTCCTATAGTTTAGGGGATCCAAAGTAAGGAAGTTGAATGCAACATTTGCAATAATTGCAAATATAGTCATCACAACTTCTTTGCAACATTTGGCATCTTTCTCTATTCCTTGATCCTATTTCTTAGGACCTCTATCCTCTCTATATTCCAAGGAACCAGTTCATTTAATGACCTTAGGGCATCTCTATGACATTCATTAACATCATTTTTGTGCCTAAGACACATTGAAGACTATCCCAAACTATTAACACTAAGAATTAAAAACTACTAACATTGGCTATTTGTGTGACCTTAGTCCTAATGATTAACTCACCTAGCCCACATTCCCATGACCTTCTAAGTGTTGGAGATTTTCCAACAAGCCAGTGCTGACTATATGTTTATCATTGATGGCAACATATGATAAGTAGCATGTGTGGAAGACTTGTGTAGTAAGCTTTCAGTATATGTAGCATGGACATGTTATCAGCATGATATCATGGGTGTAGAGGTTAACCGTTAGTACAGATAGTTATATAGCAGCTTGTGTCAGCAATGTTCCTCGCATAGTAACAGGAAGTGTTTTGTGAATGGTTGTCCATACAGTTATCATGGAGCCTTTCACATTCAGATATGTGATCAAGGCATATTAGTGATGTTACATGCATGGACATAGAGTCTGATGATCAATAGAAGTTAAGTTATGCAGTCGCTATTCACCAGTAGCAATTTCCTATGTTTGTATAGAAGAGCCGACTAAGATTATATTGGTTCTAGAGTTGCACCTATCATTTTGGTATGAACCCTTGGATTAGAGCTTGGAGAAGAGTTAGTAAGGTTTGGTTAAGAGCGCATGAGGTAATTCAGCTTGAGGAGAAAGATCCAGTTATTTTGGTAGAGCCAACAGTGTGTAGCATGCGTCTATAATTATCTTATTGGACAGGTCTTAGAATGTGTTGCATGCTTAGTAGAGCTGACTAAATTATTATTGGAGTTTGTTATGACTTCTCTATAATGATTTCAAGGTGGTTTGAATAGGCCGACTTGATTATATCATTTAGAGGAAAGATATTTATAGGAAATCATTTGTGATTGATAGAGTGTGGTTCATAGTTTGTGAAGAGCATAGCAGAGTGGGCAAAGTGTTGAACCATCAGAAGAAGGTCTATGTGACCAAGTAAAGTATTTGTGTTATACATTGGAACTGATCCAGACCATAGGTCAAAGCATAGTTCACCAAGATCCAGATATAGTGTGTATCTATTATTCAGAATGTTGTAGCCTTCACCCATTTGAGCAGTGTGCTCTTTGATAGTGCGTCATCACCCTTAACAAGGTTAATTGTAAAAGACTCCTAACAGGGTCCCACCCTTGACTAGGTAAACTATACTAAATATATTGTAAAGAAACTCCTAACAGGGTTAAGGATCTTCTAACAAGGATCGTAATACACTAGTGTAGAATATTAGTGGGTGTCAATTCCCACCAGGGTTTTTACCTATTTGGGTTTCCCCATAACAAAAATATTGGTCTTGTGTTGAAGTGGTCTTTCATTGTGTTTATGCTTATGTTTAAGTATACATAATTGGATAAAGAATTGAAACTTGTAGATAACTGATTCACCCCCCCTCTCTCAGTTATCTCTTGGGACTATTCCTAACAATTTGTATCAGAACCAAGTGCCTCAGAGAGAAAGTTTAACAGCTTGAGGTTGATCAGATGGCAGTCTTTAGAAAAGAAAGTCCTAAGTTTGATGGAGAGAATTATCTTGATTGGAAGAAAAATATGGTGCCACATTTGCAATGCATTTATTTTGAAGTTTTTGATGTAACTATCAAAGCAGTCAAGATCCCTACTTTAGAAGACCTTGCAAAAGATGATGCTACTGAAAAGAAAAAGGAATTGTTTCATCAGAATGCAATAGCCAAAGAAGCCCTCATCAACACTCTATCTGATAATGAGTTTTCAAAAATAAAGAAAGTAGATACATCCCACAAGATATGGAATTACCTAGAAGATATATTTGAAGGAGACAAACAAGCAAAGGATGTGCGTAGAAAAATATGGAAGAAAAGATACAATGCATTAGAGATGCTACCTGAAGAAAACATCAGAGCTTACAATCAAAGGATCAATGAAGTAGTTGCTAGAATTAGGAACAATGGTGTAGGGATCTCAGAGGAAGACATTATGGACAAATTGATGACTACTCTCACTCTAGAATATAAAAACAAGATCAAGATCCTTGATTAGACCATGTAGCTTACATCAAATTTGAATAGAGAGACCTTGATCAACAAAATCTTAGCTTTTGAGATTTCAAGATTTAAGATAGAACCTAAAAGTGAGACAACTTTCAAAGCAACAGTTCATGGTAAGAAATCTATAAACACTTCTGGTAATTTTGATAATGATGATGAAGAAAAAACACTAGATGATTTCATCGCTATGATTGCAAAAATAGAAAAGAAAGGAAAAGTAAAATATGAAGGTCAATTGCCATTTAAATTCTTTTCATGTAATAAGATTGGTCACTTTGCATCTAAGTGTCCTACAAGAGCTAGAAAGTTAAAAAATGACTACAAGCCTAAATACTCTATGGAATGTTACTATGCTGGAGATGGAGTTTCAAATGATGATTTGGCTGAAGAAGAAATTGGATTTATTTCTATTAAAGAGAAATTGAATAATAAAATAGATCATGAAGATGAGAAAGAGGAACAAGACCTAGCATTGATTTCACAAGCTAATATAAGGACATACTGGATTATAGATAGTGGTTGTTCACATCACATGACAGGTGATAAAGATAGATTTGTTCACCTAGACAAATACAATGGTGGCAGGGTTAGATTTTGGAGATAACACTACTAGACCCATTGTTGGTAGAGGAGACATCACCTTGGATGGAAAGAATAGTACTAATGATGTTCTTTATGTCAATGGTTTAAAACATAACCTACTAAGTGTTGGAGAGTTACTTGACAAAGGTTATAGATTATAATTCAATGGAAACAAGTGCATCACTAACAACAAAGAAGGAGAAAAAATTGCATCAGGATCAAAGACTAAAGGTAATGTTTTTCAGCTTAATCCAGAAGCAAGTTGTTTTGTTGCTAAAGTAGATGATAGTTGGTTGTGGCATAAAATACTATGTCATATCAATTTTGATAACATAGTAAAGATAGGCAATGTAAAGGAAGAAAGAGATCTACCTAGCATAGCAAAGCCAGTTGATATTATATGCACGAAATGTGTGATGAGAAAGCATGTGAGAAACTCATTCAGGAGAAAGCTCAATTCATCAGAGAATAAGTTGGATCTGATTCATACAGACCTATGTGGTCCAACTCCTCAGTAGAATGGAATTGTAGAAAGAAGGAATAGGATCATCCTTGATACAACACACACCATCATGATTGAAGGAAAAGTGGCACACACCTATTGGAGAGATGTAGTCAATACAACAGTCTATACCATCAATAGAATTCAATTAATGCATGGCCCAAACAAAACACCATATGAGTTATGGTTTGGTAATGTTCCCATAGTAAAATACTTCATAATCTTTGGAAGCAAGTGCTACATCAAGAGAGATGAAGCAGTAGGCAAGTTTGATGTAAGAAGCGATGAAGGTATTTTCCTTGGTTACTCCACTAAAAGTAAAGCTTATAGATGGTTCAATTTAAGATTGAAAAAGATCATTGAAAGTGATCATGTTAAGATTGATGAAAAGTTTATGGTTCAAGAAAGATATCATGATTACTCACCCATGATTGAAGAAGAACCTAGACCCTCCACTAGTGAGATAGTTATTGAAGAAATGTTTGGCAGTATTGATGTGTTATTCAATGACCCTGAGACAAGTGAAGAAGAAACTCCTAAGGTAGATAAGACAGTATCACCCAAAGCTCCAAAGTTTACATCTAGATATCATTCTAATGATGACATCATTGGAGATCATAGTGAAAAAGTCACAACAAGATCAAAAGAAAAGAGTTCAGAAAGCAATGAGGTAGTATGTTTACTATCTCATATTGAACCCTTAAGTGTTGAAGATGCATGCAATGATTCAGATTGGCATGATACTATGAAATAAGAACTAGATCAAATTATCAAAAATGATAATTGGGAACTTGTCCCAAGACCTAGTGATAAGAATGTGATTGGAACAAAATGGATATTCAGAAACAAGATAAATGAAGATGGTACAGTAGTAAGAAACAAGGCAAAATTAGTGTGTAAGGGTGATGAAGGGTTCTCCCCTTAATACCACAAACACATAATAGAAATAGAGAAACAACAATAATTTGCAAGAACAGAAAATGGGCTTCTTATTATCTCCACAAATGTGGAATTACAAATTTTGAAAATTACAATATGCACAGCCACATGAGCATTCCCCTTACAATATTCTGTAGGACAAAGCCTTGAATTATTGCCCAGAACTACTACCCCAAACTGCCCTAGACAACACTATGGGCCTTCTTTATATAGACAATTTCCACTGCTTGAGAAGGTTCTAGAATTTTAGCCTTTAAGGCCGACCAAACTTAGAATTATTTTATTTTTCAATTTATTACATCAAAGTCAGCTCAAAATAACTTTTGAAACCCAAACAGAAATTTTGAAGGAAATTTATTTTCTACCATTTCAGGTGGCCCAACTTCCAGAGACCATAAGTCATCACCCGTTGACCCAATTGACTATTATGACCCCATTTCAAAAAGGGAAAGAATGCTCTACAATGCCTAAATCAAGAAAGCTTTATTCAATCGAAGTTTCAACCTCATCCGGGGTCCCTAAATCCTTCAAAATTGAGTTTGAAGTTTTTGTATGCTATTTCCAATACAAAAAAATTTCAATATCTTCAAAACTAGACTTGATCCAGTAATGAAACTTTACTAGCATGCTGATATGACCAAAATGAAGCTCCACCTATGAAATCAGAACATTCCAAGATCATATAACCAACTTACTAAAAAAAGTAAGTTTCCATAAATAGCAGCTCAACACAAGATAGCCCTTATTGAAAAATAAATAGAAATATTTTTGGGTGATGCAAGATTTCTCTTACACCTAGGATGCTCCCACATCAAAGGGATATGCACAGAGAGAAGGTATTGACTATTCAAAGACTTTAGCACCAGTGAGAAGATTAGAAGCTATTAAGTTGTTTCTAGCTAATGCAACATTCAAAAACTTAGTTTATCAAATGGATGTTAAGTCAGCATTCCTGAATGGTGAATTAAAAGAATAAGTATATATTTAGCAGCCAGAAGGATTTACCCTATCACATAGACTTGATATGGTATGCAGATTGAAGAAAGCCCTCTATGGACTTAAGCAAGCCCCTAGAGCTTGGTATGAGAAATTTGATGGATATCGAACAAAGATTAGATTCAAAGAAAGGAGTAGCAGATTGTAACCTATTCATAAGAGAGACATTTGAAGGACTACTACTTGTAGCTATATTTTTTTATGACATTATCTTTGGAGGTAATGATAAACTTAGTGCTGAATTTGCTAAGGAGATGTAGAGTGAATTTGAGATGAGCATGATTGGAGCTATCAAGTACTTTTTGGGATTGAATGTGTAGGAAACAGAGAAAGGTATTTTCATTAATCAGTCCAAGTATGTGAAAGAGATATTGAAGAAATTCAAGATGGATGATTGCAAGCCAATAGAGACCTATGATAGCTAGATGCAAGCTTACAAAAGAAGATGACTCACCAGTAGTTGATATAACATTGTACATGTCTATGATTGGCAAACTCATTTATCTTACTCAAACTAGACCTGATATTTCCAATGCAGTTGGTATAGTTGGAAGATTTGTAGTAGAGCCTAAACAAAGTCACCTCATGGTAGTAAAAAGGATATTCAGATACTTGCAAGGCACTATAGATTATGGTCTATGGTATCCTAATTCAAAAAATCTTGAGCTTCATTTGTACACTGATGCAGATTGGGCAGGATGCATTGATGATAGAAAGAGTAAATTAGGTGGAGCAATGTTTCTTGGTGACAGACTTGTCACTTGGACAAGTGAGAAACAAAATTGCATTTCTTAGTCAATAGCAGAAGTGGAGTATGTTGCATCTGCCTTGAATTGTTCTACAATTATTTGGATCAAGCAGATGATAAAGGATTTTGGAATTCATTGATTATCCTATTGTTATTCATTGTGATAACACTAGCACTATCAACATGTCAAAGAACCTTATGATGCATGCAAAGACAAAACAAATTGAGATCAAGTATCACTTCCTAAGAGTGAAAGTGGCAGAGAAAGAAGTCAAGGTGGACTATGTGAGTACTAAAGATCAATTAGCAGACATATTCACAAAGCCCTTACAAAAGGATATTTTTGAGTATCTCAAGGAGAGGTTGGGAGTAATTCCCTTCTTTGATTCTACTTAGAAGAAAGAAGAAAGAGCATCAGTCCTTAGGGACTGATGGATGGTTGACTACTCTACTTTAGGTGTAGTATCGATGCTTAAACTAATTGATTCCCTTTTCCATTGATGTCAAAGGGGGGGTAATATATAGTCATGAAAAATAGAAGTAAAAGGAGGAGTAATATACTAAGGGGGAGTAGTATTTAGTTATGGAAACAATTCAGTTGAGGAAATGGAGAATGTTGAAGAATATTGCAGCAGATGGAGGACTCATCTTTGGGAGAGTTTTAAAAGAGGAAATGTAGAATTTTATAAAAGAAATGTTCATTTGGATTGGTGGAGTTTTTCATTCCATATGTTTCCATCAATGCCAAAGGGGGAGATTATTGGAGATTTACCAGCAAGCTAGTACTGACTGTATGTTTGTCATTGATGACAACATATGGTAAGTAGCATGTATGGAAGAATTATGCAATAAGCTTCCAGTATATGTAGCATGGATATGTTATTAGCATGATATCATGGGTGCAGATGTTAACTGTTAGTACAGACAGTTATATAGCAGCTTGTGTCAGTAGTGTTCCTAACAAAGTAACATGGAGTATTCTATGAATGGTTGTCCGTACAGTTATAATGGAGCCTTGCACATTTAGATATGTGATGAAGACATATTATTGATGTTACATGCATGGACATAGAGTCTGATGATTAGTAGAAGTTAAGTTATGTAGTTGCTAATCATCAGTTGTAGTTTCCTGTGTTTGTACAAAAGAGCCAACAGAGATTATATTGGTTCTAGAGTTGCACCTATCATTTTCATTTGCACCCTTGGATTAGAGCTTGGAGAAGAGTTAGTAAGGTTTGGTTAAGAGAGCATGAGGTAATTCAGCTTAAGGAGAAAGATCTAGTTATTTTGGTAGAGTCGACAATGTGTAGTGAGCGTCTACAATTATCTTATTGGATAGGTCCCAGAATGTGTTGCATGCTTAGTAGAGCCAACTAAATTATTATTGGAGTTTTTTATGACTTCTCTATAATGATTTCAAGGTGGTTCTAATAGGATGACTTGATTATATCATTTGGAGGAAAGATATTTATAGGCAGTCATTTGTGATTGCTAGAGTGTGATTCATAGTTTGTGAAGAGCAAAGTAGAGTGTGTGAAGTGTTGAACCATCAAAAGAAGGTCTATGTGACCAAGTAAAGTATTTGTGCTATACATTGGAACTGATCCAGATAGCAGGTCAAAGCACAATTCAACAAGATCCAGATATAGTGTGTATCTATTATTTAGAAGGTTGTAGCCTTTGCCCATTTGAGTAGTGTGCTCTCGAATAATGCATCCTCACCCCTAATGAGGTTCGACCCTAACCAGGTCTACTGTACTAAATATATTGTAAAAAAACTCCTAATAGGGTTAAGGATCTTCTAATAAGGATCATAATACACTAGTGCATAATATTAGTGGGTGTCAATTCCCACTGGGGTTTTTACCTATTTGGGTTTCCCCGTAACCAAAATATTGGTGTTGTGTTGAAGTTTTCTTTCATTTTGTTTATGCTTATGTTTAAGTATACTCAATTGGATAAAGAATTGTAACTTGTAGATAAATGTTTCAAACCCCCCCCCCCCCCCCCCTCTCAGTTATCTCTTGGGACTATTCCTAACACTAAGGTTTAAAAACAAACTACTCTACTCTTCTTGACTTGGCTAGAGTCAAGAACAAAAAAAAAACAACTAAGCATGGAGGTTAGCCTAGGTGTGCTCCTGCACCACTTAGTTGAGGTATCCTCAAAGGGGCTAGAAGTGTACCAATGGTTTCATCCACAAACATCCAACCTCTCTAGTTCATGCTTGATGGTCTAATATTTTATGACTTCTTGTATCTAAGGTCCTTCATGATCTAACTCATCATCAAATACTGATTCAATATAATGGACTTGGCCTTTGCCAAGGCATCGATGACCAAAATTCCACAGATCCTTGCAAGAGAAACATGGATTCCTTCTTTTGAGTTTATTTTTTTGTGAGATCATCCAAACTATTGGTTGTAAATGACTCTAAAGACTTCACTTGTTGAATAGAAAATGAAAAATGCCCTCTCAATTTATCCAAATGCTCCTCTCTATTAGTAAAAGAAGCAAACAAGTCCAAGATTTCCTATTCTTGAATTGATTTTAATTCAGCATATTCTTTCATCATTGCATCAAGTTTCAACTGAGTTTTTTGGTGTTCCCGCTTATGATATTCTGCCTCTCATAAGGACCCAAACAACTTAATTTTTGATTCATGTAAATTATCTTGCAATTTCATAATTTCTCTCTTGAGATCAAACTCAAGTTTATGCAAATTAGTTTGAAGTTCAATTCCATGAGAGTTGGCATTTTCCGCATCTAGTTTATAAGATTTTCTTTCCTCTATAATATACCTTAATTGGGCTTCTAGTCCCAATATACGTTCTAATAATTTCACATTTTCCACCTCCACATCTATTATATGCCTTTCTAGTTCCTCTTTTGTGCTTTATAATTCTATAACTTTCCTTTTAGCTATCTTGATCTCATCCTGGGTAATTTGCAGTTCATCTTGTAAGTTAACTTTCTCCATTTATAAATTTGAGACTTGCATCCCAAATTCACATTTTGAGGATCTCAAAGAATGGGCTTCTTTTGTGAGTAAAGATAACTAAAATTCTAATTCCTCCATGATAGACCTACTAGAATGTTGATCTTCCTTCAATTTATGAATATTTTCTTGTAGTTCCAAACTAGAATTCTATTTTTGTAGCTCGAACAACTCATTCTTAGAATGATTAAGGGACACTTCTAAATGAGAAGCCTTATATTTTAGTCCATTTATCTCCACATCATCCATGGAAGTCTCTATTTTGATATTTAAGTGTAAAGCATTTGAAGTGTCACTACTTTCTAAAAATTACTTCTCTTTAACCTCAGAAATAGTTAAAAGGAAGAAATGCCAGTCCAAAAATATTTAATTTTCTACTCCTTTATTATTGAAATTTATAAAAAAATTGAGAATTTCAAGAAATCATTTGTGTAATGGCAATCAAAAGATGAAATAATAACACATCTTAAGTTGTTAAACATGAAATCTCAAGATGTTGAAGAGAATATTCTGGCATTTGTGGAGATTGTTAACTATGGAAGACATTAATGCTTTATTAATTTATCTCTCAAACTTGTTATGTTTGAATTCATGACACATAAATCAGCAATACAACATTTTGCACTCTTAGCTTTTGACATAAGGCGATATTTAATATAAATAGACAAAAATGGTTGTGTTTTAGGTGCCACAAATTTTTTTTTCATATACTTAGTAGATCATTTGGTTATTTGGTGGCATTCATGCACTCTACTTAATCTTCATGCCACCTTGATTGATAAGATTTCTTAGAGCTTACCATAGAAATTAAATATGAGCCTTATGAAGGGATATTTTAATTAAGTTGTTGACAAAAAAATTAATATTATAGTGAGTGTGTAATTGAGTGTGAGAATGATAATGTGAGCTACTAATACAACTCACACATAGATTTAGGAGTGAGAATAGGCGGGAGAGAATAAAGGTGGTTGAACAACCAACCTAGATTTATTAGTGGGGTTTTTATAGGAGTTGCGTAGCTCATATTATATATTTAATATACTATTCAATGTGAGAGTGTGGAATGTAAGCACATTATATAGTTTGGTTTAAATCTTTATGCTCCAAAATTTGGTCGAATTGAAATCTTATAATTCCTTAGTAAAACTTACTAAAAATAGATGTGCCCTCTAGTAGTTTTGAGAACATCACAAGAGTTAGTAAATGTTTCTAAAAGTATCGCTGCAATCCATAATGCCAAGTAAGCTCAATGCAGTCAGTGCAAACCAATAAATACTAAACTTGCATCCACCAAGAAGTTTTGAGTTCTTCCCAGTACACTTAGAAGTTTATGGGAGATCTTGGAAACTAGCCAAAAGCTCACAAAACAATATTTCAAAAAACATGGACATTACAAGTTTAGGTGAAAATATTAATGAAATGTCATTATCCTTCAAAAGAATCCATAGTTTCAAAGAATGTACTTCCTTTATCTATTGCAGTCATCTCTTTTATACTTTGTGATGACAAAGGGTTTTGGTGTAGCTTATTGTATCCAAAATCTTAACACTAAGATTGGCAAGATCTTGGCTCTAATACCATTGTGATAAACTGTAGCTAGAATATTTGGCAATAGATTGCATAAATAGTAAAATTATTTAGAAATTGGTTGGAGATAAATATCAATATTCAAATTTACTGGAATATTTCAAATAAACCACTTAAAAATACTTTCTATAATGATAGAACATAACCTTAATCACAAATAACAACCTTTGGATCAGATAACCTTCAAGAAATTAAAGGATTTTTTCCTGCTAATCTGCCAAATCCAATGGTTTTCATCCTTGAACTAATAGTTGAATGCATGACTCAAGTTCTAGCAAAGGTTACAAAGATATTGTCAATGCTTTCAAAAGCAATTGAACAATTCATCATTTAACAAAAGAAGGGACCACTTGGGCATCCATAACCCCATAAAATAATAATAATTAATTATAGAAAGATCCTCCTCAAATGCACCCATGTTTTCTTGAAAGTCAATTTGTTACTACTAATAATTGACCACCCCATTATGGAAACCCATGCCCACATATTGTGCAATGCAATAGTCACACACTTTAGGAAAATTTTATTTTGTTTGCTTTACAAATGCTATCTAGCATAAATTTCATAAATTGGGATTCATTCCTGCCATCTCTCCTTTCTGCGATGTTTGCAGCAGAAACTTCACCTATCCAAAGTGGCCAAATGAATGTTGTGTTAGGAATAGTCCCAAGAGATAACTGAGAGGGGGGGGTGGTGAATCAGTTATCTACAAGTTTCAATTATTTATCCAATTAAGCATACTTAAACATAAAGCATAAACACAATTAAAGAACACTTGAACACAACACCAATATTTTGGTTACAGGGAAACCCAAATAGGTAAAAACCTCAATGGGAATTAACACCCACTAATAATCTGCACTAGTGTATTATGATCTTTATTAGAAGATCCTTAACCCTGTTAGGAGTTGTCTTTACAATTCATTTAGTACAATAACTTGGTCAAGGGTCAGACCTTGCTAGGAGTCTTTTACAATTAACCCTATTAGGGGTGAGGACGCACTGTCCGAGAGCACACTATTCAAAAGGGTGAAGGCTACAACCTTCTGAATAATAAATACATACTATATCTAGATTTTGGTGAGCTGCACTTTGACCTACTTTCTGGATCAGTTCCAATGTATAGCACAAACTCTTCACTTGGTCACATAGACCTTCTGCTAATGGCTCAACACTTCACACATTCTTCTCTAGTCTTCACAATCAACTCTGAACCATACCTTATCAATCGCAAATTATTGCCTATAAATATCTTTCCTCCAAATGATATAATCAAGTCATCCTATTAGAACCACCTTGAAATCATATTAGAGAAACCATAACATATTTCAATAATACTTTTGTCGGCTCTAATAAGCACGCAACACACTCTGGGACCTGTCTAATATTAATAATTGTAGACTCATGTTACACACTGTCAGCTCTACTAAATTAACTAAAGCTTTCTCCTCAAGCTGAATTACATCATGTGCTCTTAACCAAACATTATTAAATCTTCTCATATCCCTAATCCAAGGGTGCATACCGAAATGATAAGCGCAACTCCTGAACCAATATAATCTTTGTCGGCTCTTCTAAATAAACATAGGAAACTGCTACTGGTGAATAGCAGCTGCATAACTTCACTTCTATTGATCATCATAATCTACATCCATGATTGTAACATCACTAAAATATATTCATCACATATCCAAAGGTGCAAGGCTCCATGATGACTACATAGACAAACACTCATATAACACTGCCTATAACTCTATCAGGAACACTGCTGACACAAGCTGCTACATAAATGTTTGTACTAACAATTAACATATGTGTCCATGATATCATGCTAATAACATGTCCATGCTACATATACTCAAAAATGATTACATAAGTCTTCCACGCATGCTACTTACCATATGTTTTCATGAATGACAAACATATAGTCAGCACTGGCTTGTTGGAAAATCTCCAACAATCTCCCCCTTTGTCATTGATGGCTACATATGGAATGAAAAACATCACCAATCCAAATGAGAAATTATTTTATAACATTCTCATTTTCCTCATCAAAACTCCCCCAAAGATGAATCATCCATCTATTGTAATATTCTTCAACATTCTCCATTTTCTCAACTAAACTTCTTTCACGACTGAATATTTCTCCCCCTTAGTGTATTACTCCTTTATTTCTATTTTTCATGACTATATATTAATCCCCCTTTGACATCAATGGAAAAGGGAACCAACTCATTTAAGCACTAGTATTACTCCTAAAGTAGAGTAGTCAACCATCCATCAATCCCTGAGGACTAATGCAATTTCCTCTTTCTCTAAGCATAATCAAGGAAGGGAATTACTCCCAGCTTCTCCCTGAGATACTCAAAAGCATCCTTTGGCAAAGGCTTTGTGAATATATCTGCTAGCTATTCCTTTGTACTCACATAATCCAATTTGACTTCTTTCTCTGCCACTTTCTCTCTTAGGAAGTGATACTTAATATCTATGTGCTTTGTCTTTGCATGCATCACATGATTCTTTAACATGTTGATAGTGCTAGTATTATCACAATGAATAGTAATAGGATAATCAATCTGAATACCAAAGTCCTTTAACATCTACTTGATCCAAATAATTGTAGACTAATTCAGGGCTATTGCAACATACTCCACTTCTGTTGTTGACTAAGAAATATAATTTTTCTTCTTGCTTGTCCAAGTGACAAGTTTGTCACCAAGAAACACTACTCCACCTGATGTACTCTTTCTATCATCAAAAAATCCTACCCAATATGCATCTATATATACATGAAGCTTAACATTAACTAAATTAGGATACCATAGACCATAATCTATAGCTCCCTACAAATATCTGAATATTCTCTTTACTACCATGAGGTGACTTTGTTTAGGCTCTGCTGCAAATCTTCCAACTATGATAACAACATTGGAAATGTTTGGTCTAGTTTGAGTAAGATATATGAGTTTACCAATCATAGACTTGTATACTATTGTATCTACTACTAGAGAATCATCTTCTTTTGTAAGCTTGCATCCTATTATCATAGGTGTACCCACTGGCTTGCAATCATCCATCTTAAACTTCTTCAATATCTCTTTCACATATTTGGATTGATTAATGAAAATACCTTTCTCTGTCTGATGTACTTTTAATCCCAAGAAGTATTTGATAGGTCTAATCATGCTCATCTCAAACTCACTCTGCATCTCCTTAGCAAATTATGCACTAAGTTTGTCATCACCCCCAAAGATAATGTCATCAATAAATATAGCTACAAGTAGTAGACCTTTAGATGTCTCTCTTATGAATAGATTACAATCCACTAATCCTTTCTTGAATCCAATTTTTGTTAGATATCCATCAAGTCTCTCATACCATTCTCTAGGGGCTTTCTTAAGTCCATAGAGGGCTTTCTTCAATCTGCATACCATATCAAGTTTGTCTAATAAGGTGAATCCTTTTGGCTGCTAAATGTATACTTCTTCTTTTAGCTCTCTATTCAAGAATGCTAACTTAACATCCATCTAATAAACTTTGAAGTTTTTTAATGTTGCAAAATCTAGAAATAACTTAATGGCTTCTAATATTCTCACTGGTGTAAAAGTGTCTGAATAATCAATACCTTCTCTTTGCGCATATCCCTTACATACTAACCTTGCTTTATTCCTTACTATTGTACCATCTTCATTCATCTTATTTCTAAATATCCATTTTGTTCCAATCACATTCTTATCACTAGGTCTTGGGACTAGTTCCCAAGTATCATTCTTGATAATCTAATCTAGTTATTCTTTCATAGCATCATGCCTATCTGAATCATTACATGCATCTTCAACACTTAGAGGTTCAATCTAAGATAGTAAACATACCACAAAATTGCTTGCTGAATTCTTTACTTTTGATCTTGTTGTGACTTTTCCACTCTGATCTCCAATGATGTCATCCTTGGAGTGATATCTAGATGTATACTTTGGAACTTTCGGTGATACTGACTCATCTTCCTTCTGAGTTTCTTCTTCACTTATTTCAGGGTCATTGAACAATACATCAATACTGTAAACATCTCTTCAGCAACTATCTCACTAGTGGAAGGTCTGGGTTCTTCTTCAATCATAGGTGAGTAATCATGATATCTTTCTTGAACCATAAAATTTTCATCAATCTTAACATGAGCTCTTTCAATGATCTTCTTCAATCTCAAGTTAAAATATCTATAAGCTTTAATTTTAGTAGAGTAACCAAGAAAAATACTTTCATCACTTCTTGCATCAAACTTTCCTATTGCTTCATCCCTCTTGATGTAGCACCTACTTCCAAAGATTCTTAAGTATTTCTGTTACAAGTAGTGGTTGTCATTGCACCAAAAGATTGACCTGTTAATGCTTGATACAACCACTATACTTATAGAAGACATAGGAGATGGTTAAGCCATGTCATGAATCTCAAGGGGAGTGCTAACCATTTTTCCAACAATTTCCCCCTTAGTGTTACCTAAGGGGATTCGAACCTGTGACCAAGCTCTGATACCACTTGTTACAAGTAGTGGTTTCTGTTGCACCAAAAGATCAACTTGTTAATGACTGATACAACCACTAGACTTATAGAAGACACAGGAGATGGTTAAGCCATGTCACAAATCTTGAGGGGAGCCCTGACCATTTTTCCAACAATTTCACTGTGGGAACATTACCAAACCATAGCTCATAAGGTGTCTTGTCTGCACTAGGACTTAATTGTATTCTATTGATTGTATAAACTATTGTATTGACCGGATCTCTCCAATAGGTGTGTGCAAATTTTCCTTCAATCATGATGGTGCGCACTGTATCAAGGATGATCCTATTCCTTCTCTCTGCAATCCCATTTTGCTGAGGGGTTCTAAGTGCACTCAACTATCTCTTTATGCCATGTTCTTTGTAGTACTCATAGAATCTGTCAGAGGTGAATTATCCTCCTCTATCCAACCTTAGACATTTTATCTTTAGTCTAGATTCATTCTCAACCTTAGCTTTGAATATTGTGAACTTCTCAAATGCTTCTGACTTATCTTTCAAGAATGCAACCCACATCATTCTAGAATAATCATCTACAAAAAAAATGAAATACCTTTCACCAGGGTATGATCTTGTTTGAGTTGGTCAACTTAGGTCTATATGAATCAGATCCAACTTGTTCTTTGCTAAATTATGTTTTCTTCTAAATGAATTTCTCACATGCTTTCCCATCACACATTCCCTACAAATAGTATCAACTGACTTTGTATCAGAGCCCGAGTTCTACACTGGGAACTCTGGGAGTAATATGTGCGCCCATTAGGTCTTATTAGGTAAACATGTTAAAACCAAACTTAGACATCAAAACAACTTGTTTGTGGAAATCTTTAACTTTCACAAAAATTTGAACCGAAGTAAAACTAGAACTATGAAACTTGCTTTAACTATGTCATTATGTGATTGTGTTGGTTTCAAATATGACATACTTAATATATATCTATGCTTAAATGTTTTGTCCTAACCTTTTGGTTGCAGGAAATATGCCTCCTATGACTAGAGCCCGTGGTAGAGGTAGAGGAAGAGGTAGAGTGGTCACACCCTCTTTCTCAGTTGATCAGGATAGTGCTCAGAGCCATAGTAGAAATCAGGGTGATAGCCACCAGGATGGTTCAGAGGATTTAGACACCAGACAGATTTTACAGGCCATTCTTGAGAGGTTACCACCTGTGCAGAATAGAGGTAATCAGGGAGATCAGGCTAGGGAGAGGGAGAGGACTCCCCTTAGACAGGTTGTACCAGTAGGGTATGATGCCATTATGGCAAGTCAGATGAAGGACCTGTTTAGAATGCCAAAACTTCCATTTGATGGCATAGGTACCGGGTTTGAGGCAGACACATGGCTCATTGGTTTAGATAGGTACTTCTCCATGTACTCATTTGCTAGAAATGTAAAAGCTAGATATGCTATCATGCAGTTGACAGATTCAGCATCATCATGGTGGAGGACAGAAGAGAGTAAATTGGGAATCACCATAGATACAGTTACATGGGAGTTGTTCCTTGAGAGCTTTAGAGATCGGTTTTTATCAGATCAGTGGAAACAGGACCGTGCTGATGAGTATCATTACTTGAGACAGAGGAATATGACCGTACAGGAGTATGAGCGGAAGTTCTTTGAGCTGAAACAATATGCTGGTTATAGTAGTGAATCACCCCTCATGATTCAGCATTTTGTTAGAGGGCTTAATGCCCATATTGGAGGAGAAGTGAAGGTCTTAGAACCCAAGACCCTTAGAGAAGCAGTAACAAAAGCTATACTCACTGAGAAGAAATTCCAAGGCAAGCAGGGTGGTGGCACATCAGATTTCAGGGGTAAACAGTCACAAGGTAACACCAATTTCAAGAAGCCATCACACTTCTCCAAAGGCAATCAGAATCAAAGTCAGCAGAGTTCAAAACCCCCTGAACAGAGTGGTACAGCTTCCAACTCCAGAAAGTTTCGTAATAGCCAGCGCTTCAAGCACAACCAATCTTCTCAGCCCACATAGTCAGTGCAGAGCTCACATCAGGGTAGTAGTAGAGGCAGCTTCCATCAGTCCAGTGCACCTTCAGTAGGAAGGGTTTATGGTAGAGGCACAGGTTGCTTCACATGTGGACAGTTTGGGCACATTGCAGTCAATTGCCCGCAGCGTGGTTCACAGTATTCAGGGCAGAGACCCGCACCATCTGAGCTTACGATTGGGGATTCAGGTAGATCTCATAAAGTGTTTGCAGCAGTAGACCACCGTCAGGAAGAGCACCAGGGCACAGTTATTGAGTCATCAAGTGCTATCCGAGGTATTGATGTTTCTATATTATTTGATTCTGGATCTACGGATTCTTTTATATCTCCATTTGTAGTGGAGACATGTGGACTAGTGGCAGTAAAGAAAGACATAGGTTGGCAAGTGGAGCTCGCCTCAGGGGCAAAGGTGATCACAAACACCTTAATCTGGCATTGCTGGGTAGATTTGGGTAGCATTGGCACTTTAGTTGACCTTCATATTATTCCATTGGGGTCGTATGATGTTGTTTTAGGCATGGATTGGTTGGAATCCCATGGAGCTACTATTGATTGTAGACAGAAGATCATTAAATGTAAGGATGATCGGGGTAAAAGCATTGAGCTTAGAGGCATTCATTATCCTGTTTCTCTTCGTATGATTTCTGCCATGCAGTTGAAGCGAAGTATGAGAAAGGGATGCCAAGTGTTTGCAGTGTCCTTGAGGGAGTTTGAGGATGAGGATGGTGAGAAGAAGTCCCTTGATCACCCTGTGTTACAGGAATTCATGGATGTCTTTCCAAATGAGATCCCGGGTATGCCACCAAAGCGGGATATCAATTTTTGTATTGATCTTGTTCCAGGAGCAGAGCCTATATCTAGAGCTCCATACAGGATGACTACACAGGAGCTGAATGAGTTGAAGCTGCAGTTGGAAGAATTGTTGGCTAAGGGATGTATCAGGCCTAGTGTTTCACCTTGGGGAGCACTAGTCCTCTTTGTTAAAAAGAAGGACGGTTCATTACGACTGTGCATTGATTACAGACAGTTGAACAAAGTCACAGTCAAGAATAGGTATCCCTTGCCACGGATTGATGATCTCTTTGATCAGGTGAAAGGCGCTAGGGTGTTCTCTAAAATAGACCTCAAGTCAGGTTATCATCAGTTGCGCATTAGAGAGGAGGACATCCACAGGACAACTTTCCGGACACGCTATGGTCACTATGAGTTCACAGTGGTACCATTTGGCTTGACGAATGCTCCATCTGTATTCATGAGTTTGATGAATGGGGTATTTCATAGGTATCTTGATCACTTCGTTGTTGTCTTCTTGGATGATATTTTGGTTTATTCTAAATCCATGGAGGAACACGAAGAGCACCTTTGGTTGGTATTGCAATGCCTTAGAGAGAATCAATTGTATGCTAATCCAGCTAAGTGTGAGTTCTTCAAGTCAGAGATTCAGTACTTGGGCCACGTGATCTCAGGTGATGGTATTTCAGTGGATCCCACAAAGATCTAGGCTATAGTTGATTGGCCGGCACCTACAAATGTGCCAGAGGTTCGTAGTTTTATGGGTTTGGCAGGATATTATCGTAAGTTCGTAGAGAACTTCTCTAGAGTTGCTTATCCCATCACTTCATTGCAGAGAAAGGACAAGAAGTTCATTTGGTCTGAGAAGTGTGAAGAGGCATTCAGGACCCTCAAGCATAAGTTGACTAGTGCACCTATTCTTTTAGTACCTGATCCCACAGGTGATTTTATGGTTTGTACAGATGCTTCTTTGGAGGGTATTGGAGCAGTCCTCATGCAAGGAGGACGGGTGATTGCTTATGAGTCTCGCAAACTCAAGGATCATGAGTTGAACTATCCCACACATGATCTTGAGCTAGCAGCGGTAGTCCATGCTTTGGTCCGATGGAGACA
This sequence comes from Chamaecyparis obtusa, assembly GCA_027943335.1. NCBI lineage: Eukaryota > Viridiplantae > Streptophyta > Pinopsida > Cupressales > Cupressaceae > Chamaecyparis > Chamaecyparis obtusa. The sequence goes on from BSBK01000411.1 coordinate 292,691, forward strand.
CTTTCTATTGGGACACCGATTTGAGCTTCATACTAATCATCGCAGTCTACAGTACATTTTCACTCAGCCTAATCTGAATGCTAGATAGAGGAGATGGATGGAGTTTCTTTGTGAGTATGATTTTGAGGTTAAGTATATCCAAGGGAAGGAGAATGTGGTAGCTAATGCTCTTAGTAGGAGGAGACGAGTTGCAGCTGTGACTACACTTGGTGTTGTCTTGAGGAGTAGGATATTGCAGGCACTTCCTCGAGATACTTTTTATCAGGAGGTGAAGGCAGAGATTGAGTCTGGGAGGCCTCTAGTAGGCAGATTTGAGGGGTATGTGTTGGAGTCTGATGGTTTGTTGCGTTATGCGAGCCGGATCTATGTACCATCATTGGATGATCTTCGTTCATTGATCCTATCGAAGGCTCATTGTGCACCTTACTTGGCACATCCTGGTGTTAAGAAGTTGCATGCAGATCTTCGACAGCTATATCATTGGTCAGGAATGAAGAGTGATATTGCTGATTTTTTTGCTAGGTGCTTAGAGTGTCAGAGGGTTAAGGCAGAACATCAACATCCAGCAGGACTTTTACAGTCACAGAGTATTCCTTCATGGAAATGGGATGTTATATCAATGGATTTTATTGTGGGTTTGCCTTTGACACCCCGTAGACATGATGCTATCATGGTCACTATTGATCGGTTGACTAAAGTAGCTCATTTTTCTCCCATGAGATCCTCCTACACAGCTTCATCAGTAGCTAGAGTCTTTATGCAGGACATAGTGAGATTGCATGGTATTCCTCGAAAGATTATTTCTGACAGGGATCCAGTATTTACTTCTGCATTTTGGACTTCTTTGCAACATGATTTGGGTGCTCAGTTGAATTTTAGCACAGCCTATCACCCTCAGACGGATGGGCAGACAGAGCGTGTGAATCAGGTCCTAGAGGATATGTTGAGGATGTATGTCATGGATAGGTAGACACATTGGGAGGATTATCTCTACCTGGTGGAGTTTGCATATAATAATGGATACCACAGCTCCATTGGCATGTCACCATTCCAGGCATTGTATGGACGTCCTTGTCATACACCCCTTAGTTGGGATAGATTAGATGACAGGATTCTTTTGGGGCCAGAGATGCTTCGTGATATGGAGCAGCAGGTAGAGCGCATTCGAGAGCATTTGATCACTGCACAGGATAGACAAAAGAAATATGCAGATGCTCATAGGTCAGACATTCAGTTTTCAGTTGGAGATAAGGTGTTCTTGAGAGTGTGTCCAAGGAAGAGTCCAATCCGTTATGGAAAGGGTTCTAAATTGGCGCCTCGATTTGTTGGACCATTTGAGATTTTGGAGAGGATAGGTCCAGTTGCTTACCGTCTTGCATTGCCACCTAGCCTATCTCACATACATGATGTATTCCATGTTTCTATTCTCAGGAAGTATATTCCAGATGTGACACATGTTCTTGATTGGAATGCATTACAGGTCGAGGACGAGCAGCTGGCTCTGGAGCCCGTGCGCATTCTGGAGCTTCGGGATATCACACTTAGGGGTCGTACTATTCCTCAGGCTAGGGTCCAGTGGGACCCAAATGATGAGACCACAGCTACTTGGGAGGATGCATCTCGATTGCGGGATGTCTATCCTTATCTGTTTGCAGGCTTCCAGGAGTAAGCCTAGTCCTAGGGGGGGAGGATGTAGTACCCCTCGCATCTTTCTTTTGCTGATACTATGTTTAGTTTGACACTGTTTTATCTTGGTTGATTAGATCAGACATATATTACATGTTATATTTATATTTTGGTGTGTGATTAAACAGTTATAGTTTGGATGTTAATTGTTATGTTTGAACCTGAAACAGAACTTTACGTAATGGTTAAATCTAGTAATGATGGATTTTATATGATGTTTCAAATGCATGTATAAATTGAAGTAATTAGATGATGATTATATTTGGTACTTACCCCATACCCGCATGTGTATGGTATTATGTTTGTTATCATTATGTTTTCTTTTCTGTTGACATGCATGTATGGTAGAGGAGGAGGCGTAGTTACCTGCATTTAGTTGGGTCCACATGTCCTAGCCATCCCTACCATTGTCTGATAGTATGTTATATATGCACATGTACATGCAATGGTTTTTATGCAGGTTGCAGGTACCAGGCATCGACTTCCCTGGCTTGACAGGATGAGCGTGCCATTATTATGTCTCAATGGCGGAGAAGGGGAGTTAGCACCTAGGCCAATTCCCTAACCTAACCATCCTAAAATCACGGATGAGACCTTACTTGACTTACCTAAATCGAATTCATTCTGGTAGAATGAATCCGATATATGTTTTCCCGGTTGAGCATGATATTGTCTTAGGTTTTGTTTCATGTCGGTGTTACATTTTTGACCTTGTAGATCTCATGTATGATCTCTGATGGCTATTTGAATTATGTTGACGTATTAGTAAGTGTATTTTTATAAGTATTATAATTAGATAAATATATCTTTTATATGTTTATGGATATCAATTATTTTATAATTTTTTTAAAGAAAATCTTGAGTTTGATATATTCTAAATTGGAAAGGAAAAGATTTAAGAAAATATATATATATAAATGATTATTCCATGTCACCTTAGGAGTAGGAAAAGTGCATTTAATAAGTATGGAAAGGAAGTAGGATAAAAAGGAAGTGTTTATTATGTTATTTTCATGCTAAATTTAGAGGAGAAAAATTGGTTATGAAGATGAAAGTTTAGAGAAAAGCTTGGAGAAGAAGAGGAGGAGGATTGATTTTGTGGAGCACAATTGGAATCACAGTTGAGTTCATCAACCTGCTTTGAGAATCAGGTAGGTTTCAATTTCCCATAGTATGTTGTCATGTTAGTTTCAGATTTCCATTAATATGAAAGTATATCTACTTTCTCTAAATTTGGATTGAGGAAAAGAGATAATCAGAATTACATTTTATATTGTGAGATTTCATTGTTTCAATTTGTAAACCTTCTTAATTCAACATTAGATGAAAACCACTGAAACTATATTGAAAAACAAGAGAGTTGATGCTTCACAATCTCTATGAAAACCACTATTTTTAGAACCATATATTTGCCATTTATCCATTTAATTGATCAATATAATTATCATTTTGAAATCTAGAATTCAATATATATTGTTTTGGAAACAATTAGGGAAACCCTACTTCATTATATAGATGTCAAATTTACTAAGTCCTTATGAGAAAAGAGGAAACAAGCGCAACAAAAAAAACTTAAAACTGGGAGTAAACATGCATTCTGGAAAATATATGAGATTCTTATTTTTCCCAAGTTTACACAGAGAATATTCTCTCTTTGATTCCCTAAAATATCTATTAATTTTTATGTCTTTCTCTTAATATTATTATATAATTCTTTTTGGGCCTCTTATGTCATTCCCCACTTGTTGAGGGCCCCACAAGGATAATTGGTGCAGGGTTGGGAGTTTTTGAAAAGTTTTATAATTAAAAATCTTTGCCAAATCCTTTCCCCCACGTTGGCTTTATGGCATGAAATAATACTCAAACAATAAAAAGTGTTTTAAAATGATATACCATGACTCAATGTCCTTCCAGCACTTATTATATTGGATTAACCTTTTTGACTCCACCTCCCATGTGTACCTTGCTTGGGATTGATGTCTGACATCTTCCTTTTCCCTTAAATTTGTCTCCCCACCTTGTTTAGCGCACACCTAACTTGCAGATTTTCTTTGGGAAGGAGGACACTTGTCTTTTCTCCTTTGTCTTGGGTAAACCAAAGTCCCATATCTTATTTAATATATGAGCAGCCCTTGCAAAGGTGGCGTGGGTTTTCCTTGGCCATGATTATGAATTTATTGCCATGTTTTGACCCCCTTTGAAAATGGACGCCCACCTTGGGTTTTGCATCCTTTTGCCTTATTTTATATAGTTTATCTTATTCACTAAGGGGATGAGGTGTAAAGTGGATTAGGAACCTAGGGGATAGTAGACTTGGCTAGCTTTGATGTTTTGAATAAGTTAATAAATAAAATGTTTAATTAATATATTATTTGAATTTGTTATCTATTGGGGAAATGCACTTTTTGAATTTGTTTATAATTGTGTAATATTAGACATTTTGTTATTATTAGAGAATATATTATGTTTACCATTTAATTTAACTAAAAGGATTTAGTTAGAATTAATACTTCATGAGCTATTGTATAATTAATATTAGGATTAATTACTGAGTAAATTATAATCACCTTAGAATCCTTTAACTTTAGTCATTACTTTCATTATCGATATGTTACATTGACATCTTTTATAAGTTAACGAAGACATTATATCAAACCATTATAGGCATTAGTGAATGATAACAATGTGGTTATTAATCTATAGACGTGGACATTCTGATTAGTGTAATTAACTAGTGTGAGCAAATAATTACTTGTTATTATGATCATTATGTCTTGATTTATTTTACGACATGTTAATTACTTGTGCAAGATGTTCTCTTTACATATACTGTTTGTGCATGGAAGTATACTGTTGTTATAGTGATTTATATATGGGATTAGATAACCGAATAGGGGGTTAAATCCAGAGGTCGGGTACCTTGTGGTGTTTATCAGTTATCTGTTTGTTGATTTTATTCATGGTGCAATGTGGATTCTGTCTTCATTTGCTTGTTTTGGATTAGGGTCAATGTGAGACCTTGATGGGATGGTCAAACCGATCCCTGTTATTATTTCCTCCTGGTGGGTTAAAACTTGATTTAGTGGCCAAGTGAATTTATGTTTTGAAATGAGATTTGCTTTAATTGTTTATTTGGTTATGGGAATTTAATGTGTCATAAGTGGCCACAAACCAGGATGGGTATTGTTGTGGAACTAGGGTAGGTTATCTAGATGTGGTGTAGAAGGTGGCTTGCAATGGATCGCCGAGGCCCGCAAGTGGCTGACGGATCATCCATTGACAAGTTTCTTAATTCCAGTGATAACATTATAAAAATTGATTTAGTCAGGATAACATTAAAAAAAAGATAATTTGAAATACCTCGCCCATGCCTTGAGTGCTAGTTAAGACTAAGGATGGATGCGGGAAGATGCTAGATGCATCATCGATATACTTGTCTTCATGAGAGATATCGATGCCACGTATGATCACTTGAGTGCCGTCGGTTCAGTGAGGAACCTTCAGGACTAAACTCGAGGGTGGATCTACGTGATGACACCTTCCTACTCACACCGTAGATATCCTACGTATGTCAGTGCCTCTGGTAACCCGTATACCCTCTTGTATTAGATATATTCTCCTAGATGTGGTTTGGAGATCGGTCCTTAGTGTGTGTGTGGGCCTGGTGTTATCTCCCTCGCACGGTGGGGTGGACCTCTAGGTTCCACATGGTCGGGTGGTAGTGTACTTCTCCATTGAGACAGTTGCGGACTACCCTTCGTCACTTGATTGTACACTTGGTTCAGTCTATCTCTTGTTGCAGATTTATGTACTCAGTTGTTAGAAGATTATAAGTTGTACTTCTAGGAGGTTTTCACTTGATTAGAAATGATCCCTACGTGGATCCATCATGTTTTTGGATATTTGAGATTGTATTAAATTCCACCGCATACCCTACGACATGTGTAGCGGATGTGGGTGATCATGTGTTGTAATGTATATTGATTAAGAGATGTATTTAATTTTACTTTGTACTTAAGAGTTCTTAAGCATTTATCATGTTAGCGTAGTGTTAGTTAGATGACGTAATTCGACGTCAGGGACCCTTGAGAACGATAATGTAATGATATGTTTTATTCTAAACTCATGTTTGTATATCATTGTGTTCTATGTTCAATGTGTTTGTAAACTTTAATAAACAAAAAAAAAAAATGTTGCATAACTTAGTATTATTTTAGTGCTTTTCTTTTGGGTTCCCTGGCGGGGCGTTACACTTTGCTATGCTAGGTTGGTTTCTTACTGTCTTAACATTACTAATCTTTACTATGTTATCAAAATTGATATGACATAGTCTTTTATGCCATAGCCAACTATCATCAACTTTAGCAACAAAACAACTTGCTTCTGGATTAAGCTGAAAAACATTACCTTTAGACTTTGATCCTAACGCAATCATATTTCCTTCCTTGTTGTTAATGATGCACTTGTTTCCATTAAACTCCAACCTATAACCTTTGTCAAGCAACTACCCAACACTTAGTAGGTTATGTTTCAAACCATCAACATAAAGAATATCTTTAGTGCTATTCTTTCCATCCAAGGTGATGGCTCCTCTACCAATGATGGGTTTAGGAGTGTTATCTCCAAATCTAACCATACCTCCTTTGTATCTCTCCAACTGGATAAATCTATCTTTGTCTCATGTCATGTGATTTGAACAACCATTGTCAATGATCCAATCTGTTCTAATGTCATCTTGTGAAATCAGTGCTAATTCTTGTGAATTCTTTTTATCTTCAAGAGCAATGAATCCAATTTCCTCTTCTACTGATTTTTCATCTGATACTCCATCTCTAGCATAGTAGCATTCCTTTGTATACTTAGGCTTGTAGTTATTCTTGAACTTTTTAACTCTTGTAGGACACTTAGATGCAAAGTGACCAATCTTATTACATGAAAAGCATTTGAATGGTAATCGACGTTCATATTTTCCTTTTCCTTTCTTTTCTCTTTTAGAAATCATAGCAATGAAATTATCTATATCTTTTTCTTCATCACCATCATCAAAATTACCAGAGGTATTCAAGGAATTCTTACCATGAACTAAACCTTTCAAGGCTGTCTCATTTTAGGCTCTATCTTCAAACTTGATATCTCAAATGCAGCAATCTTGCTGATTAAGGTTTCTCTTTTGAAGTTTTCAAAAAATTGCATAGTCTCATCAAGGATGTTTATCTTGCTCTCATATTCTAGTGTTAATGTAGTCATCAGTTTATCCATGATGTCTTCTTCTAAAATTTCTCCACCATTTTTTCTAATTCCAACAACTGCATCATTAATCCTTTGATTGTAGGCTCTTATGTTCTCTTTAGGTAGCATCTCCAATGTATTGTACTTTTTCTTCCATGTCTTTCTACATGCATTATTTTCTTGTTTATCACCTTCAAACATGTCTTCTAGGTGCTTCCATATGTTGTAGGCTATGTCTACTTTCTTTATCTCTAAAAACTCACTATCAAATAAGGTGCTAATAAGGGCTTCTTTTTCTATTGCATTCTGATGGAAAAAATCCTTCTTCTTTCTAGTAGCATCATATCATTTGCAAGATCTACTAGAGAGGGGATCTGAACTTCTTTGATAGCCACTTCAAAAACTTCAAAAGCAATGCACTGCAAATGCGTCATCATCTTGTTCTTCCAATCAAGATAATTCTCACCATCAGACTTAGGATTGTCTTTTCTAAGGAATTTCATCTAATCAACCTCAAGCTATTAAACTTTCTCTTTGATGCACTTGGCTATGATACCAATTGTTAGGAATAGTCCCAAGAGATAACTGAGAGGGGGCGGGGGTGAATCAATTATCTACAAGTTTCAATTCTTTATCCAATCAAGCACACTTAAACATAAAGCATAAACACAATGAAAGAACACTTGAACACAACACCAATATTTTGGTTATAGGGAAACCTAAATAGGTAAAAACCCTAGTGGGAATTGACACCCACTAATAATTTTCATATTGTATTATGATCCTTGTTAGAAGATCTTTAACCGAATTAGGAGTCGTCTTTACAATGCATTTAGTACAGTGACCTGGTCAAGAGTCAGACCTTGTTAGGAGTCTTTTACAATTAACCATGTTAGGGTGAGGATGCACTATCCAAGAGCACACTACTCAAAGGGCTGAGGGCTACAACCTTCTAAATAATAGATACACACTATATCTGGATCTTGGTGAACTGTGCTTTGACCTGCTATTTGGATCAATTCCAATGTATAGAACAAACTCTTCACTTGGTCACATAGACCTTTTTCTAATGGCTCAACACTTCGCACACTCTGCTCTACTCTTCACAATTAACTCTGAACCATACTTTAGCAACCACATATGACTTCCTATAAATATTTTTCCTCCAAATGATATAATTAAGTCAGCCTATTAGAACCACCTTGAAATCATATTAGAGAAACCATAACATATTCCAATAATACTTATGTTGGCTCTACTAAGCACGCAACACACTCTGGGACTTGTCCAATATTAATAACTGTAGACACACACTACACACTGTTGGCTCTACTAAATTAACTAAAGATTTCTCCTCAACCTAAATTACATCATGCACTCTTAACCGAACATTCTTAAGTCTTCTCAAATCCCTAATCCAAGGGTACATACCAAAATGATAAGCGCAACTCCTAAACCAATATAATCTCTATCAGCTCTTCTAAATAAACACAGGAAACTGCTACTGGTGAATAGCGACTACATAACTTCACTTCTACTAATCATCAAACTCTATGTCCATGATTGTAACATCACTAACATGTATTCATCACATATCCAAAGGCACAAGGCTCCATGATGACTATACGAACAAACACTCACAAAACACTGCTTGTAACTCTGTCAGGAACACTGCTAACACAAGCTGCTACATAATTGTCTGTACTAACAATTAACCTCTACATCCATGATATCATGTTGATAACATGTCCATGCTACATATACTAAAATCTTACTACATAAGTCTTCCACACATGCTACTTACCATATGTTGTCATCAATGACAAACATACAGTCAACACTAGCTTGCTGGCAAATGTCCAACATCCTAGTACACCATTTGTCAGTTTAGGAGTAGCTAGTAGAATAATTCCAAATTAAAATTTACCTAATTCATCAATGGCACAATCTTCCAATCTATCTTCTCCATTGAATTCATTGAATATTATTGGGACACCTCCCCATGGGCTAGTTGATGTAGCAACATCTATCTATCAATCTCCAGTTAAGGGGTCTAATCCATCTTAAAATGACCAACAAATACTTTCAAGAGGTTTTGGTCTCTCAAAGTGTTATGTAATGAGTTCTCTTCGGCAAATTGTTTGTAAGATTATCCTAGCTGGGCTTGAACATGACCTAAAACCAATTAATCATTATGATATATAACTACACATGTTCAGTTGGTTGCTTAACTGGAATCCAAGACAACAAAATATGAGTGATGAACATGATAATATGAATATTCAAAAATTTGAGAGATCCTCTTGTAATTGGTTGCATAGTTCCTTGAGTATTTTGTGGGCTTTGGTGGATGAGGATAGATGTTGAATACCTTTCTATGAGTTGTCACACAGTGGCATACAATTTGTAGATAATATACTAGATGATAAGGCATTATTTGCTTTTATTCTAGAAATCCATAGAAGAAGGGATAAAAGTTCTATCCATACCAAAATGTTAGATCAACACCTACATTGTCCTTCTTTTTCCACACTCTAGATTGTAGCTCAGATATATCCAAGCATTCTTGGAGAGCCATTGTCAATAATTCTCTCTACACCTCTCACATATCCAAGTGTTCTTGGAGAGCCATCACAACCTTCACAAACACTTAGATACTTCATAAATATTTCTCTAGACTCTATCCACCACTCCAGACCCTTACATGATCCACCAAATATCCTTGCATAAAATAAATAGAAAACATGAACTCACTGTCCTACCCTGAACAGTCACTACTTCCCTCAACAATCACACCTACAAAACCCTTTCCTTGGATCTATTATATCTCACTAACCACTAAAGAATATAATAACATCCCTCTACAACTTCTTCATGTCCCAACATAACCAAATATTCACTCCAAAGGTGGACAAAATCTTACCAAACTTACCCTATTACTGTTCTGTATGTTCTAAGACTGCCTTCAAAAAACCACTTCTCATTGATCCAATACACATGTAACCCAATGTGTGGTGACCTTAAACTTCATATTACTAATATACATGTCATCCCCCATCCTACCAATTTTTGGTCTTGGATTCATGAAAATATGAAAGTTATCACATTTTAGTGCCTCTCGGGTTATCCCAAAGCTTTCAAATCAAGTTTTACCAAAAATGTGATATCTTGATCAATACTTGATGAAATTGAATGATTCCAAAGCCAAAAGTTTGATGATTTAGGCCCCTATAAAATCCTATAGGTTTAAATTCAAAATAAAAACATATTTAACCTGAAACAATGCCTGCAATCAGACTATTTTAAATGGACAACAACATGGAAAATGCAATAGTTTTACTCTTTATTGATATCAGACTTAGATATTCGATCCAATCTATATTTTGGGACATTTTTCAACATATTTAAAATTATTCTCAATTGAAACCACTAACCCCACCCTTTTTTACTTCCTATAAACTACTTTTGGTCATTGAAACATGTTTAAGAGCATGTTGCCATCTTGACAATTTTGACAACTTTGAGTTTTCTTGTACCAAAGATCTAATTTATCATTCCTATTACATGAGTATAGTCACTACGACCTTATGAGACAAAAAAATATTAAATAAACTCCTTTTCAACCTGTTGGTGTTTGAAAATGCTTATGCCACTTAGGGCTACCAATATGCCTTTAGACTGATGTTAGGAGTGGTTAGCTCCAAGTGTGAAAGCTCTGCAAGACAACTGGACCAACTATAGGGACAAGATTTCCTTTTTCACTTTTGGCTCTGCAAAACCATGGTGGGTGCACCTAATCTAGTAATTTATGGAATTTTAGGACTTTGGAATAGATTAAACAAAGCAGATGATAGCAAGAGACTACTAAATGTTAACTAGACATTCATTGAATCTCAATTGCTATTGGGTATAAAATGGCCTTGTGAAGGGTATTACTACCAACAACAATACTTAAAACTTAAAATTGTCTTTGATTAATGAGGATAGGGAAGGTAGATAAGAGCCAATCAGACATTGGACTCAACTAAATGTACTAATCCTTGATCAGTGCCATTATCCATTGGGCAGCACTCAAAAACAAATATAGAACATGAACCAAATACTATCAAAGACTCAAAGCCATAAATACAACTATTCCAGCCCATCCACTACTTATAAGATCCTTCTGTAGATGAATCTAATGAATCTATGCCCTATCCAAAGTATCTTTCACTTGATCCTAGATCAAGAACTAAAGACTAGAACATATATAGAGGCAACCTAATGTAATGGACCAGAAAATCCAAAACTCATAAGACTGACACCAAGGAGAGACTTGAAAGCATGAGAATAGTTATATTAAGTATGATGAGGCAATTACATGTCTATACCAGAAATGAGACTACCACTTCAATAACCTGCAAAAGATGCAAAGAAATTCTATTTAGCTTACATGCAATGTGATACAGCCCTGCTACAAACCCCTAGAACTAACTATAATCAGAACCTCTGGATTGATTAAAATTCAAACCCTTACTCAGTCAAAAAAGCTACTATTTATACCACTAGCTACCTTGGAATCCTAAGAGTAGGATGCAACAAGCTTCGGATAGCTAGGGTTAGGGTTACAACAGCTAAACCATAACAAAATTCCAAAAAACATGCTAGAGGGAAAACCAGAACCAATCTGTCAGAAATAAGGCATGATCCTCAAGAAAGATAAAATCTTCAAATCTGTACCCAAGATCACAAATTCATCATGAATAACAGTCTAACCAAACCATCAAAACACCTCGAGCCAACAAAAACTATCCTCCCCCACATGGAAAAATATCTACAAGCAATCACCCAACTCACTAGACCACACTACAACAATCGATGCCACCAACCAAATCAAGAAATGGCTAGAAAAACCATAAATTATGGGTACCTCTTGTCGTGAAAACCATCTGTAGATTTAAATTTGAATTCCAATGGTCAAGTCTTTGGTGCCTAGCTCATTTCAAAACATGGCCGTTGATGATCCATCCTTCCCAGCAAATCAGGTGGCCCTTGTTTAAGTTCACAATAGTCGTGGGCCCCTTGAAAAGTCATCAGTTGAGTCAACAGTCAACAACCAATCAAAAACTAGCATGTCAACAATACAGGCACCATGGACCCACCCAACTCCTCAACCGTGATGCCAGCAGTGGTCACATGATCACATAGCCAAAAACTAGGCTATGCGAACACGTGACAAGCCTCCATGTCAATGCCACCCTGCCACCCACTGGCCAATCAGAATTGAGCACATCACCGAGCAAGTGGCCCCAGTTTATTTGGCGAACTAGCGACTGAAGAACTTCCACCAATTCACGAAATAATTTCCACCATTGCTAAAAAACTTAGCGATCACACGACCACTATTCACTAAATCACCAAATAAACTGGGGCACCACCAAAACATTACATGAACCAGTGAACAGGAAAAAGTATGTCAGGCCGCTAGACATTTTATCACAACTACCAAAGACACCGAGAAATTCAACTGAACCCACACAGGAAGATTGATAGCCATCCCAAGATCGCAAGCCTCTGACACACTTGATGAGATTATACATCATTCGTTGATTAACTGATAGGATCAGGACCCACTGACACATCCAGAAACTAGGTCCCACTGACAACAAGCCACTGTACAAATACAAAGATGAATAAAATAGCGCCAACTGTGCATACGTGTCAACGGACCCACCTGCCTTCCTTATGAGAATCAACGACTGTCGCTATACTACTGCATTAAAGGTTGAGCATGTTTGATTAATGGTATAATGACAGCCACAATATTAAACCGAACTTTAATCTGCTTGAATGCCAAGAAGATTGGTCCCATTGACAACATCCAACTTGACGTACATGGACCAATAGGAATGCAGCTATTCACTCCTTTTCTGATACTAGGACCACTTCCAATTTCTACGCAGTCAACTCTGACATCCCTCCACTATGCACTAACATAACCAATGAAACACCACCACGGAGGCCGAACCTAACAAATGACCGCACCAAGCAATTTACCTTCATTCCGCATCAATGGCTCTCGTTAAAGCGCATGGTTAAGAGGGCCTCATCTTTCCTCAGTGATGTAGTGACAACCATTGATCTTTGTCACATGTTAAACATCTGTCAAACCCCAGCCAACAGGCCTGCTAGGATAGGTGTCAACTGATTGCATGGTCGCATGTCAGAAATTCCTGACATGTGATCATGCGACAACCAATGAAAATGCACAACTTCACCTCCCTTCTAACATCGGGACCACCACCGAACAAAACACCTGAAATAGACAAACAAAATCAATGGTAGGCACATGATCACATGGGGTGAGAATATTCCATGCGATCACATGCTGACCGTCAATCTCCTCCCTCTACTGCTTGAAGAATCTGGCCCCACCAACCATCGCACTTGCGCACTTAGGACCGATGAAGAAGGAGTGCCGACAAAAGAGAAGAAATGCAAGGTCAAAAACACACAGGGTCTTTGGTGAAAGATCAAAAACATCCAGGATTTTCATGCAGACCAAAAGGTAGTAGGGAGATCAAAAACATCATGGGTTTTCAAAAACATTGTGGGTTTTCGACACTTAGGCAGATTCTGAAATTGTTTCCTGCAGACCTTAAAACTTGAATATCTCCCTGGGTTTTGCAATTCAGCACGTGCAATTTGGATTAGAGCTAGGTGACACAATGAAGAACATAGGGTAGGACACACACCATGAAACATTATGGATTTTCATCGCAAGTTAAAACTGTGTAGCAGGGTGGCATAACTTTAAAATTTGCAAGGAAGAGGCCATTTTCACAGGATTTTGCATTGATAGGAAAATGGACTAACACAACCTATTAAACTTATTACACAACCTTTTAGGCCAAGGTTTCTCAACATAGCAACATTTTGACAATTTGATCCTACAGACCCAAGTTACATTCAAATGGCTCTATTGGCCATAATTACATCAAATAAAGGTCATTATAGACCTTAAAACTCAATTTTTTCATAGGTTCCTCAATAGGTCCCTATAGTGACCCTTGGTGCTTCTAGGTGTACCTTCATGTCCTTTTGGTGCTCTGTACCACCATGCCTCCTGTGTCCGTGTTTATTCTATTCGTCATGTTTTTCTTTTGAGTTTTTTTTTGCATTATTAAGTGTTCTTATTTTTCTTTTGATTTGCGTTAGTAGAGATTGATGCTGCATAGATGGACTATATAAGGGAGGTGTTAGAGGATTGATGAGACTTCTCTTACAACATTCAGAGCCCTGGTAAGTGTTCCTCTTTACTTTTGTTTGTTTCTGGTTTTGAATATTTGACTAATTATAATGCTTCTATTTTCATGATTTATTTTCCTAATATTGGTTTCAATCTTTGTTCCTATTAGACAATGTTAAAATTAGGGTGTTCTGTTCATTGGCTGCATTATTTTTTCCATTACTTTTTTTCTACTTGCAAAAGTACATTAGGTGCATAAGATTAAGATGATATTTTGGTATGTTCCACATTCACTACATTACTATTTTCCACTTGCAAAAACATTATCAAATTTAAATGTTTATTAAAAATATTTTAGGCATTGTTAGAGGATGCAGTGACAAAAATTAAGTGCTTATTTCAATTCTCTATTGCAAGAAAAAAAATGTGTAACATTAATTTTTTGTGAATGCCAAACTTTTTGTGGATGTTTTAGGGACTATGGCTAGGAATTGCCTATGGCAATTATGTACAATCAATTTTATAGACTGGGAACCAGATTCAAGTAATTTCAATGAGACTTTTCTTACAACATTAAAAGCACTGGTATGTGGTCACTTCTATTTTCTTGACAGACAAGTTTTATGGTTCCAAAAGTTTGACTGTAGAATTATAATGTTTTTGTCCCATTATTATGAGGAAGAGAAAATGATTCTGCATTTGCTATAGTACAAATCAATTCCCTTGTAATGTGTAGTTTGTTTTTCATATGAAATCATTCTTCTAGTGTAGCAAAATATTTAATATAATGTCATCTACTATAGCCAGTTTTTAGTGCAATTGCAATATTCTTCCTCTACTACAAGAAAAAGTGTTTTTGGGCCTCACATGTTTCTTTCAACCTATGGCTCTTGCTGGCCTCAGTAGTTTTAGGGATTCCTCTATTTTTATGGTAGCACAAAGTGTCCTTGGATGATGTGCGTAGGGCTATGAAAATTGCAAAGGTCTTAAGTTTTAACAGTCATTATTTGTGTATTTTTTCTTTGGACACTCTGTCCCATTGTTTCACTTCATATTTCAACAAAAAGTACTAGCATATACACTCATTCATCTTTTCTCACATACTAATTGCTTATAAATGTAGAGTTGCAGATTTTTCTTAGGCTATCTTAGGGATTAGGGGCTTTTTTTTGGTAGAACTACAAACCACCCGGATAGAAGGAGAGTGTTTTGCATTTAACGTCTGGTCTCTTCTTTAACTATAATATTATATATATGATCCATAGCAATTCAAAAACAAGAAATTGGTCTTTTTAACTTCTTTTTCAGTCTGCTTTGTTTGG
This sequence comes from Chamaecyparis obtusa, assembly GCA_027943335.1. Lineage (NCBI taxonomy): Eukaryota > Viridiplantae > Streptophyta > Pinopsida > Cupressales > Cupressaceae > Chamaecyparis > Chamaecyparis obtusa. The sequence goes on from BSBK01000411.1 coordinate 308,156, forward strand.
GATTTTTAGTTTGCTTGATCATTACCCATGTAATCTAATGTGTTATTTTTTTCTTTTTGCAGAAATGTATTGATAAAATCAAAGAAAATAATAAAGTTAATGTGTTAGATCCATATGATGGTGTTGTTGTGGGTACTGGGTGGATTCATTCCTTGTCTATTGTACATAAAGTCAACTTGAAAGGAACTGGAGGTGCAAATGTAAATATTTTAAAGGTCACAAGTAACGTGCCCCTTACTTATGAAGACAAAACAGATGGGGCTATTCATCTGAAAGAGAAAGAGGGTACATTCACATGATGACCACTAAAGCATTTGGCAAAAATGACATAGTTGATCAACAAGTTTATTATTTGTTATTTGTTAGAAATTTTGAGTCATTGCTTTATGTTGGTAAACAGATTGTTCTTCTTTTTATACTCCTTTTATTTGCCCAATTTATATCAAAGAACAACTTTACTCAACAGTTGGGAATTGTTTCTAAGAATATCTAGTTTCCCTCTGAATTGAGGTACAACTCCCTATGTGAAAAATATTCAATGAATTTTGTTTCAATTCTAATCCCTACTACAAATATGTTCTTAACCAGAGAACAGTAGAGGAAACTGAGTTCCACCCAGTCAAGTGAAATCTCAGGCAGGATTTAAATGCAAAGATGCTATGCTAATGATCTTCACAATCTTATGAACTTCCCAACACAGCAATATGAAAAATGCAAACTATGAAATGCAATTGAAGAATGATCATGCAAATTATGAAATGCAAATGAAGTAGCTGATGCAATTACACAACCAATTATAATTCTCTGATTATCCTACCGATTGGCTAAATTGAAAACAACAAAACAAAAGTCTGTTTATTTCCCCATCTTCAATTCAACACAATGAAACCAACATCAGATACAGATAATGAAAGTGGACAATAAAATAATGGTACTAAACTTAATTGACTCTACAACCAGCTTCACACCAAAAATTTGCCAACCCTCTACATTGAGTTCTTTGACAGTATTTATAGAATTTACAATGCTGGTAGCCATTGGCAATGATCCAGTTTCCAGAATACAGACAGACAAAGCACAAGAAAGAAACCTTTTCAATCTAGGAACTTGAAAAGTCACCATGGATGTAAAAATAAAAGAAGACATAAGGACAATGACCTCTCAATCTAAAACTTTTCATCTTTCCTCAATTAGCATTTGTCGAGCTAAGTCCATTGGGCTTTCGAAGTCAAATCATTTTTCTGTTCAAAGCTTTGAATTCAAAACTCAATTGAAATGAACAACCATCAACCTCCATTCTTCGAACAGTGTCAACATTCCTTCTTGCACATTATCATCCCCCTTATCAGCATTTGGAAGATCTTCCCCGTCACTGTCAAATCTCTTGTTAACTGAATCATGTGTAGATAAATTTCAATAGATAAAAACATGCCCATGATCTATATTGCAATGTTTGTCATGACACTTCACTGTGTCGAACTCCATTCTTGGTTTTTACTTGTGTAGAGCCAAACTAATCATGATTACAGTAATAGACCTACTGATAGAATGCCGCCATTAACTTGGTAGTCAATATGACATTAGATCTCTGTTTTAAGCTACCTTGCACTTGTTCCTTTATGCTAAATTGGAATTTATATCATTTAGCTTCATTTTCGCATGATCACATGGTACTATTTTATTCCTTGTGATCATGCGACCGCTCTATGATTGGTGCAATATTTAATAACTATTCCATCTCATCATCGCACTTGTTCTATTGGCCTTCGTGGGTCCCAGCAAAACACACTTTCACTTGCTCGAGCTTCCATTGTCTCCATGCAACTATAATCAAGACATACATCTTTATTTGAATGCTCTATTCTAATCTTCTTGCATTTGTTTCCTTATACCAAAGTGGAGTTTATAAAACATGTCGTGGACTCATGTTGTCGCATGATCACATGGCAGTTTTTTACCTCTTGCGATCATGTGACAACTCTATTTTTTTCAAGTCCGCACATCTTCCAAGAGGTTGTATTTCCCTGGCCAATCAAAATGTCTGCATTGTTGGCGTATGTGGACTCCAACTAGAGTCAATTTAATCTTCCATGTCCTTTGTGCCTCTTTCCCACCTAATTGACTGTGCTTCATGCCTTGTTGCATGATCGCAAGGCAGTTCTCTTGGTCATGCGATCATGTGACCACACACCTAACTGGCTATGTTTTCACATCATCCGATCACTTAACCTATGTGGGCCCACCTTACTGCATGGAATACTACAACAAATTAGGAACTGCCACATCATGAAATTTGACAAGCAGACATACGACTTTTCCTTTGTTCACAAGTCACTATGACAGCCCTACCATATCATTGATTTATTTGACCAATCACATGCTGTCACCTTAGTTATAAAGTAATACCAAAGACGGGCCCACTGGGGCAGGTGGCACGTTGTCGCTATTTCGCATAAAATAAACATCGTGTAACTTTTTTATGTGAAATAATGACAGCCATAGATTCTGACCGAACATTAACCATGCTGAATGTTAACTTTTTGATCAACTGAGAAACAAAATGGATCTTTTTGATCAGAGTTGCACATTGTTAAAGAGAATAAAATCTGAATATTTCAATGCTAGCTCTGTTATTACACTAATCACATGAAGAATCTTTCCTTTGATTTCCTGTAAATGCCTGGAGATCATGATTCATAATCATCATTCCATCTGAGAAAGAACATTAATAGGAGCATATAATCCTTGTCGGGTTGGGATCTATAACCTACCCGAATGTAATGAAGTATTAAAATAACCTGATATGAAAGGACCTTAGAACAACCTGCCTGACTTAGAGAAGGAAAAGGCAATGATAGGGAAACCCGACAAAGATAGCCTACCTAAGGAAGACTTAGACCTAGACTCAACCATGACCAAGCTTGACTGTGACATCAAGAACTTCCACTTTGACAGCACGGGTACAGGATAAAATGAGGGGCAACAACTGGCTCTGACTGGGGACTTGAACATTCCCTTGTTTAAGCAATGAATCTTGAATCTCTGGTTTTGCACATGAATAAAAAAGGATAGCAGTACAACAAAATTGAATAAGGGAAACAAAGCAGCAAGGAAACTAACACACACTAAGAAAGAGGGAAAAACCAAACTAGGAAACAAACACTAGAACAAAACAAAACTATGGTACAGAACAGGGAATACCTATTTTCAATTGATCATTTGATATAATTTTAGATCTTGACCATTATAGGTCAAGGGAAGTACCTCTCCATCTGGATATGCCAATTTGAAAGAATTCTTTTCAAAAGCCTGGTGAATAGTATAGGGACCCTTCCATAATGTTTCAAACTTTCCATGCATTCCCTTGGGAGCTCTCCTTTTATCCCATAGCAACACGAGATCTCCAACCATGAACATGCAGGGCCTAGCTTTCTTATCAAACAATTTCTTCACCTTCATTTGATGCTGAGTGATATGATCCACCATTCTTTCCCTTTCTTCTTCTAATTTACTCAAATACATAATTCTTTTCTCCAAACCATCTTTATAAATGTCATCTTCAATAACTGTCCTCAATTTACATGTAGCTAATTCCAGTGGTAGTGGAAGACTTGCCTCAACTCCATACACTAACTCAAATGGAGATATCCCAATTGCTCTCTTTGGAGTCACTCTATCAGCCCATAGTGCTTCATGTATCTTTTTGTGCCAATTTTTATGATTGTCTAACACCAATTTTTTAACAATATTGATCAAGTTCTTATTACTTGACTCCGCTTGACCATTTCCTTGTGGGAAATAATCAGATGAATGGCTGATTGAGATACCATACTCAAAACAAAAATCAGTAATTTCAATAGATGAAAAGTAAGTAGCATTGTACATTACCAATTTATGAGGAACTCCAAACCTTACCATAATATTCTCCTTTATGAATTCACACACTACCTCAGAAGTGGTCTTCTTGGTTGCTTTAGCTTCAACCCACTTCGTGAAGTAATCAGTAGCTGTAATTATATAAGAATGCCTTGCACTTGATTATGGATTTATTGGACCTATGAAGTCAAGGCCCCACTGCTGAAATGGACCATCTATAACAATCGGCTTTAATGGAAGTGTTGCTAACTGTGGTCTGCCGGAAAACATTCTGCACTTTTCACATTTAGCCACCCAATGATATGCATCTTTGAACATACCAAGCCAATAATAACATTGACTCATAATTTTAAAAGCTATTACTGAAGAAGAAAAATGTCCTCCACAAGCCTTGTCATGAAAAGTTTTCAGCAACCGCTCTTGTTGTTGCTTGTCAACACACCTTAAAAATGTGCCATCAATTGATCTTTTGGAAAGTTTATCTTCCCAAATCACATATTTAGCAACTTTTAATTTTAAATCTCTTCTTTGTTTGGCTGTCAACCCTTCTGGACATTCTCCATAAGTCAAGAAATATGCAATATTCTCAAACCAAGGATCTTGGAGACTTACATTTAAGACCAGTTGATTTGTTGTTGGTTCTTCTTCTTCCAAATTCTCTACTATGGCTTTACACAATGCATTTCCTCTGACTAATTTTGCTGGCTTAATTTCAATATCATGTTCTTGAGTTTTGGCAACCCATGAACCTCTATTATTGCAGCCAACATCTTGTTGTGTTAAGATACTTTTGACAGCAATATCAGGCACAAAAATTAAAGAATGTGAATGTAAACTATAAAAATAGAAATTCTTCAATGCTTTCACTATAGCATATGCATGTTTCTCTGATTGTGAGTATTTCAATTCATGCTCCTTCAATGGTATACTCATGAATGCTATAGGTGCCTGAATTTCTTCTTTGTTTTCCTACATCAAAATTGCAGACAATGTATGCTCTGAGGCATAGCAGTATATAATGAAATCTTTTTTATAATCTGGATGACTTAAGACTGGTGCATTAGCAATTGCTTCCTTAATTTCATTGAAAACTTGTTTTCCGTGCTTATTCCATTTAACAACAGCATTACCTTTCATCATGTCCACAATACATTTGGCAATCTCTGAAAAATCAGGGACAAATCTTCTAAGAAAATTAACTTGCCCAAAGAAAGATTTAACAACAGTCTTATTTGAAGGCAAGCTTAATCTCTGAATAGCTTTCACACATTTCAGATCAATCCTTGTTCCCTCTTGTGACACAATATGGCCCAATAATTTTCCTTCTGTTACATAGAATACTAATTTCTTTGGGTTTAGAGATATACCATGTTCCCTACATCACTGCAGCACTTTCTTCAAATCATCTATGTGATCTTTCCTCTTCTTAGAAAACACCGTTAAGTCATCAAGGTAAATCACAATTATTTTGTTCTTCATATCAGAAAATGAAGCATCCATACCTTGCTGAAAAGTAGCACCAGCGTTAATTAAACCAAATGGCATTCTGTGATACGCAAAGGTACCCCAAGGAGTTGTAAAAGTTGTTTTGTGTTGATCCTTCTTTTCTACTTCAATTTGATTATATCTGAAAAAGTTGTCCAGCATAGACATCATCTCAGCTCCAACTACTGTTTGTAATAGATGATCCATTTTTGGTAGTGCATAATTATCTTTCAACGAAGCTTGATTTAAATTCTAAAAGTCAACACATATTCTGATTTCTCCATTTTTCTTTCTCACCGACACAATTTTTGCAATCCATGTTGAATGATGTATTGGATAAATAATTCTAGCTTTCAACATTTTATCAATTTCTTTGTAGATGGTGTCTACTACTTTTGGATTATAACATCTCTACTTCTGTCGGAAAGGTACAACATCTAGCTTTAAAGAAATCATGTGTTTGAAATTTTGACTCATGAAACTTTTTAAATCTTCATAGCTCTAGGCAAAGACGTCTTGGTATTCTTGAAATAACTTCTTTGCCTTTTCTTTTTCTTCCAACATACAACACTTACCAATATTTATCATTTTGGGATTAACATCTGTCCCAATGTTTATATTCTCAAACTCTCCTGTAGTAGGCCCCTTCTCTGCTCTTTTCTTCTTTACATATATATCATGTTGATTAAAGAGTTTTTCTAGAGACACAAAATAAGAAGGAATTGCATTAGTTTTCAAATGTACAATTTCTGAATTTTCATGTTTTTCTTTTTCCATGGAATCATCATTATTTCTTTCTTCTCCATCAAGACCTTCAGCATTCTCTAAAAACAACTACAGATTTTTATCATCATTAAACACTTGCCAGTCTTCTATATTGTCCGGTATTGATGGCCTGTAAATGACTTTGATCTGATATTTCTTATCTTTAAAATTCGGATGAGGAAGTAATAAGGATGCTGATACGGCCAAAGAGTCTGCCTTCATATTCATTTCTCTAGGAACAACCTTAATAGAAAAAGCATCTAACCCCTCTATTTCATCCCAGACTCTATTTCAGTAATTTTTTAACTTATGATTTTTCACTGAATACTGACCTCTCACTTGTTTTACAACTAGCTCTGCATCACCTTGAGCTTTTAGAATTTTAATGCCTCTTTCCTTAGCCGCTATGATGCCAAGAAGTAACGCCTCATATTCAGCACTGTTATTGGTGTTATTAAATTCTAATTTAAATGCTAGAGGTTCTAATTCACCAGTTGGAGAAATTAAAACAATACCAGCACCAGAACCAGATGATGAGCAGCTACCATCAAATTCTAGTGTCTAGATTTGTGTTTCTTTTCCAGAATTTTCAGATTCTGATTTTTCTAATTCATTTTCCACAGCAACATTTTCTGTATACAGCATATAATTTCCAAACTCCAATTCTTGATATAAAATTTGGGCCTTTGGATTGTCTGATTTTTGAACAGTGAATTTAGCTTTCTCCTCGGGTTCTAATTTCACTCTTTTGTTACCAACAAGAATTATTTCTTGAGACCAATCTAATTTAATCTCTCCACCTAAATCCCTACAAAAACTTCTGCTCAACAATAGGCCATAACTAACAGGAATGTCTGCAACTAGAATGGTTAGAATTATTCTCTTTTCTAGATATGCCGCCAATGCAACCTGTATGTCTTTGATTTGACCCACCAGACTCACTTGTTTGGCATGAATTGTGTAACATCTACCATCGGCTTTAGTAAGTGTTAAGCCTAGAGCTTTAGCCACTATATAAGGCATCACATTATCCGAAGCTCCAGAATCAATAATACAATTGCTTAACTTCCACCCGTTGATGAACAAAGAAACATAAAATGGTTCTGGTTTTTGTCCAGGAGAAGTGGCTAGGACATAATTTTCAACTTCATTGAAAAGATTTGTAGTCAATGTTTCATCCTCTAATCCAGAAGTTGCAACATGATTTAATTCAATATTTTCATCTTTACAATGCTCAATAAATCTTTTCAATTCATTGGGATGTGATTTAAGATAATCAATGGCGAAAATCTGAATTTTAGAATCTTTACAAAACTGAATAAAGTCAAAGGAACTGCACTCCTTACTGATTGCAAAGTCTTCACTCCTTGATTAGTATCCTGCATTTTAGGTGCTGGCTGACATTGTTTTACTGGAGCATCTTTTGAATCAGCAACCGCCTTTGCCTTTTGTCCTCTAGTGAGCATGTTATAAGTGTGTCCATTGATAGTGGCATAACATTCTCCCTACTTCTCTGAGTCTGATTCATACTCTAAAAATAAATTTCCAGAGTCGCCATTCGAGTATGGCTTAGTCTCATCACTGGACAAGGGAGAATTGGGCTCATTGGTAGTCAAAAACTGCATTCTACTGATCACATCTAGACAACTTTCACTATCATGATCAGTAGTCAAATGAAGCACACATCCGTTCACTTTTTTAGGTGGAGCTTCTATTGCTAACCTTTGTTGCAATCTAGGCAATTGCAAAGGTTTATTTTTATTTTCTTGCTCTGAAAAATTCCTTTGGTATGGATTATTGAATTTTGGGAGCTGTCTTTTCAAAGCAATCGGCTCATTGGATAACTTTTGAATCATTTCCTCTGATGAAGTGGTTTCATTTGTACTGACTCTATTCTAAATTTCACGCTTCCACCTTCCTACAGAAATCATGTCATCTTCAAACTCTACAGCAGTTCTCTGGGCCACCTCCAAATCTGCAAGTCTAGATCTTCTCAATTCAAAATTAATATCAGGAGGCATAGCGCTAATGAAGAATGTTTTTAAATTGCATGTAGGTCTACTTGCTGCTAGAATTCTATTAGTAATTTTGTTGACACTGGCAACAAAATCTCTCATGCTCATAGAAGGTAGTTTCTTCACTGATGTCAGTTGAGCCAACAGAGCATGCTTGTCTTCAGCAGTTTTAAAACGGTCTTCAAAAAATCTTCTCATGGCATTCTAGTTTGTGATAGCTCCATCAGTCAAGTGATAAAACCAATCTGCAGTGGCTTCAGTAAGAGTTTCAACAAATAATTTGACTACAACATCTTCATGATTAACTCCTAAAATATTTATAGCTACAAAGAATGCTTTTATATGCTCATCTGTAGTAACCTTCCCATCTCCTGTGAACTTAGGTAAATTCTTCCAGGAACCGGAAGGAAGGGGATGGTAGACTGCAAAATTAAGTGGCCCAGTAGTAGCTGCCCAAGGTGCAGCCATATTTGGTTTATTTTGCAGAGGATACTGTGGAAAATTGATAACTTGCAGAGGAAAAACTCTGTGCAAAGTCAATACTTGGCAAGTTGTAGAAAATGTACTTACTACCTTTGGTGGTGATGAAGGCCTACTTCTAGCTTGACGTCCACCTTTCCAATGAGGTACTTCTAACAAAGGAAATCCAAGTACTTCTAAATTTTGGAAAGTTAGGTCCTTTTCACCTTGTTCCCTATCACTCCTTAAGTATCTTGATTGCTCCAGAGTGACTGCTTATATTAGTGCTATTTGTAACTCACTCCCTCATCTTCTTTCAAGTTCTGTGTATATTTTCAAATGCTTTCTGATCATGCAACTATTTTTCCTTCCCCAGCGGAGTCACCAAAAATCTATTGGTAAACAGATTGTTCTTCTTTTTATACTCCTTTTATTTGCCCAATTTATATCAAAGAACAACTTTACTCAACAGTTGGGAAACTATTTCTAAGAATATCTAGTTTCCCTCTGAATTGAGGTACAACCCCCTATGTGAAAAATATTCAATGAATTTTGTTTCAATTCTAATCCCTACTACAAATATGTTCTTAACCAGAGAATAGTAGAGGAAACCGAGTTACACCTAGGCAAGTGAAATCTCAAGCAGGATTTAAATGCAAAGATGCTATGCTGATGATCTTCACAATCTTATGAACTTCCCAACACAACAATATGAAAAATGCAAACTATGAAATGCAATTGAAGAATGATCATGAAAATTATGAAATGCAAATGAAGTAGCTGATGCAATTACACAACCAGTTATAATTCTCTGATTATCCTACTGATTGGCTAAATTGAAAACAACAAAACAAAAGTTTGTTTATTTCCCCATGTTCAATTCAACGCAATGAAACCAACATCGGATACAGATAATGAAAGTGGACAGTAAAATAATGGCACTAAACTTAATTGACTCTACAACCAGCTTCACACCAAAAATTTGCCGACCCTCTACATTGAGTTCTTTGATAGTATTTATAGAATTTACAATGCTGGTAGCCGTTGGCAATGATCCAGCTTCCAGAATACAGACAGACAAAGCACAAGAAAGAAACCTTTTCAATCTAGGAACTTGAAAATTCACCATGGATGTAAAAATAAAAGAAGACATAAGGACAATGACCTCTCAATCTAAAAATTTTCATCTTTCCTCAATTAGCATTTGCCGAGCTAAGTCCATTGGGCTTTCGGAGTCAAATCATTTTTCTATTCAAAGCTTTGAATTCAAAACTCAACTAAAATGAACAACCATCAACCTCCATTCTTCGAACAGTGTCAACATTCCTTCTTGCACATTATCATCCCCCTTATCAGCATTTGGAAGATCTTCCCCATCACTGTCGAATCTCTTGTTAACTGAATCATGTGTAGATAAATTTCAATAGATAAAAACATACCCATGATCTATACTATAATGTTTGTCATGACACTTCACTATGTCGAACTCCAATCTTGGTTTTTACTTGTGTAGAGCCAAAATAATCATGATTACAGTAATAGACCTGCTGATAGAATGTCGCCATTAACTTGGGAGTCAATATGACATTAGATCTCTGTTTTAAGCTACCTTGCACTTGTTCCTTTATGCCAAATTGGAATTTATATCATTCGACTTCATTGTCGCATGATCGCATGGTATTATTTTATTCCTTGCGATCATGTGACCGCTCTATGATTGGCGCAATATTTAATAACTATTCCATCTCATCATCACACTTGTGTTGTTGGCCTTCGTGGGTCCCAAAAAAACACACTTTCACTTGCTCAAGCTTCGATTGTCTCCATGCAGCTATAATCAAGACATACATCTTTATTTGAATGCTCTATTCTAATCTTCTTGCATTTGTTTCCTTGTACCAAAGTGGAGCTTATAAAACATGTTGTGGACTCATGTTGTCACATGATCGCATGGCTCTCTTTTACCTCTTGTGATCATGCGACAACTCTATTTTTGTCAAGTCCGCACATCTTCCAAGAGGTTTTATTTCCATGGCCAATCATAATGTCTGCATTGATGGTGTACGTGGACTCCAACTGGAGTCAATTTAATCTTCCATGTCCTTTGTGCCTCTTTCCCACCTAACTGAATGCGCTTCATGCCTTGTCGCATGATCGCAAGGCAGTTCTCTCGGTCATGTGATCATGCGACCACACACCTAACTGGCTGCACTTTCATGTCATCTGATCACTTAACCTATGTGGGCCCACCTTACTGCATGGAATACTACAATGAATCAGGAACTGCTACATCGCAAAATCTGACAAGCAAACATATGAATTTTCCTTTGTTCACAGGTCTCTATGACAGCCCTGCCATATCATCGATTTATTTGACCAATCACATGCTGTCACCTCAGTTATAAAGTAATACCAAAGACGGGCCTACTAGGGTAGGTGGCACCTTGTCGCTATTTCACATAAAATAAACATTGTGTAACTTTTTTATGCAAAATAACGATAGCCATAGATTCTAACTGAACATTAACCACGTTGAACATTAACTTTTTGATCAACCGAGAAACAAAATGGATCTTTCTGATCAGAGTTGCACATTTTTAAAGAGAATAAAATCTGAATATTTTAATGCTAGCTCTGTTATTACACTAATCACATGAAGAATCTTTCCTTTGATTTCCTGTAAATGCCTGGAGATCATGATTAATAATCATCATTCCATCTGAGAAAGAACATTAGTAGGACCATATAATCCTTGCCGGGTTGGGATCTATAACCTACCCGAATGTAACGAAGTATTAAAATAACCTGATATGAAAGGACCTTAGAACAACCCGCCCGACTTAGAGAAGGAAAAGGCAATGACAGGGAAACCCGACAAAGATAGCCTACCTAAGGAAGACTTAGACCTAGACTCAACCATGACCAAGCTTGACTGTGACATCAAGAACTTCCACTTTGACAGCATGGGTACAGGATAAAATGAGGGGCAACACTTTATATTACAATATTTTGAATGTTTTGTTTAGAGATTTTAATCATCAAGGTGTATTTGAAAGAGTTGGAAACTCTTAGACAAATTTGACATTTTTTGTTATATTTACGTATATACTCTTTAGATAACTTTGACATTATGATTTGATATATAGTTGCATTAATTTTTATTATTGGATATTACCTTTATTTATCATCATGATGTTGAATCAATCTTTTAATTCTAGTTTGTCGCAACTTGTTCACATGTAATACTCTGATTTGCTTTTATGATTTAGTTCTTGAGTCTAATATTATGTTTTTTTTTGGCATTTTAAAATTTATTAAATTATTCATTTCAAAACTACATTTACTACCAAATAACAGAAATGACCAAATAAACTACCAATTAAATGACCAAATAAACTACCAAATGACCAAATAAAGTACCAAATGACCAAATAAACTACCAAATGACCAAATAAACTATCAAATGACCAAATAAACTACCAAATGACCAAATAAACTACCAAATGACAAAATAAATGACCAAATCAATGACTAAATATATGACCAAATAAATGACTAAAATAGTTTAGTCATAAATTTAGTCATGAGATAAATGATCGGCAATAAACTACCACTGGTCATGTGACCAAATTTGGTCATTTATCTAAAATTTTTGGTAGTTTATTTGGTCACATATTGCTGTTTTTGTACTAGTGTAGGCTTGGGGTCTTCTTGTTCCTATGTATCTACCTCTTTTTCCTTAGGAATTTTTGTCTTTGCAGTATTTTTTGTGCTTATTACCTATTCCCCTGATGTATCTTTAGGTAACTTAGGGATTGAGCCTTTGGATTCTTCTTGTGATATTATTTCAATAACTTGCATCAAAATGGGAAGATCACTTGGTATAGAACTTACTGCTGGCTTGGTAGGGGCTTCCTCTTCTTGTTGAGCTCTAGAAATTATGGAATTCTCATCATCTTTGATGTCATCTGGATCACCATTTGTGAAGTCCTCAATGAGTACATCATATGAATCATTATTGATTCCATGTATTGTAACTTGTTCAGGTGCATCTTGGATCACATTTATTTCCTTAGTGACATTAGTGGTATTCAGTACCTCAGTATCTAATAACTCAATTATGGTCTCTGGTGCCAATTCTACATCATCATAATGAATTCATTTTCCTTTTCTCTTGAGCTTCCTCTCGGGAATTATGGCTAAAGCCATCTTTTCTGATTCAGCTCGAGCTTGAAGTATGGAAGTCCAAATAAGTTGACTATTCTCATCAATGTCTGCCAGATTTTCATCAAGTATATGTAGTGCCTAGCTCTTTACTAAGAATCTCTTTGAATATGTTTTCATCAATTCCTCAACTTCAAGAATTGTCAGTGTAGGCATTGCCAAAACTAGGGATTGTTCCCTCATTCTCTTTTCTGTGTTCAATGCATATGTCCATCTTTGTGAAATTTTGTCATATAGTGACTTAGGTACATACTTAGAGAATTCAATTGGTACCTCCCTGAATTTGATCATCATTTGAATGATAGCTTTGTCAATCTTATTCTAGTCTACGGTTGACAAATGTTCAAACTGACTGATTTCAGGATCACTTAATTCTCCATTTTCTATTATGTCTTCAACTACTTCATCAATAGAATAATTTTTATTAACAACTTTAAATTTCTTAGTGTCATCATCATCATCATCTATATCATCCTTCCCTCTAATTAATTTTCTTCTTTACTTAGGGGCCTCGGTAGTAATTTTTGTACCTCTCTTCTTGTAGGTCTTTGTCGGTGATGGTGTAGTAGGCCTAGATATTTTTACAACTCCTTTCTTCAGTGGAGGTGAAGGTACAGTTGTTGACTTTGTGTGTGCCCTTGTTTGCACTTCTACCTGCTTCTTCTTTGGAGTGGGGGAAGGCAAAACTGGTGTAGGATCTACATCTCTATCAAACTTAGTTTCTTCATCATCATGTGGTTTGTTAGGAAGAAGTAACTGACCTTCTCTTGCTACATCAACTGGTATGCTCTCAGATGATTCAGCATCATCACCAAATTGCTTAACAAAATTAGTCATAATTTTCCTTGATTTCTTTATTATTTTACCAATAACTAGGTATGACTTCATCCTTATCTTGTCTTCTTCATAAGTGCCAAACCTAGTAGTTTTAGGGTCCTTAGGTTCAACCAGTAAAGCCTTTATTGATCTACAAGCATAATCAATATCTAACTCATAACCCATGGGGGCTAGCCATTTTGTACTTGGCTCTACTACCTTAATCAAAGTAAAATCAATGTCAACAAGAAAACAAATTTCATGTTCATACTCTTCAACTAGTTGCCTTGGAATTATGCTCCTTGAATTCATTCTCTCCTTGAATTTTTCAAAATAACTATCTACTAAACTATTAAAATTATCTCCCAAACTATTAATCAAATTGGTAATCTAGAGTGTAACTAGCTTGTTGGTTGACCAATCTACATTATTGACCAAAGGGAAAAACTTTTGCGCATAAAAGAATATAAAAAGTAGCAAGGTTCCAAACTTATAGGTGTTGGACTTGGCTAATCAAATAGTCTTCATGTTTTCCTCTACTTGTTTCAATAGCAGCTCGACGAGGTTCAACTGAAATCCCTTCTTAACTGTCTTATAAGCTATTTCAATAGCTCCACATGGTACACTATTTGGTCTACTCGATAGAAATATCTTATATCCGATGACATAAGCTCTGAATCTTGTCTTGGGATCTTTGATTGTGGTAACTTTTATTGCTCGATTATCCCATTCAGCTCCAGTGTTCTTCTTTATCTTAGCTCAAGGTACATTCCTTATTGCTTTGACTTTGTTAGTAGTAGGGTATCTAGTTACCACTTTTATGATGTTCTTTGTGATCTCTATGGGCTCATCCAGCCACAATTTTCCATCATGATATCAACTTAGAACTATTCTTATCCACTCATTTTTGAAATTCTTTAAGAAATTTTGGGAATTAACCAGACCTTTAACTTTTAGGTGCTCATGATTAGGTTTCAACATTCCATCTTCATCACACAACTTCCGATATGTGGCAAACATATCAAAATCTCCTATTTCCTCTATTTTGTAGTGAATATACAAATGAATGTCTTCTACCAGTAAAACCCTAGGTGGTATGCTTGAAAAATATCCCACTTCATCAATTTGCAATGCCACTCCGGGATGAAGTTTGTATTTAGGCTCGTTGCAAGTAGCAAAAATGATTAGATTAACTTCCTCCTCCTTTGTATACTTGGACTTGTTCACATTTGATATGGACGCCATATTTTCTTGTTTAGGGTTTTGGTAAGTAACAAATGAATAGCTCGATGATGATAGTACTTAATCAGAATGATGATGAGATCACTCAGAATACTTTGAATCTATGCACAAATTCTCTTGAAAATCCTTTGCTCGAAATCACCTCAAAAACTCTTTGGTCTTCGTAATCGCTGTGTGAAAAATGAACTAAGTTCACCATGTATTTATAGCTTTTTCAATTTGTGCTCAAATTTTTTTGCAATAAATGCTCGACCTAATCATAGCTCAATGGAAACTTTCAAACTCGGTGTATATCGCAAAATACCATAAGCTCAGTTAACATTTAAATTTCCACTTGGTTAATACTGACACATGATTAACCTTACATAATAGTTACCAACTGGAAACTTCTAACTCGGTCTAACATATACTGACTATAAACACTTTAAAGCTCAAAACTTCTAAAACCATAATGCATCTCAATTCATGCAGATTTGGTATGTGCACATCTAATATAAGGAGTTGTATGATAAATGTGATCATTTTGAATTGTCAGTTCCATACATACCTTTTTCAACTTAGGTGGAGGTGTCGATGTCACCCAATCCAATGGACGAGGTTTCATCGACTCTATTACTTGACTCAACATTATCATTTGATTCTTTTCTCCACATTGTGATTCTCATCCTCATGATATCTTCAATTGTATTTCCATTTTCAAAAACTTGTGTTTCTGGTGCTTAGTCTCTGCAATCTTTACTTAGGTGACTGGCTTTGTGACAGTGTAAGCATGCCATACCAATGCTTGTCCAGCTATGAGATCTTCCTATCCATATCTTCCTCATGCAATTAGCTGCAATATGTCCATATCTTCCACATGATGTGCAATTAACCCATGTGTTATAATCCCAAGTGTAGGCATTACCTTGTCTTCTCAGTTGATAGGTCTTGTTATGTCCTTTCGGTGTCCAGACTTACTTCATCTTTGTTCTACATTCTTGTGAGGTGTGTCCATGCATGTTGCAAGTGTGACATTGTTTCTCCATGTAGGAATTTTTGAGGAGTCCTATTCAACTTAGATCTACATTCATATTCTTGATGTCCATACTTGTTACAACTATAACAATGACCATTGAACTTAGGAGTGGCTTTAGGTTTGCCTTGTGCTTTACTCCTGTAAACATTTAAAGTGTGGCCCAATTTACCACAGTGATAGCATGATAGTGTCTTGGGTCTTTGACTCTTGTATTTATTCATTTTTTTATCTTTCTTAGATGATTCTCCTTGCTTGGTGTAGCCCAATCTAGTATTGCTTCCAAGTCCTCTTTGACTAATTAGAAATTCATCAATTTTCTTGGAGCTATCAAAATGTAGGAGCATCTCGGGTCCTTGGAAATCTTGTGTCACCAAAATATGTTTGTGTTTTCCTATGTTGCTCAATTCCTACTTTGACCTGGTTGGTTTGGTAGTTGCTTAGTTTCCTTTGTTAACCGAGTTGGTCAGTTATCTCTCTGGCGCTTGGTGATGCTTGTTTGGCGCTCAGTTATCCTTGCTTACCAAGTTGTTTATTTTGGATTTTTGTTGAGGCCAACTTGTGCAATTAATTATGGTCACAAATTTAATGCTGGTATCTATCATTGGGAAGCATGTGGACCTAGATCTTGTCATTCCTTTTGTTGATGGTGGATCTAAAGGCTGACTTGTTGGGTAGACTCTTGTATATATTGTAATCTTTGGTTGTAGTTTTGGAGAGTCAGTTTATGGTAGAAGATAGAAGTTATAAGATTGAATATAGTTTTAGATCCTCACATGGTGGAGGACTTATGTGTTAGGAATGGGAACACTTGGGGGGGGGGGCTGAATCAGTGTTCACTGTATTTTAACTTTTCACTTTAATCTTTATGCTGAACTTAAATGCTTAAGTACTGAAATAAACATTCATATAAACATGAAACATGAAATCAACACATGACACCAATATGGTTATGGGGAAACCCAAATAGGTAAAAACCCCAGTGGGAATTGACACCCACTAATATTCTGCATGAGTGTTTTGTGATCCTTGTTAGAAGATCCTTTACCCTATTAGGAGTAGCTTTACAATGATTTAAGTATAGTAGACCTTGTTAAGGGTCAGACCCTGTTAGGATTCTTTTACAATCATCCCATTTAATGGAGAGGACACACTATCCAAGAGCTCACTACTCAAGTGGTGAAGGCTACAACCTTTTGATATCAAATACACACTATATCTACCAAGTGAACTGTCACTATGACACTGCTTGTCAGATTAGTTCCTTTGATGCACTAATGCTTTGACCTCTAAAAAATATCTAATACATCTTCTAGTGTCTTCACACACTTCTACTTTTATTATTATATCTCTATCTTGACTTCCATACCGAATACAATGGGTGCACCTTATATTTATATGCTCATACAAAATACACAATTAGGTCAGCCCTATAACTAATTACAAACAATGCTTCCAAATGAATTGGATTAAGCATGCTTACAATTATACATATAAACATGTCAGAAAACTAAATACAATGGGCACATAGCCTTTACAACATTACATTATAATCGCAAACCAAAATGCTAACTGTCAACTCCATGCTGTTTTCTCTACTGTCACATACTACTTGTGCAACTTCAACTGACTGTAACTTTTTCATCCTTGTACATCTGATCATGTGCTCATAGAATAAGCAAGAATATAGTCTAACCAACTTAACTTCTAGGGTGCATACCATAATTCATCCGTACACATGTGTGTTGATGCTCTGAGCTGCAAGAACTCTGTACACTGTCCAGTCTTCAACACTTAACTGAATTCTGATCTTTACATCAAGTGCACTAACTCCAAACTACAATATGACTTTGTTGCCATAATGAAAACACTATATCTAGTCATATAATTTAGTATAGAAAACTTTCCAATAATCTCCCCCTTTTTCATTGATGGAAACAAAGTAATATGGCCAAGTTGCTAACTGTCCCTTAACACAAAATTTTTTTGTCTTCTATACATTTTTTATACATAATCTTGTATCTCCCTATACATATTAACTCCATATTCTATATACAACTCCCCTTTTGACATTAATGACAAAGGTGTACCAAAAAAGTGTATCTGCACATACTTACTTAGGGAAAACATCTGGATATGCTATCTTGAGGTTATGGATCTCCTTCTTTCAAAAAGTTATCAAAGAGTTAAGTATCTGGAGATGGGCACATAAAGCATATTGAAGCTTCTCCATTGTCTTCAAATCTATGTTGGGACCTTGATCATAGGTTATCATGGTGGCATCAATCTCCTTTATGTTCTGATTGAGAATGTCTAGTGAGGGCACAAGAGAATTCCTCAACTGATTCTGTCTAGACCTTATCTTGGCCATCTCTTTCTCTACTTTCTCAATTTTGTCTAACTAACCTTAGTAGACATTATTGCACATGTTCACATCAGTGGATGAGTCTTTCATTGAACTCTTCACCTGCTCAATCATAGCTTTTGCTTCTTGTATTGTCTTAAGATGGGCATTAGTAAGCTTATCTTCATCCATGTAGTCTGCAATGAATTTCCTTCCTTGATTAGAAAATTCTTTTAAGGATGCTTGTCTTGTCTTGAGTGAATTCAAATCTAGTGCAAAGTTGCTCATCAACTCATTCAATCTCTTTTTCAGGTACTTTTCTTCTGCAACTTTGGATGCAGATTCTGAAAGGCTTGAAAAATTACTTTTGAACTATGAGATAACTTTACTCACATCATCAACTGAGTGTACCTTATTCACTTTCATGTTCTTAGGCAAAAAACTATTTAGTATGTTCACTAATTCCACAAGGAGAGGATTTCTCATTACTTATTTCTCCTTTTCCTTTGCCATAGCTAGGACGTTGAACTTAACCAAGTCTTCTTCTCTCCATGAGTCCAAACTGGATGTGTCAGGTGTCAAACTTGACAACAATGCTAAGGAGGGAGTGATGGGAGTGCTATCCATCACTTCTAGTTTTACCTTGGCTATTTCAATAGAAGGTTCATCTTTCTTTTGTTCTTTTTCTTCTTCTTTCTTTTCTTCCTCTTCAATTTTCTCTTCTTCTTTCTCATCTGATATGTTTTCAATAAATACCTCTTCTTCATGAGTGGGAGGTGTGTTGTTGCATAAGATCTCAGCTTCTTGTGTGCTCACAAAAGCTTCCTCAAACTTATCTAAGTTTGTGTTAGTGGCCGCCATGGCTATTTCCATATTATCAATGATAATGGTGTTGTCCTTGAGTGATTCTATCATGGGCATAGAATTATCTAAATTTGTTTGTACTTCCACTACAGGCACTGAATCCTAAGGACCTATAGACTGTACCTTGATAGTCTCTACTACTTTGTCTTGCGTACTAGGTACTTGAGAGATGGGTGAAAACATAGGTTTTATGTGCTGTTCTAAGAATACCTTCTCAAAGGCCTTCTTTATTTCCTTAGAGATCAGTTCATAGTCTTTTTTCATGAGGTGTAGTATTCTCATCTTTGACCTTAAGTGTGGCTTCACCAAATTCAACAACAGTGACTTTTCTTCAACAAAACATACTGGAAGAGTGGAATCTAGAGTTTGTTCCCTTATTATGAAGTCTTCTGCAGTGGCTTGTCTCTTCAAGGTATCCATTATCTCCCATACTTTATCAAGAATTGTTGTTTTCAATTCAAGAACTATCTTCTTGAACTTTATCATATGTTTAACATTCATATCATGTATTTCTGATTTGTCAATCTCACTATATGATTCATAAAACTTCCCTACTTGATCAATTCTACCCTCATCAACAATTCTTATACTCAATAATTTGAGGCTTGGTCTAAATCCTTCCTTAGTAGGTGCTTGAATGTTTTTCTTTCTCCTTGTAGCTCACGAGGATAGATGACTAGCACGCATTTCTTTCTTTTTTTTGACTATTGTCTTATACTTCAAAGGAGTATTAGAATCACTAGTTTCTTTGGGTGTAGAAGGAGTGTCATCAGTTATATCCTTCTGACTGTCATCTTTTTCAATTTTTATCTTCTACATCTTAGGATCTTCTTGTTCTTCTACTACTATTGGATGTTTCATTTCCAAAGCAATCTTTTCTTCCCTTGCCTTGTCAAGGTTTACTTGGGATACACCATGAATCCTTAAGATCTTTGATGTGACTTTAGCAACCTTTCTTTTTGTTGTTGTGCTATTAAGCTTTGCATCTACTTCTCTGGTTTTCTCCTCATAGGTTCCCCACCTAGGTTCATTAGGATCTTTGGGGGCTGAAAGTAGTACTTGTGCATATGCTTCAAGAACCTGTTCCTCTACCTCATAGCCAAGTGGATGAATCCACTTAGTTCTTGGTTCAACAGCTTCCATACAAGTTGTATCTATCTCCACCATAAAACAAATTGTATCCTTGTATTTTTCCACAATGCTCTTTGGAATTCTATATCTCGTTTGCATCTTGACCCTAAAGGTCTTCAATTCCAATGTTATATAATCCCTTAATGTGCGTTCAATGGATGCTTTGTTGGATATTTGAGGCATGGTTGGAATTGTCTTGACCAAATACAAATCTGATATCTTCCCAACAATATGAAGTACATGTAAATGATTAGTGACCCAAACCTGAATATCTTTGTCTTGTCATGCTTAATAGCCTTGATGTTATCAATCAACTGTGCACGCAAGATCGCACACAAGTTGAATTCCCCATCTTCCTTCACAAGTTTGATGGCTGCTAGAATAGTGCTTGCAGACACACTATTCACCTGGGTGATGTGATGAAACTTGTATCCCAGTATCATTGACATCAATTTGATGTTTTCTTGTTCAATAGGCTCTATTTTCATGTCACGCCTATCACTCCTTGACTTACATGTTTTCTCAACCATCTTTCTAACATCCTTGCCCATAGGAAGGATGGTGCCTATCCTAGAAAGGCTTGTCATCTCATGTATCAAGTCACTGGTGATTCTTACTAGTACATCACCAATCCAAAACAAATCATCATGAATCTTGCTCAATAAAATCTTTATCCATTCCATCTCATAGATTCATATGCCATAGCATAATCAATAATTGGGTAATCATTCAATTTAGCATATTCATCCATGAATGTTTTATCTAGCTTCAACATGGTGTCCATGTGCACTTTTAGTCTATCCAATCTGACTAGTTCCTTATTACAGTAGATATATGACCTAATGTCCTCCACATGCATGATGCCCATAGGTGTGCGGGAGAAAGCTCCCTCTAAATCATCTAGGGTTGATTTAAATGGATGTTTCTTGAAAACATATCTCTTCTTCTGAGCAACATCATAAACAATGGGAGTGGCCATGACTTACTTGTAAACACTTTCCAACTAAACTCCAAGATAATCTGAAGGCTTTTGAATCAGTGCAATGAGCGTAGGGTTTCTACAATTGACCAAATGCACTATAAACACTGATAGATCAATCTCCAAGTCTTCAAAACAACTTCCAAGGCTCTTTCTTCTCTGCAATCGCTCTGAATTTGAATGCAATGAGTGATTAAACAACTTTTTGTGTACTTAAAAGTGAAAATTCTACCATTAATGCAAGTTGTGTAAACTAGGCTATCACTTCAAAATTTGCAACTCGAGTTCTGCTAACAATCAACATGTGTGCTTTTACACATAGGTACCTTTATACTCCAAAAGCTTAAGTCCAAAGGTGCTTACTTTGAGGATGAGTATACTAGCCATGTAGGGGTCTAGAACTAAATTAGCTCCCCCTATGACCCTGAGGGCCATTCATCTAGATGTAGAGGGTGCGTCCACTTGGGATGCATCCAATACACTCTCATTAGTCTTGTCCTTCCTTTTCTTTGACCAAATCATGCTTGCATCATCTGAGGCTTTGACAAAATTAAATTCTCCTACAGGATCCAAAACTGATTATTCGGCCTTTTTAGGGCTTCCTTGACCTTGCGTCCTTGATCTACAGAACTTTGAGATATGTCCAGCCTTTTTACAAGAGTGACAAATGACTGGAGGTCTTATATTCCTCAGCACATTGACATAAGTCACCATTCTACATTATTTTGTTATGTGACCATTATAGTTACATATCTGGCATGTAACATTCTAAGCACTTCTTACATTTGTTTGATTTTGATCCCTCTGATCTTGTTGAATCCTATTCTTCTTGCTAGTCTTGCAATTCATAGCTCTATGACCAAATTTGTTGCATGAATAATAGTAGCCATTAAAAGGTCTTATGTTTATATAGTTCCTTGTAATGTGTCCATGCTTGTTACATGTAAAACAAGTGTTTTCTACTTTCTTGCACTCATTCTTAGGTGGTCCACCATTCTCTATGTTTTGATCTTCAGTCTCCTTAGCATCAGTAGAGTCCTTTTTTGAATCCTTTCTTGCTCACATATTGTCCATCTGATTTTGTGCTTCATTGTATCCAATACAACTGGTATCTCCTTTGGCTCTTCTTGCATACAACTGAGATTCTATCAAATCATAACTAGTGTGTAATTTGTCAATATGATTCTTTGCTTCTTTCAATTTAGACTCCAAACTTTCTTTGCTATTCCTTAGTTCCAAAATTTCCATGTTTTCTTGCCTTAGTTCTTCATTCAACTGAAGGTTTTCTTTGATCTGTTCATCATAGAATTGTTGATTATTAGTCAGCTTATCATCAACCTCTTCAAGTTATTATTTTAAGGATTTGTTTTCTTCATTGAGCTTGTTGACCATTGTCCCTAGATCACTGGTAGAGCATTCTTTCAAATCTTTCCTTAGCTTTTTGATGACTAATTAAGCATCACTGAGTCTATCCTTTAGTTCTTCAGATTCTCTTTTTGACTTGTCCCAGTTTTCAAGAGTAGCTTCAAGATTTTTTTTCAGATGTTTCATTTCTACTTTGTCCATGATCTCCTCAAGTGGTTAAACTTATATGTTGAGGACCAGAGCTCTGATACCAATTGTTAGGAATGGGAACACTATGAGGGGGGGGGGGTGAATCAGTGTTCACTATATTTTAACTTTTCACTTTAATATTTATGCTGAACTTAAATGCTTAAGTACTAAAATAAACATTCATATAAACATGAAACATGAAATCAACACATGACACCAATATGGTTACGGGGAAACCCAAATAGGTAAAAACCCCGGTGGGAATTGACACCCACTAATATTCTGCACTAGTGTTTTATGATCCTTGTTAGAAGATCCTTTACCCTATTAGGGGAGAGGATGCACTATCCAAGAGCTCATTGCTCAAGTGGTGAAGGCTAAAACCTTCTGATATTAGATACACACTATATCTACCAGGTGAACTATCACTATGACACTCCTTTTCAGATCAGTTCCTTTGATGAGCTAATGCTTTGACCTCTAGAAAAGCTCTAATACATCTTCTAGTGTCTTCGCACACTTCTTCTCTACTTATTATATCTCTATCTTGACTTCCATATCAAATACAATGGGCACACCTTATATTTGTATGTTCATACAAAATACACAATTAGGTTGGGCCAACTGACTGTAACTTTTTCATCCTTACACATCTGATCATGCACTCATAGAATAATAAATAATATATTCTAACCAACTTAACTTCTAGGGTGCATACCATAATTCATCCATACAGACGTGCGTTGATGCTCTGAGCTACAGGAACTCTGTACACTATCCAGTCTTCAACACTTAACCAAATTCTGATCTTTACATCAAGTGCGCTAACTCCAAACTGCTATATAACTTTTTTGCCATAATGACAACACTATATCTAGTCATATACTTTAGAATATACAACTTGCCAACCTTATGTACTTGAATTGTAATATCTGGCCCTAACTAGGAAGTCCTTACAACCTAGTATGTATAAGTCAATTTGAATGAATATACAAAGTTGATTTACATTCTCTCTCACCTATGTGTTTGTTGCTTCCTAGTGTGATCTATGCAAGGTGGATCTAGTTAGGGTGTGCCTTTGGCCCATCTCCTCCTCCTCCCTTGCATCAGGTGGTATCAAAGATGAGGCAAGATCTGGATCTAGGTTTGCAAATCTAGGTTTAAGGGTTCCTTCTTGTCAAACCCTAGTTGATTTGTTGTGGAGAAGTAGATTGTGATCTAGCTTGCAATTTCAGAGGGTTTCAAGATGGTTTGTGGGAGGTGAGATGCAGATCTAGGATTTGCAAATATGTTGAGACAACTTTCTACTAGATTAGAAGTTGTTGAGATAGCCTAATGAAGAGGAAGATATCTTGAAGATGTTAGTGATGATGAAATTTAGGAAGAAGAAGGTGATGTAGAACATGCACCAGTGATGGATCAAGGTGAGGAAATATTGTTGAAGGCTTTGACAAATCTGAAATCTATACCACATTTCAATCCTCTTGAGTATAGTGGAAAATTGGATATAGATGAATTGGTGGACTGGATCACTGAGATGGAAAAGTAGTTTGAATATGATAATGTCCCTAAGGAAAAGAAGTTGAAAATTGCAAGTGCAAAGCTGAAGAGTCATGCATCCTTGTGGTGGGAACATCTGCAGTTGGATAGAAAGAGGAAAGGGAAAGACAAAATTAAGGTATGGAATAAGATGGTGAATAAGTTGAAAGGAAAGTTCTTACCTTGTGATTATCATATTAACCTAGTTAGGTGAATGAAAAGTTTGAGGTAGAAAGATAGCTCGGTAAGAGAGTATACTGAGGAATTATATAGATTAGATATCCGATCTAGACATGATGAAGATTATGTGGAAAGAATTGCTAGGTACCTGAATGGATTGAAAGTTGCCATCCAAGAAGAAAACAATTTGGTGAAGTTGGAAAAAATTGAAGAAGCTTATTAATTTGCATTGAAAGATGAGGATAAATTGAAGAAAAGATATGACCAAAGACAAAGAGGTAGAGGTGGTAGATTACCTAGAGGAAGAGGTAGATCTTATGAAGAAAATAGTAGATCTAAACTAGAAAAGACAAATATGGATAAAGGAAAGACTGAGTGGAAAGGTAAAATTTCATCTAGAGGAAGAGGCAATAATTACCGAGGTGGTTATAATAGAGGTGGTTTCAAAGAAACTTATTACAATTTCGAGAAGAAAGACATAGATCATTTGGGTGCACACATGCAAGTAAGAAGGTCAGTAGCAGTAGAAATGCTTCGGTGCAACAAATGAACCTAAGAAGGAAAAGAACTTGATGGTAAGGAGAGCACTTTGGAGTGAAAGTAATAAGGAAGATCTAGTAAGGAAAAAAAATTTCAAGACCAGATGTAGATTTTTTGATGAAGTCTCGAAGGTAATAATTGATAGTGGAAGCTTAGAGAACTTGGCATCTGAGGAAATGGTTACAAAGTTGTACTTGAAAAGGTTGGAACACCCAAAGCCCTATCAGATTTCATGGATCAAGGATGAGCATACACTCTTGGTAAGTGGACAATGTTATGTGAATTTTAAAATTGGAAAGTACTATGATAAGGTTTTATGTGAGATCATGTGTATGGATTGTTGTCAAATTTTTTGGGGTAGACCTTGGAAATATGATAGACATTCTATATATGATGGGAGATTGCATAAATATACTATTTGGGTTGATGGGAGAAGACAAATCTTGTTACCTTTGATTGAAGAACATATTAGTAATGTTTTTACATCTATGAAAGTTTTCTTGATGGAAGGAAGAAAGTTTTTTAATGATTTGAAGAAGAATGATGTATGTATTTTTGTGATCCCTAACAAACTGAGTAAGAAAATAAAGGATATCATCCCTAAAGAGATTGATAAGTTACTCACCAAGTATAAAGAGATCATTTTTTATAATGTACCTGATGGTTTTCCACCAAAGAGAAGCATTGATAATTGCATGTATTTAATCCCTAGAGCTAGTTTACTGAATAAGGAACCACATCGGTTGACACCTACCAAGAATCAGGAATTGAACTGACAGATTCAAGAATTTTTGTAGAAAGGTTTGATCCAAGAAAGTTTGAGTCCTTGTGTAGTACCTATTGTATTGGCACCTAAGAAGAATGGAGAATGGAGAATGTGTACGTATTCCAGAGAAATCAACAAGATAACAATAAAATATAGGTTTCCTATACCAAGAATGGATGACATAATGGATAGTCTGACTGGAGCAAAGTATTTTACCAAGATTGATTTGAAAAGTGGGTATCATCGTATCAAAATTAGAGAAGGTGATGAGTGGAAGACTACTTTTAAGACAAAAGAAGGTTTTTATGAGTAGTTGGTTATGCCTTTTGGTTTAACTAATGCACCGAGTACTTTTATGAGGTTGATGAATGAAGTTTTGAAGAAATTCTTAGGTAAATTTGTGATTGTATACCTAGATGATATTCTGATATTTAGTAAGACCAAAGAAGAACATTTGTTGCATGTTAAACAAGTATTGCAGAGGTTGAAAGAAGAAAAGTTGTTGATTAACCTGAAAAAGTGTTCTTTTATGCAAGAGGAGATTGTGTGTTTGGGATTTGTGATTTTAGCTGATGGTTTGAAAATGGATCCTAAAAAGGTTGAAGCTATTTTGAATTGGCCTACACCTGAGAATGCTAGTGAGGTAAGATCATTTCATGTTTTGGCAAGTTTTTACCAAAATTTCATTAGGAATTTTAGTTCAATTTGTAATGCTATGACTGAGACTATGAGAAGAGATAAAAGAGAATTCAAGTGGACACATGGAGTTGATAAAAGTTTTGAGATTCTAAAGAAGAAGGTTGTTGAATTGCCTGTGTTAGTATTGCCTAATTTCAATAAGGTATTTCAATTGGAATGTGATGCAAGTGGTAGTGCAAGAGGAGTTTTGTTGAGTCAAGAAGGTAAACCTATTGCTCTCTTTATTGAAAAGTTGAATGATGCAAAAATGAAATATTTTGTGTCTAATCAATAATTCTATGCTATTGTTTAAGCCCTAAAGAAAGGGAGATATTATTTGATACTGAGTGAATTTGTGGTGTATACTGATCATAAAGCTTTATAGTATTTGGGTATTCAAAATAAATTGAATTAGAGACATATGAAATGGGTTGAATATTTACATAGTTATACATTTATGATAAAGAATAAGAGTGGAGTCACTAACTAAGTTGTTGATGCATTGAGTAGAAGGAGATCTTTGATGACCAAGATGAAAATTGAAGTTCTTGGTTTTGATGGCATGAGATATTTGTATGAATTTGACCTTGATTTTTCTAAGCCATGGAGAAAGTGCAGAGCACCTTTTCAAGATCAACCGAGTACAAAATGGGAAGAATATTTCATTCAAGGAGGTATGTTGTTTAAAGTTATTTAGTTGTGTATACCGAGAGGATCAATGAGAACTAATTTGATAAAGGAGAAACATAGTAGTGGTTTGGTTGGATACTTTGGTGTTGACAAGACATTGAATTTACTTAAGGAGAAATACTTTTGGCCACTGTTGTACAAGGATGTTCAAAAAGTTGTGAAAAGTTATGGAATTTGTCAAGTTACAAAAGGAGTAAGTCAGAATATTGGATTGTATACACTGATTTATGTTCCTGAGAAACCTTGGATTGATATCGGTATGGATTTTGTTCTTGGCTTACCGAAGATAGTAAGAGGTAATGATTCTATATTTATTTTTGTGGATAGATTTTCTAAAATGGCACATTTTATACCCTATAGAAAGACATCAGATGCAGTACATATAGAAGATCTTTTCTTTAAGGAAATTTTTAGATTGCATGGATTACCGAGGAGTATCATCTCTGACCGAGACAGTAAAATTGTTAGATACTTTTGGAAGACCCTTCGGAGAAAGTTTGGCACCAAGTTGAAATATAGTTTTACATTTCACCCATAGATTGATGGACAAACAAAAGTTGTGAATAGAAGCTTGGGTAATCTTTTGAGATGTTTAGTTGGAGACACACTGAGTAATTGGGATTCTATGTTGGCACAAGCAGAGTTTGCATACAATAATTCAGTGAATAGGAGTATTGGAAAAACACCTTTTGAGATTGTAAATGGCATACAACTAAGAGGTATATCAGATTTGAGGGATATTGTTCATGAAGGAAAGAGAAGTGTTGGAGTAAAGTTTTCTGATTACATGAAGACATTGCATGAAGATGTGAAACATAAGTTGGAGAAAAGTAATCAGAAATACAAAGATAGGGCTGATAGATCTAAAAGACATAAGAATTTTGCAATCGGTGATGAAGTGATGGTTCATTTGAAGAAAGGCAGATTTCCTTTTGGAACATATGGGAAGCTGAAAATGAAGAAGTTTGGTCCTTGCAAGATTTTGAGGAAATTTGACAATGGAAATTCTTATGAGATTGAGTTACTTGATGACATGGATATATCACATGTATTCAACATTTCTAATTTGTATGAGTACCATGAGTCAGATGAAGAAATGACAGTACCAAATGATTATCCTAAGAAATAGATAGAAGAAGTTGAACAGATTTTGGAACAAAGAGTTAGCAGAAGTACAAGAGGAAAACAATATATGGAATATCTGGTAAAGTGCAATAATAGACCAATTGAAGACAATTCACGGATTTCACAATTTGAGTTGGATTTAGCTCAAGTTGTACCTGCTTCATGATTCAGAGAATCATTTCAAATAACCCCAGGTGTCTAATGCAGGAGCATCACGACTCCTTGGAAATCCTGTGTCACCAAAAACATGTTTGTGTTTTCTTGTGTTGCTCAGTTCCTACTTTGACTGAGTTCACTCGGTAGTTGCTCAGTTTAGTTTGTTAACCAAGTTGTTCAGCTATCTCTCTGGAACTCAGTTAATTCCCTGGCACTCAGTGATGCTTGTCTGGCACTCGATTATCCTTTCTTATCGAGTTGTTTGTTTTGGATTTATGTTGAGGCCACCTTGTGCAATTAATAATGGTTGTGGATTTAATGCTAGTATCTATCATTAGGAAGCATGTCGAGCTAGATTTGGTCATTCCTTCCATTGGTGGATCTAAAGGCCGATTAGTTTGGAAGCCTCTTTTATATATTGTAATCTTTGGTTGTAGTTTTGGAGAGTTAGTTTTTGGTAGAAGATAGAAGTTAGAATATTGAAGATAGTTTCAGATCCTTGCATGTTGGAGGACTTCTGTACTTAAATTGTAATATCTTGCCCTAACTGGGAAGGCCTTACAACCTGGCATGTATAAGTCAATTTGAATTAATATAAGAAGTTGATCTACATTCTCTCTCTTACTTGTGTGTTTGTTACTTTGATGTGTGATCTCTGCAAGGTGGATCTAGTTAGGGTGTGCCTTTGGCCCCTCCTCCTCCTCCCTTGCATCATATCTTTAGCCTTTTTCATCATCTCATTATGTTGTTGTTGTTAGAAATAGGAAATACTGAGAGGGGGGGTGAATCAGTATTTCACAAACTTTTACTTTTGCCCACTTATGGATACAACAGATTACTTTAGTGCATACAAATATTATCAAGCTAATTAATAGACATAGCAGTAAATAGAAAGAACTCATAACACATGATATGTTCTTGAGGAAACCCTGGCCAAGGGAAAACCCTGGTGGGGATGGTACCCACAAAGATCACTAATCAAAAGTATCCTGTTAGGGATATTGGACCCTGTTAAGAGTCTATTTACAATGTATAGTAGATCTATCCTGGTTAAAGGACTTTAGGCCTTTTTAGAAGCCTTAACCCTGTTAGGAGTTAGATTACAAAACTTGATCACTAGCTGAGCTCACTGCCCAAACAGGTAATACAAAATTTTTCTGACTATAATATGGTACTGCTTACAAATTCACATCAATAGCCTTTGCTTCTATCACAATATACAACTTTTGCAAGTTATTCTTTTCTTTCTTTTTACAAAAAACATCATACTCATTACATTTCAAGTATGCCTAATATATGAGTTATTAGAGCTAATAACTTCATATGGTCGGCTTCCAAAAAAATTATCCAAGGGTAAACATCTAGGATGTTGTCCCTTCATAATGTTAATTCATTATTTTGACAAGAAAAATAATCCCTTAACTCTTTCGCTAATACTGTCTCCAAAACTGTTATGTCTGCAAAATTGTCTTCGATAAACTTTGAATAACTTCGTCCGTACTGCTCCAAAATTTATGCGCACTGAGATGGGGTATCCTCATACTCTATAGAAGCTTTAGTTAACTACACAAAAAAAAAATTGCTCCAGTGGACGTCACCAACTAAATCTTCATTGGGTGCTCTGTCAGGATCACTATATCCATACTTAGACAATTTCTTCCTTCAACTTGCCATACTTGCATTCCAGATTCTACGCTCTTAGTAGAGATCATATGTTTCCATAATGACAACATCTATACATCCACATTAGCCAAATTTCCAATGATCTCCCCCTTTGTCATTGGTGGCAACATATGGGAAAATTGGCTAAGTGTGCAAACAAAACTTCAAAACACTTACACAAAATTGTGGCCAAATGTTATACAAAACATATACAATATTATACTCCATATAATAGCTCCCCCTATGAGTATCCTTCCTCAACATATTATCAATTTTATGCTATCTCTCCCCCTTTGACAATAATGACAAAGATAGGGTGTACAAAAATTTCAAAAAAAACTTGATACTTTGTTATCAGCTATTGCAAAGCCGGTAGGCTTGCAACACAGTCACCAAACTCTAACTTCCATGTTTCAAAATCTTTCTCCCATATCTTCTTGATGGATTCAGCAACATTGAGTAAGGTACTCAATCTGTATGCTGCTATCTGACAAACTTGCAGGGAATTAAAGCTAAACTTCTGAAAAGATGTCTTTGCTGAAAGACACTCCTTAATTTGGTCTTCAACAATTGAGGTCTTGATTGAGACATGCTCTCTCAAGATGTTAATCCTGATCATCTTTATATTCTTCTCCTCTGCTAACATTCTGATTTCATCATTTAACTTCCTTATGTTCTTCTCCACAGAACTTATCTTTACATTACGGCTTGTTAAGGTGTTTGTCTCAGCTGTAATTGCATCTATCTTCTCTCTAATCTTCTTATATTCTTCAACTGATAGGATTTCTGATTTTGTGCATTGTATATACAAACTCTTTCCAGTCTCAAAATGTTTCCTCAAATTCTTTATACATACATCCAAATTACCAATATCATTTCAAATATTTACACTTATATTTTGTTGCATTTCTGCTTCATAAGCTTCCTAAGCTTTTATTCTAGCAATATCCTTCAAGTTAGAAAATTCAGAGTCAAAAGAGTTCATTACCATTTTAGCTTTCTCAAGTGGATCTGAGTCAAATACCTTAGTGTTGATCACACTCTCAAGTTTCTCTGTCAAAACTCTAACTTTGCCTTCAAGGTCCTTCACCTTCTTATTCTTTCCAATAATTTTATTAAGAGATGTGATGAACTCAAGTTGATCATCATCTTCAACCTCTTTTCCAAGGTCTTCAAAAATTGAACCAATTTGTCTCTTCTTACTGCCAAGTGTGCTAATGTCTTCAACTAGTATAGAAGGTGCACTAGAGGTAGTGACCTCTGTCAAAATTTGTTTACCTTTAACTATCTGCTATGCTAGAACTGATTCTAATACAACTGGTGCTTCCTCTACCTCTGTATCCTTTTTTTATTCTGTAACCTTCTCTAGCTCTCCTAAAGCCAAATTGTCAACAATGTTTCCTAGATCACAAAACACTGCATCATCTGACTCTAGTGTCACTTTGGTGCCTTCAATGTCCATTGATTCTTGGCTAATATTGATATGTGAAGAAGATGGGACTTCTTCAATACCAACTTCCTCTGCATGTTGTTCCTCTGATTGCTTCTGCTGAGGATCTGATTCAACATGGTTTCCTGCAACTATATCTGCAAGAACTTGCATTACTACTTGTTTAGTCTCTTTCTGTACTTCCTCCTTTTTGCCTACCATTATAAGAATTGTTCTTCTCTTAGTTCTCAATAAAGTGCCAAGAGGCTTCAAGATTCTTTTCAAATGATCTTCATCCTGAACTTCACAGAATTGTCTGATTACATGTTCTCTCATCTTTGTGTCCTCTTCTTGTGCTCTCTATTTTCTATTCACAAGTCTGTTCTACAAATCTTCTGGGATCTTAACATGAATAGTGCTAAATTTCTTATTTGTCAAAATCATATGTGTAATCATTGCATTTTCAAAATTTAATCTGTCAAATGATCCATATAGATCATAGTATTTGTTTATCTTAGTGAAGTCTCCATGCTGCAATATATCTTCATTAACTCTTTCAATTCTTGGTTTCCAAGTTTTCTTCTTGACTGAAACTACATCATCATCTTTAATTTTTTCTACTTTTCTAGGTACAGGTGGTACAATCACTTTCTATCTCTTGCCAGGTCCTATTGCACTCTCTTTTACTCTTTTGCTAGGAATAGGAGAAAAGGATTTTTCCCTTTCAAATTTTTTAGGTTCTTCAACTTTTACCTTTACTACAATAGGATCAATAGGGTCTGCACTAGATGCCACAGGTGGAACTACAAGATTTTCACTTTGCTTTAAGGCTTCTATAGTCTTCTTAGCTATGTCAAACTCATGACTTGACATACCTGATTCTTTCAGTATTTTCTTTATAGTTGATTCAACTCTCCTACTAGATTGCTTCTTTTCTTTCAAACTTATTGCAGAGTTGAAATTCTCTTCATAGGTTCCAAACCTATTTGCATGACCATCCAACTCACACTTTAATAGTCTATTCACATATCCTACTATTTCTGCTTTAGATACTTCATAGCCAAGAGGGTCTATGAATTCCATTCTAGGCTCAACTACTTCAATGTAGTTGAAATCAATGTCTACCATAAAACAAATGTCATCTTTATGCTTTTCAACTAAGGATTGAGGAATCCTTGATCTGTTCTTAACCATATTTGAAAATTCTTCAATACAAGCTTCACACTGTCATTGACTTTATCAATTAGGTGCTTCATGTAGACTGAGTTTATTCTTTCCATTGTGTTCACATGTCACTCCAGTCAACTATGTAAGGAAATCTTCTCAAAATGTGGAAAAACATATAGGTTATCAGAGATGAAAACCTAAACTGTGTGTACTTAGCCTTCTTAATCTTTTCTAAGTTCTCAAACAACTGAATTCTCAGACTTTCACATAGGTCTACTTGTTTCTTCTCAATACACATAAGATAAGCTACATGAACCATTCTTGCAGCCATGTCATCTTCCCTTGAACTACCACATAATTTAGTTGTTAAGATCTTGCAAAGGTACCTAACATCATCTTGCTTAATCTTACTTATCACAATTCCTCTACCATTATAACTAGATCCAGTGTTGTCTAAGATAATCTTTCTCATGTTCTTTTCATTCAGTGGAATCTCTCCAACTTTTGATAATCCAATAACATCATGAATTAGGTCGGCAGTTATATCAATAACTCTATCCTCCATCCAGAATTTCCCATTGTGGATTCTACTTAAAATGATCTTGGTACATTCCTCATCATCAAATTCATACTTCATGGAATAATTGATAATTTCATTGTTCTCTAGGTGCCCATAAGCTAGTTTAACTGACATGTCTTGATTATACAATTTCCTGTAATCATCATTAAAATTTGCATCTCCCAAGGTTTCAAACTTGCAACCTAAATATCCTTTAACATTCTCAATGTGTAATACTCCGTCTGGTACGGATGATAGTGCTACTATGTCATCAATTTTAGCTGGTTCTACTGGTTCTTTCTTAATCTTAGGCCAATTCTTATCCTTAACATTATGAACCATAGAATTATCCATCTTATCAACTGATTAAGGATTGAAAAATACCTCAACTTTGCAAATCTAGGGTTTCAGTATGATCAGTGCTGCAAACTACTTCCAAACTTCTTCAAATCATCCTCAACTCACTTTTTCTTCTTTCAAATCTCTTTTCAATTTCTTTGAAATTGTAATAACTTCAATTTCAACCTAGTAACACTTCACATTAACTCAATCTGACATCGAATTCATTCATTTTGCTGCTAAAACCTCAAAAAGCTGATTCTACAAACCTATAACCATAAAACTTTTTGCGACCTTGCAAAACATAATATTTTCTTTTGTGCACTTAACCACAGCATTAGTACAACATAAAAAACCTATATCTAACTACGCAAAACTTAACTCATTCAAATTCCTAATCTACACTAATCCTAAGTCCTAAACTACAAAAACTTACATAATTTAAGTACTTAAAGAAGGGTCAGGTAAAGATTCATCCTTACCATCAGATACATTACCTTCCTGACTACTTTCAATGCTGAATATACCTCCTTGATCTGTGCCTTTATCAAATTTTACTTCATCTTTATTGCTACAACAACCTTTCTCTTTGTTTCCTGCATTTTCATTCCTTCTTGCATTGTTCCTAGGGTTAGGGTTATGATAATAACCTCCATTGTTCATTCTACAAACTCTTGCTGAGTGTCCAAACTTGTTGCATATCTGACAAATGATTCCATTGTTTCCAAATCTTTGTCCTTGCTGGTTAATCTGTGACCTACAATTTCTAGCAATATGTCCTACTTTGTTGCATGTAAAACATACTACCACTTTTCTTTTATTCATTTCTTCAATAGATCTCTTATCTACATTGTTAGTATTCCCAATCATTCTATTATCATAATTATTCAAAATTACTTTAGGTCTTCTACATTCGTTAGCTCTATGTCCAAAACCATGACAATTATAACAATGTCCATTAAGAGGTTTAAATTGCTTACCTATGCAATCTCTCTTCATGTGCCCAATAGTATTACAAGAAAAACATCTACCTTTGAATTCTCTTTGCATACCTTTAGATTATTCTTCCTATTTTGATTCTTCTTTCTTTGATTCTTCTTTCTCTCTAGGTGGTTCTTCTTTAGGTGGATCTTCCGATGTGTTCTCATCTAGCTTCATTTCCTCCATACTTTCAGATGTCTTTAGATTTGGCTTCTTACTTTCATGATTTGTTCTAAACATACTAAATCCAAATCCAATCTTATCAAAGAATGGTTCTCCAAAAGAAATTTGTTTTTTAGTCCTATCACCATTAGAATATAGCCTTTCAAGTTGTTGTTTAGATTGAGTCAATTCGCCTTTCACAATTTTATTATACTTCTCAAGTTCTGCATACTGCACTTTTACTTTTTCAGATTTAGATGTTACCTTTTCAAGTCTTGATCTCAGATCTTCATTCTCAATTTTCAATTTTTCATTATCAGATCTCAAATTTCCATCTTTCATACTAAGCTTCAGATTTACTATCTTCAATTCATGCTTAGGGATCTCATTTTCTTTTTCTAATTCATCACAATCTTCAACAAGAATATCAGATTCCTTTTCAGATTTCAGATCTTCAATCTTACCTTTTAATTTTTCAATAACATTCTTTGCATCTTCATACTTTCTTCTTAAGGAGTTTCTTTCATCAGTAAGCATATCAATCTATTCAAGAGCTTCTTCAAGATTCTTTTGAAGTTGATCCATATCCATAGAGATCTTACTCAAGCTGCTAAGCTTTTCTTGAATGTTCCTTCTTTGAGTAACTGTGCTCTGATACCAATTGTTAGAAATAGGAAATACTGAGAGGGGGGGTGAATCAGTATTTCACAAACTTTTACTTTTGCCCACTTATGGATATAACAGATTACTTTAGTGCATACAAAGATTATCAAGCTAATTAACAGACATAGTAGTAAATAGAAAGAACTCATAACACATGATATGTTCTCAAGGAAACCCTGGCCAAGGGAAAACCCTAGTTGGGATGGTACCCACAAAGATCACTAATCAAAAGTATCATGTTAGGGATATTGGACCCTGTTAAGAGTCTGTTTACAATGTATAGTAGATCTATCCTGGTTAAAGGACTTTAGGCCTTGTTAGAAGCCTTAACCCTGTTAGGAGTTAGATTACAAAACCTAATCACCAGCTGAGCTCACTGCCCAAACAGGTAATACAAAATGTTTCTAACTATAATATGGTACTTCTTACAACTTCACATCAATAGCCTTTGCTGCTATCACAATATACAACTTTCGCAAGTTATTCTTTTCTTTCTTTTTACAAAAAACATCATACTCATTACATTTCAAGTATGCCTAATATATGAGTTATTAGAGCTAATAACTTCATATGGTCAGCTTCCAAAAACTTTATCCAAGGGTAAACATCTAGGATGTCATCCCTTCATAATGTTAATTCATTATTTTGACAAGAAAAATAATCCCTTAACTCTTTCGCTAATACTGTCTCCAAAACTGTTCTGTCTACAAAATTGTCTTCGGTAAACTTTGAATAACTTCGTCTGTACTACTCCAAACTTTATGCACACTGAGATGGGGTATCCTCATACTCTATAGAAGCTTTAGTTAACTGCACAAACAAAAATATTTTTCTAGTGGACTTCGCCAACTAAATCTTCATCGGGTGCTCTGTCAGGATCATTGTATCCATACTTAGACAATTTCTTCCTTCAACTTGCCATACTTGCATTCCAGATTTTGCGATCTTAGTAGAGATCATATGTTTCCATAATGACAACATCTATACATCCACATTAGCCAAATTTCCAACAGCTGCTACATTTTTACTTCATTTATCATTTTTTGATTTTCTTCCCTCTGTACACTTATGTCTTCAAGTTTCCTTGATAACTCATTATTTACTCGGTTGATCTCCTAGCTTATAACAACCATCTGATTGGATATCTCAAAGTGATGCTCGATAAGTCTCAGTATCTCAAATTCCTTCACTTGTAATTATTCATTCATTTTTCTTCTATCTTCAATAGCCAAATTCCTCTCTTTTTCAACTTGTCTAGCATTATTCATCACCTCAATCATTCTTACCATTTGTGCTTCTTGACCGATCTATGAGGCTTTCACTTGTTCAATCAAATGAAGTTTTTTCTCAGATAAATTAGAAATTGCACTTTCAGATATATCAAATATACTGCCTGCACTAGATCTAATATTCTCAAATAAATCATCGATTTCTTATTCATGATAATCAGTCTTACATTGCTGAATAGCTATGTCCTTCCTCTGAATTAGTAAGTTTTTTAACTCATCCTTAGATTTCTTGTATTGCTCAATGAAGAGATGCATCTGAATTGTTTGATTCTCAATAGTCTTATCCAACTTGTATCTCTCCATCTCTCCATCTTTCCTCTTCAGTGGTTAAACTTCCAAATAAGAGATCTAGCTCTGACACCAATTGTTGGAATGGAAAGATGAGGTACTAAGAGGGGAGAGGAGAATCAGTACCCTTAAAAAATTTTAATTGAATACTCAATTTGTAAATAGTAGTAACTGACTAACCAATTGAATCCATTGTATGCAACATTCA
This sequence comes from Chamaecyparis obtusa, assembly GCA_027943335.1. Taxonomy (NCBI): domain Eukaryota; kingdom Viridiplantae; phylum Streptophyta; class Pinopsida; order Cupressales; family Cupressaceae; genus Chamaecyparis; species Chamaecyparis obtusa. The sequence goes on from BSBK01000411.1 coordinate 345,343, forward strand.
TTCAAATGATTTTGTAAATGTAAAGTGCATGAAATCAAACAATAGATAAATCATAAAATGTAAGACATACCACCAATATTTTGGTTATGCAAAAACCCTTGTTAGAAGGTAAAAACTATAGTAGGGATAACACCCACAAATTATTCACTACTACAGATAACAAAGTATGTCAGTTAAGGCTACAAGTTGTGATCACTTATGGTGATCTTACCCTATTAGGAATAACAATCAAATTGATTAGATCTACCTTGTGAAAGGATTTAAACACCACTACTTGAGTGTGCATTCGGTTAAGAGATTTACAAATAAACTATTAAGTCTACTCTATTAAGAGATTTTACAAACTCTGTTAAAATGATTAGAGAATAATAGAAAGTATCTATAAATGACAACTATACTTTGTCTGAATCAAATCTATGATATACTGAATAAATATCACCTCTATGTGTAGTAATATGTCCCATGTTCTGCTCGGTAGCCTTGGTTGCATTTGAATGAACTGAATTTAATATTTGTTTCTGATAACTACTCTTTCATGAAAACCTTATTTGAATTTTGATGTCTTGAAGGTGGCTACTACTTCAAGATCTCCTTCTTTGTATATGCTTGATTTCTTGTCAAAATGACATCAATTACAAATATATAGCAAACTACTATGATTGCCATGACCTAATTAGGTTTACAACATCTAAGAAAACCTAAGATCTATGGTGTACAAAATTAACCTAGATCTAACTATTACATATGAATCATCATTACATTTAATGATTACATCCATAATAAATAATCTTTAATCTTGGTAAAGCTTATAGATGTTTACATTTAAGATTGAAAAAGGTCATTGAAAGTGCTCATGTTAAGATTGATGAAAAGTTTATGGTTCAAGAAAGATATCATAATTACTCTATTGAAAATTTGGCTGAGTTCGATACATAGATGTTGTCATTATGGCAACATATGTTCTACATGAAGATCACACAGGGCAGAGATCAAGTATGACAGAGTGCAATGCAAAATTGTCTAAGTATGAGACAATGTGTTTTTGCCAGTGTACCTGATGATAGTTTTGTTTAGCGATGTTGATTGGAGTAAGTTCAGTGCTTGTGCACTTGAACATAGATTCCATGGTCACTATTGAAGACTCACCTAAAAGCACAAGTCAGTACGACATGTACGGAAGAAGTTATGACAGTTTTACTAAAGACAAGACAGTGTTAAGCCGACATGACAGGTTATGAAGATAGAATTGGTAAAGAGTTAAGGGATTATTTTGTTTATCAAAATAATGACTTGAAAATATAAAGGGATGACATCCTAGATGTTAACCCTTGGGTAAAGATATTTTTTAAGCTAACTGGAAGAGTTATTAATCTTAATAACTTGTATAAAGATGTAATGATGTAATGTAAAAAGGAGAGACATGATACGATATGTATGTAATAGCGATAGTGAAAGAGCAGTGAAGAGATATTAATGTGAAGTTGCAAGCAGTATAAGGTTATATACCTTGAACTATTTTTGTAATCAATGAATATTATATATTACTTGTTTGAGCAGTGGGCTCATCTGGTAATCATATTTTGTACTACCAACTCCTAACAGAGTTGAGGCTTCTAACAAGGCCTATAGTCCCTTAATTAGGACTGAGACACTATATACATGTAATAGACTCCTAACAGGGTCAACATCCTTAATGGGATACTTTTGATTAGTGGATCTTTGTGGGTGCCATCCCCATCGGGGTTTTCCCTTGGCCAGGGTTTCCTCGAGAACAAATAATGTGTTATGAGTTCTTTTGTTTTATTGCTATGCATGTTGTTTAGTTTCTTATGTTATGAATGTACAAAGATAATCTGTTATATCTATAATTGGGCAAAAGTAAAAGTTTGTAAAATATTGATTCACCCCCCCCCTCTCAGTATTCCCTATTTCTAACAATTGGTATCAGAGCTTAGTTACTCCGAAAAGAATCATTCAAGGAAAGCCTAGCAACTTGGGTAAGATCTCTATGGATATGGATCAGCTACAGAAGAATCTTGAAGAAGCTCTTAAATAGATTGATATGCTTACTAATGAAAGAGACACTCTGAAAGGAAAATATGATGATGCAAATAACCTCATTGAGAAACTGAAAAATAAGTTGGAAGATCTGAAATCAGAAAAGGAATCCAAAATACAAATTGAAGATTGCGATGACAACTTAGAAAAAGAAAATGAGATCATTAAACATGAACTAAAGATAGCAAATCTGAAGCTAAGTCTGAAAGATAGAAATGGCAAGAATGATGCAAATTTGAAATCTAAGAATGAAAATCTGAAGATAAAAAATGAAGAACTAAAATCTAAACTTGGTAAAGTAACATCTGAGCTTGAGAAAGTCAATGTGTAGTATGCTAAACTTGAGAAATACAATACAATTGTGAAGGGTGAACTGACTCAATCTAAGTAGAAACTTGAAAGACTATATTCAACTAGTGAGAAGATTGATGAACAAATATCTTATCAAAAACCATTCTATGATAAAACTAGTCTTGGATTCAACACATCTAAAGCAAGTGAAGAAAGCAAGTAACCAAATCTGAAAATGTCTGAAAGCATAGATGAAAAGAAATCTGATGAAATTGACAAATCTAAAGACACACCTAAAGAAGAAGAATCACCTAAATGAGAGGAGCCACCTAAAGATATGCAAAGAGAATTCAAAGGTAGATGCTTTGTTTGTAATACTGTTGCTCATATGAAGAAAGATTGCATAGGTAAGCAATTCAAACCCCTTAATGGTTATTGTTATAATTGTCATGGTTTTGGACATAGAGCTATTGAATGCAAATAATCTAAATTTGTTGAGAATAACAATAGTAGTAGAATTTTTAGAAGTACTAACCATGCAGATAAGAAACCTACTGAAGATATGAATAGAAGAAATGGAGTACTATGTTATAGATGCAACAAGGTTGGACACATTGCTAGAAATTGCAAATCATAGATAAATCAACCTGGACCAAGATAAGGAAATAATGGAATAGTTTGTCAGATATGTAACAAGATTGGACATACAACAAGGTTTTGCAGAATGAAAAATAGATTTTTTTATCCTAATCCTAATCCTAGAAGTCGTGCAAGGAGAAATGAAGATGCAAGTAACAATCAGAAAGGATGCTATAATAATTTAGAAGAAGTGAGGTTTGTTAAAAGTAGAGAGCAAGGAGACATATTTAGCACTGAAGGTAACCAAAAAAGTGAAGTATCAAGTGGTAAGAATGAATCGATACCTAACCCATCTCTAAGTACTTAATTCATGAAAATTACAATAGAATAGGAACTTAGATTAGTGTAGGAGTTGATATATGATGAATTGAGTCTTGTGTAGTTAATGCAAGGTATTATATGATGTAATGATGCTATGGTTAAGAGCACATAGAAAAATATTATGTTTTGTGAGATCGCAAGGATTTTTAAGTTTTGCAGGTTAACAGAATCAACTTTTTAGAAAGAAGCGGCAAAAGAATTGAATGTGATGTCAGATCTATGTGAGATAGGAATGATAAAAGGTTATGATTAGTATTATTTGATCATCTAAGTGAATACAATTGTTAAGGATATCTAAGAGTAGTGATTTGAAGCATTTTTCAAGGATGTGGTGAAGGATTTTTTGTGTCGAATCTACGCAAGCCCTAAAATCATGGAATCAAGGTATTTTACTTGACAGATCTTTAAATCGATTAAGGAATTAGTAGAAGTCATAGATGTTTCTTTGATTCATAATGTTAGAGATAAGAATAGACCTAAGATGAGAAGGGAACCAATAGAACCCTTGGAAGATGATCCTAAGTTAGCTTTATCATCTGTACCTGATGGAGTTTTACATATAGAAAATATCAGAAGTTATTTGGGATGTAAGCTAGAGAATCTCAGTGATAGTGATTTCATAGAAGAATATCAGAAGATCTACAATCAGGATATGACATTGAAAGTAGGGTTTGAGAATTTGAAAGATAATGAAATTGTTAAGGATGCCTTACAATATGAGTTTGACAATGAAGAATGTACCAAGATTATTTTAAGAAGAATTCATAATGGGAAGTTTTGGTTAGATGACAGAGTGATAGATATCATAACTGACCTAATTCATGAGGTAACTGGTCTTTCTAAAACTAGAGCCATTCCTTTGAATGATAAGAACATGAGGAAAATAGTTATAGATAACACAAATTCATCTTACAATGGCAGGGTAATAGTAATTTGCAAGATTCAATAAGATGATGTTAGATATTTGTGTAAGATCCTTACAACTAAGTTTTTTTATAACTCTAGAGAAGATGACATGGCAGAAAGAATGATACATGCAGCATATTTAATGTGTGTTGATAGAGTACAAGTTGACATGTGTGAGATTTTGAGAATTCAATTATTTGAGAATTTGGAAAAGATAAAGAAGACTAAGTATTCTTAGTTTAGATTCTCATCATTGATCACTTATATGTTTTTCCATTTGTTGAGAAGATTTCCTTACACCATTGGAAATGATTGGAATGATGGCCAAACCACAATGGAAAGGATTAACAAAGTGTATTTTAGGCATGTTATTGATAAGATAAATGAAAGTGCAGTGTTGGTAATCAAAACATTTCAGAATTTGATGGCAAGAAGAACAAGGATCCCTCAATCCTTAGTAGAAAAATATAAAAATGAGATATGTTTCATGGTTGATACTCACTTTACATACATTGAAGCAGTAGAACCTAGAGTAGAGTTCATAGACCCTCTTGGCTTTGAAATCTCTGATATTGAGATAGAAGAATATGTGAGTAGACTACTTAAGAGCAAGATAGACATTCACAGTAATAGGTTTGGAACCTTTGAGGAGAACTTTAACTCCGCAAAGAGTATCCTTGAAGAGAAGCAGTCTAAGAAAAGAGTTGAAAGTACAATCAAGAAAATATTAAAAGATACAGGAATGACTGGACATGAGTTAGCCAAATAGACAGCAACAACAGTTAGAGAAATTGGATAGCAAGAAGTTTTGTCTGCACCACCTTTATCATCAGTTGTAGTATAGCAAGTAGTGACACATGTAAAGGTAAAAGTGGAAGAAATAGAGAAAGATTAAGAAGCAATAAAATCTACTAGATCAACCTCCTCCACACCTAGTAAAATATTGAAAGAGATTGCTACTGGATCGAGTAAGAGGTAGAAGACATTAGTGCCACCAATTCCAAGAAAAATTGTAAAGATTAAAGATGATGAAGATACTCTTGTTAAGAAGAAAACTTGGAAACCTAGAATTGAAAAAGTAAATGAATAGATTATACAAGATGGAGACTTTACAAAGATGAATAAATATTATGATCTATATGATTATGTAGAAAGATTGAATCTAGAAAATGTAGTGGTGAAGCATATGATTTTGTCTAATAAGAAATTTGATACAATTCAGGGTAAGATACCTGATGACTTGTATAAGAAGCTTGTAGACAGAAAGAAAAGAGCATCAGAGGAAGATATAACTATAAGAGAAAATTTTGTAAGAAAGCTATGTGATGTGAGAGATGATGAACACTTCAAATAGATCATGAGGGATCTGAACACCCATCTGAGAACCAAGAAGAGAACTATCTAGATTATGGGAGGTAAATATGAAGAAATTAACAAGGAAATAGAACAAGAAATTTTTAAGGTTATGACAGAGAATGCTGGAAAACCATCAGTTGCAGCAGAACCTACATAGCAAGTAAAAGAAGCAGAATAGCAGGACATTCCCTCTCCACCAGCCATCAATATTGAGGATGGAGATATGAATTTTGAAGGAACAAAGATCACTTTGGATAGTGATGATAACCTATTTAAGAACCTTGAAAACATTGTTGACAATTTGGCTTTTGAAGAGAAGGACAATACCAAAGGAGAAGAGAGGACAAAAACCAGAACTGTAGAGCCTATAGTGATAGAAAAACAAGTATCTATTCCCACTCTTGAAGAAATCGGTCTTACACCTGAAACTGGTAAGAAAACTCAAATTAGTTCTATATTTGAGAATTTGGGAAAGGAAGTAGATGATGATGATCAAATGGAATTGATCACATCTTTGAACAAGATTATTGGGAAGAACAAGAAAGTAAAGAGTCTTGAAGGATGCCTAAAGGAGCTTACTGAGAAGTTACAAGGAGTTGTAACCACACAAATTATAGAAGTTGACCCTTTGGAAAGAGCAAAGAAAGTAATGAACACATTTAATGATGAGTTTACCAACTTATCTAATATTGCAAAGGTAAAGGCTCAAGCAGCCTATGAGGCCAAAATTATTTTGGACATAAGTCAGAACATCAAGAATGATATCAACATAAAAGATTTGAGAAGGAATTTAGAAAGAGGAAAATCTTTGTACATTCAGTCTACAAAATCAGAGAACCCGATAGCAGAGGAAGTGCAGAAGATGAAGACTAAGGAAGTAGAAATTCAAACTGAGATAAACCTTCTTTCAAGCCCTAATGTGAAGGTACTTGATGTTGAGAAGAAAATCTGCAAGATTTATGATGAAATAAGAATTTTATGAGATGACAAGGACAGGAAGTTGAAGAGATTCTCTCTTTTAAGAGAGCATGTTTCTACAAAATTGAGCATTGTTGAAGGACAACTGGAAGAATGTCTTTCATCCAAGACATCTTTTCAGAAGTTTAGTTTTCAAAATCTCCAAGCATGTGAAATTGCATCTAATGGATTGTGCACACTACTCAGTGTTGTAGATTCGATTAAGAAGTCATGGGAGAAAGAGTTAGAGGCCATGAAGATTAACTTTGTAGATTATGTTGCAAGCCTACAGGCTTTGTATATTGAATCTAGGTATAACACTCTTGTCTTAACACAGTTTTGTCACCCTCCTTACTTTTTTTTGTCATTTTTGTCAAAGGGGGAGAGATATATAGAAGAAAATTGATAAGGATACATACTCTTAGGGGGAGTACAATATATAGATAAGATTTATGGAGTCATAAGGATAGTTTATACATATTTTGTACTATGGCCACAATTTTGAAATTTTGAAGTCTAAGACTTAGCCAATTTTCTCATATGTTGCCACCAATGATAAAGGGGGAGATTGTTAGAAATTTGGCTGAGTTGGATACATAGATGTTTTCATTATGGAAACATAAGTTCTACATGAAGATCAAACAGTTCAAATATCAAGTATGACAGAGCGCAATGCAAAATTGTCGAAGTATGAGACAGTGTGTTTTTGCCAATGTACCTGATGACAATTTTGTTTAGCGATGTTGATTGGAGTAAGTTCAGTGTTTGCACACTTGAACATAGATTCCATGGTGACTATTGAAGACTCACTTGAAAGTGCAAGTCAGTACGGCATGTATGGAAGAAGTTATGACAGTTTTACTATAAAGATAGTGTTAAGCCGACATGATAGGTTATGAAGACAGAATTGGTACAGAGTTAAGGGATTATTTTGTTTATCAAAATAATGACTTAAAAATATAAAGGGATGACATCAGATGTTAACCCTTGGGTAAAGATATTTTTTAAGCCGAATGGAAGAGTTATTAATCTTAATAACTTGTATAAAGATGTAATGATGTAATGTAAAAAGGAGAGACAAGATATGATATGTATGTAATAGTGATAGTGAAAGAGAAGCAAAGAGATATTAATGTGAAGTTGCAAGCAGTATAAGGTTATGTACCTTGACCTATTTTTGTAATCAGTGAATATTGTATATTACTTGTTTGGGCAGTGGGCTCATCTAGTAATCATATTTTGTACTACCAACTCCTAACAGAGAGGAGGCTTCTAACAAGGCCTATAGTCCCTTAATTAGGACTGAGACACTATATACCTGTAATAGATTCCTAACAGGGTCAAAATCCTTCATAGGATACTTTTGATTAGTGCATCTTTGTGGGTGCCATCCCCACTGGGGTTTTCCCTTGGCCAGGGTTTCCTCGAGAACAAATAATGTGTTATGAGTTCTTTTGTTTTATTGTTATGCATGTTGTTTAGTTTCCTATGTTATGCATGCACAAAGATAATTTTTTATATCCATAATTGGGAAAAAGTAAAATTTTGTAGAATACTGATTCACCCTCCCCCTCTCAGTATTCCCTATTTCTAACATACTCACCCATGATTGAAGAAGAACCCAGACCCTCCACTAGTGAGATAGTTATTGAAGAAATGTTTGATAGTATTGATTTGCTATTTAATGACCCTGAAACAAGTGAAGTAGAAACTCCTAAGGCAGATAAGCCAATATCACCTAAAGCTATGAAGTTTACATCTAGATATCATTCTAAGGATGACATCATTGGAGATCAGAGCAGAAAATTCACAACAAGATCACAAGAAAAGAGTTCTGCAAGAAATGAGGTGGTATGTTTACTATCTCAGATTGAACCCTTAAGTGTTGAAGATGCATGCAATGATTCAGATTGGCATGATGCTATGAAAGAAGAACTAGATCAGATTATCAAGAATGATACTTGGGAACTGATGAACTACAACTGATTTAGAACCTGATTGAAGAACTATGATTTGAGATCACCGAGCAGATTAATTAGATATGTAATATGATTAAATCATTATTGTGTTGTCATTGATGTCAACTAGTTTGACAATACTTATCTTTTAAGTTACTATACTGAAACATCTGTAGTAAAGGAGTGAAAGAGATGAAGAACATAAATATCTACATGAGGAAGATGGATATGATAGATGAGGATAAGGAATACATTGAGTAACTTGTTGATGAGTCTATGACTTCATGTTATTGACTTGATTATGTTTCATTCATCTATGATGAGGAAAAGAGCCGAAAGACACAAAGCAACATTGTCGATTGATGAAGAAATTTAGTATACATCGATGGAGTGTAGTGTATACCGAGCACAGTGTTAACTGAGGTTGTGTTCACCGACACATTTCTTTGTTAACCAAGAAGAACAGAATGAACTAAACAACTAGTTTAGCTGATAAGATTGATGAGCTGGCAAGTGTATGATTACAAGGTAACAGATAAAGTTTGTTACACAGATCAATGGCTAATAAAATTTAGGAAAGACCTAAAGGATGAGAATCAATCATGTTATTGACACAAGTATCGAGGTATGTTTCAGAGGCAAAATCAATGAAAAATGATTAAGCGTAAAAATTTGATGGAGTAGAAGAAAATGGTTTACATGTCTATATAAGAGACTAGAGATTGCACTACAAGGTGGTGATGCCGGAAGAGAAGAAAATTGTAGAATCATCACATGAACAATTTTTTGTGCATTCTGATCATATTGGTTAAGGAGAACCCTACTACAGAGCATTATCAAGTGACAAAGAGTGATTACCGATGGACAATAAGTTGATATATTGTTGAGACAAAATTGATTTATTGATTAGAAAGATTTGTATGAGGTGAACATTGATCTGTAATTTGCAATTGAAGTTGTACTAAGTCAGATCACCTAGTGTTAAATATTTAACCATTGTACATAGTCAAATCTCTTAATTGAGTAGACTAAGAAAGTCTTGTTATGTATCATTCATAGAATGAACATTGTTATCTTGTCAACCCCAGAGTGACTGTTGGTTGGACGATAACAGTTGGTCTTAAATCCTCTAACAAGGTCACACCTAATAGTGTGTTTGTAACCTTTAACAAGGTTGGTCTTCACTGACCTCACTTCAGAAGAGTGAATATTTTTGGGTTGCCGATCCCAAGTGGTTTTTCCCTTCACAGGGTTTCCACGTTAAATATCTTGTGTTATGTTTTGATTGTCATATTTACATGTTGTATATTTTAATTGATCAGTAACTGTTATAATTTTTAGACTGGTAATCGGTAAATGCACAAATAGTAAAAGTTTTAAGTTATCGAGCAGTAGTAATTGAAGTATTTTTTTTTGGATTATACATTTTGTGTTGGGACAGTGATTAATTGATTCACCCCCCTCTCAGTTATTCTAAAAATTGGTATCAGAGCGTTGGTTGTTTTCAATAGAGTATTAAGGACTTTAGTAAAAAGATCTCAAAATGTATAAAAGGGAAGTGCCAAAGCTAAACAAAGAGAATTTCATAGTATGGCAGAGGCAGATGAAGTGGCACATATCTGGAATTGGGAATGCTACAATAGAATTGATGGAGAATGGTTATATAGAACTGACACCAGGTCCCCTGACACTTGATCAACTGAAAGATAGGCATGAACACAATGTTACTATGATGGAACTTGTTGTTGCCTGCACTGATGTGAAATTTAAAGATATCAAAAGTTGTACTACTACAAAAGCCATGTGGGTAAACTTTCTCAAGTTTACAGTGGAGATGCAAATGTTAAAAGGTCTAGAGCATAAACCCTAAGAGGCCGATTTGATGATATGAAGATGAAAGAAGGTGAGAATATTGTGCAATATAAAAATAGATTGAAAGAAGTAGTACATGATATTAGAGCATTTGATGGAGTCATTAGTGAAGCAACAGTTGTTAGAAAAATACTCAGAACCTTATAGCCAGTTTACACAATCAGGATATCAGCTATTCATGAGACAAGGTCTGCATCTAGTAATGTACTTACACTTGACAATCTGATTGGTAAACTTACAACCTTTGAATTAAATAATTTTGATAATAGTGTTGTACCATCTATGAAGTCTTCTTTCATGTCTTCTTTGAAGATTAGTAAGTCTAGCAGGAATAATAAAAATGATAGTGACAGTAGTACTGATGATGAGCTTGATGAACTTGAAGCTCTTATGGCCAGAAGATTACCCAAAGGTAAAGGAAGGTATAGAGGTAAGCTACCTTTGGCTACTTGAATTGTAAAGAGGTTGGCCACATCACTACTAGATGTCCACATAAGAAAGATGATGATAGAACCAAAGACCGATCTGAAAGAAGCTATGTGAGAAGATTCAACAGAGGCTATCGACACAACAGAGATAGCAATGAAAAAGGGAAAAAGGTATGTTTCATAGCTTAAGATAATGAATCTAAATTTGATTCTGATGGTGATGTAGAAGTTGTATTTGTTGCTATGAAAGATGACTCAGAGGAAGAAGAAGAAAAATATGAAGAGACAACACTGATCTCTAAAGTTAAAAAAAACTATACATGGATCATAGACAGTGGCTGTACACATCACATGACTAGTGATGAGGAGAAGTTTGATCTACTTGAAGAATACAATGGAGGTTTAGTTAAGATGGGTAATGACACACCCTGTATGGTAAGAGGTAAAGGAACCTTAATGATAAATGATATGATAAAATGTGATAATGCTTATTGGGTAGATGGATTGAATGATAACTTGTTAAGTGTGGCACAACTAAATAATTCAAGTCACCAAATTGCTTTTGAGAGAAAGAAAGTGAAAATCTTTGATGATGGAGGAAGACTAGTTGGAACTAGAGCACAATCAAGAGGTAATCTATTTTATCTTGATACTGATGAGTCTTCTTGTTTGATGATGAAAAATGAAGATGCTTGGTTGTGGCATAAAAGGTTATGCCATGTGAACTTTGATAACATGATTAGGATCAGTAAAAGGAAAAGAGTTAGAGGGCTACCTAACTTGTCAAAACTGGATCATGTTGTGTGTCATGAATGCCAGAAAGGTAAGATGACTAAATCTAGTTCAAAAGTAAGGATTACTCAACAAAGAAGATACTTGAGTTGGTTCATACCGATGTATGTGGTCCTATGAGAACTTAGAGCTATTATGCTGATAAATACTTTATTCTTTTTGTTGATGATTATACTAGATTGATGACAATTATGTTCTTAAAAGAAAAATCTAAAGCATTTAAGATGTTTAAGTGGTATAAGGCTAAGGTAGAAAAGGAGATTAGTAAGGAATTGAAATGCCTAAGATCTGATAGAGGAGGTGAATTTATCTCTAATGAATTTACTAATTTCTGTAATGAGCATGGAATTAAAAGATAGGTCTCAACACCGAGGACACCTCAGCAGAATGGGATTGCTGAAAGAAGGAACAGGTCAATAGTTTACTATGCTAGGACATTGATGTTGCAAAAGAATGTTGCTCAGGCATACTGGAGGGAAGTTGTAAGTACAATAGTTTATGTATTGAACCGAGTACAATTAAAGAAGGACACCAACAAGACACCCTATGAGTTGTGGTTTGAACACAAACCTACTATAAGTTACTTCAAAATCTTTGGAAGCAATTTTTTTATTTTGAAAGATGAGAGAAATGGTAAATTTGACTCAAAAGGTGATGAAGGAATATTCCTAGGATATTCTAGTAAAAGAAAAGCATACAAATGTCTGAATAAAACTACTAATAAAATGATTGAAAGCACTAACATCCATGTTGATGAGTTTGATGAAAAGAACATAGAGGAAAGTACAAAGGAACTAGAAGAATATAGTAGATTCACTTACATTGAACAACTAGAGTATCTACCAAAGCCACAACCTGTGATAACCGGTCAGTAGGAAAATAATACCTAACAATAGGAAAGAGAAACCGATGAGTAGAATGGCCCTACCAAGCAAGCAAATGAATCTACACATGATGAATAGGAAAGGAGAGATAAGATACTAGTGAGTTTTATTAGAAGACACCATCTTGAATCACAAATCATTGGAGACAAACAAGTTGGCATGCAGACAAGGAGCAAAGCAAGACAAGGTACATGTCTAGTTTGTGATTATGAGCCCAAAAATGTGAAATTTGCATTAGAGAATAATGAATGGGTTAATGCAATGAAAGAAGAAATTGAATAGATAGAAAAGAAAAAAACCTAGACCTTAGTACCCCAACCTAAAGATAAGAATGTTATCGGTACAAAGTAGATATTTAGGAACAAGCTGAATGAGAATGGAGAAGTAACCAAAAATAAAGCTAGATTGGTATGCAAAGGATATGCATAGGAGGAAGGCATAGACTATGGTGAAACCTTTGCACTTGCTTCTAGATTGGAAGTATTTAGAAATATACTTGCATATGCTGCACACAAGAAATTCAAAGTATATCAAATGGATGTCAAGTCAACATTTCTAAATGGAATACTTGAAGAAGAAGTCTACATAGAACAGCCTGAAGGGTTTGTTGATCCAGAAAAGAAAGACATGGTATGTAGACTACATAAGGCTTTATATGGTTTGAAGCAAGCACAGAGAGCCTGGTATGAGAGGCTACATACTTATCTATTAAGTATAGGATTTGTTAGAACAAGTGAGAATAGAAATCTATATATGAAAGGAGATACAGATGATACAATTCTTATTGCTGAGATATTTGTGGATGATATCATATTTGGAGGTCAAGATCAAATATGTAAAGCCTTTGTTGATGATATGAGGAATGAGTTTGAAATGTCTATGTTCAAAGAGATTAAGTTCTTTCTTGGACTACAAGTGATCCAACAGAGTGATGGGATATTCATCACATAGTCTAAATACAGAAAAGAAGTATTGAAAACATTTGGCATGGAAGATGCTAAACCTATGGGAACACTGATGGCTACTAGTTGCAAATTGACTAAGGAAGATGAAACTACTGAGGTAAACTAGACACTATACCAATCAATGATTGGTAAGCTAATGTATGTAGTTCATAGTAGACAAAACATAGCTCATGCTATGGGAATATTTGCTAGATTTTTTGCTAATCCTAGAGAATCACACATGATTGCTACTAAAAGAATCTTAAGATACCTGAAGAAAATAGAGGACTATGGATTATGGTATCCTAAGGAAGGAAAGTTTGAACTCAGAGTCTATACCGATGCTAATGGGCTGGAAATGCGGATGACAAACAAAGTACCACGTCCAGAGGAGCATTCTTCTTTGGTGAAAGACTTGTTACCTAGACAAGTAAGAAGTAGGATTGCATTTCTCAATTTATAGCTGAAGCAAAGTATGTTGCTACTACTACAAATTGTTCAAATATTTCATACATTAAACAAGTTCTTGAAGGTATGAATGAGATAATCACTAAGCCGGTGATTATATACTATGATAACACCAGTGCAATTAATATTTAAAAGAATCTAGTGATGCATTCTAAGATGAAGCACATATCAATAAAGTATCACTACTTAAGAGAACAAGTACAGGAGAAGAAAGTTAAGTTAGATTTTGTTACATCAAAAGAACAACTTGTAGATATATTTACAAAAGCTCTACCAAAGGACACATTTGAGTACTTGAGGACTAGACTTGGGGTCCGTCCCCTATCTACCGGTCACTAAGGTGATTCAGATGTTGCATCAACTTAATCTTATCAGAAGATCATACATGTTGATGCAATATAGTTCACACTTTGGATCATGTCTAAAGCTGTGAAAGGTACTAGAACAGATTGGCATATCAGTTTTTAGAGATACAGAGTATGCACCAGACAACAGAGAGTTACTTGGCCACTGAAGAGCTATTTGTTTATTTGTTTCTTTGGCATTGTTGTTAAAGGGAGAGATAAACAATATGAAACAAAGGTAGAGATAATCTGAATATGCACCAATGAGAACTATCTGAGGGAGAGACAAATTGAAGAAAGGGAGAGCTGAAATTAAATATTAGTTACTGAGAACAAAAGAAGGAATCCAAGAACTAAAAAGATCATATTTGTAGATTGACAAAGCTATATTTTGTAATGTTGTTGAGCAACATAGCGATTAAACATATTAAGCTAGGGATATCTTGTACAACATTTTTTCATAGAGTTGTAGAATACATGTTTGGTATGTGTATGGTATATTTCATATTACTTGAGTTGCCATCAATGCCAAAGGGAGAGATTGATGAACTACAACTAATTTAGAACCTGATTGAAGAACTATGATTTGAGATCACTGAGTGGATTGATTAGATATGTAATATGATTAAATCAGTATTGTGTTTTCATTGATGTCAACTATTTTGACAATACTTATCTTTTAAGTTACTATACCGAAACATTTGTAGTAAAGGAGTGAAAGAGATGAAGAACAAAAATATCTACATGAGGAAGATGGATATGATAGATGAGGATAAGGAATACATTGAGTAACTTGTTGATGAGTCTATGACTTCATGTTATTGACTTGATTATGTTTCATTCATCTATGATGAGGAAAAGAGTTGAAAGACATAAAGCAGCATTGTCAGTTGATGAAGCAATTTAGTATACACCGACAGAGTGTAGTGTATATTGAGCACAATGTTAACCAAGCTTGTGTTTACCGACACATTTCTTTGTTAACCAAGAAGAACAGAATGAACTAAATGACTAGTTTAGCCAATAAGATTGATGAGCTGGAAAGTGTATGATTACGAGGTAACAAATAAATTTTGTTACACAGATCAACGGCTAACAAAATTTAGGAAAGATCTAAAGGATGAGAATCAAACATGTTATTGACACAAGTACCGATGCATGTTTAAGAGGCAAAATCAATGATAATGATTAAGTCAAAAAATTTGATGGAGCAGATGAAAATGGTTTACATGTCTATATAAGAGACTGGAGATTTCACTACAAGATGGTGATGCCTGAAGAGAAGAAAATAGTAGAATCATCATGTGAACAAGTTTTCATGCATTTTGATCATACTAGTTAAGGAGAACCCTATTGCAGAGCATTATTGAGTGATAGAGAGTGATTACCGATGGACAGTAAGTTGATATATTATTGAGAAAGAATTAATTTAATGATCAGAAATATTTGTATGTGCTGAACCTTGATCTGTAATTTGCAATTGAAGTTGTATTAAGTCAGATCACCTACTGTTACATATTTAACCATTCTACACAGTCAAATCTCTTAACTGAGTGGACTAAGAAAGTCTTGTTATGTATCATTCATAGAATGAACATTTTTATCCTGTCAACCCCAGAGTGACTGTCGATTGGACGATAACAGTTGGTCTTAAATCCTCTAACAAGGTCACACCTAACAGTTGTACACACTAAATAGTGCACTTCTCTAAATCATTGCTTCCAAGAGAATCCACGGATTGGAAACCTTGAGAAATCGATTTAGAGCTCCCTAGGCATAGAGTGCAAGGGTGTTAAGAATGCTCTCAGCTAGAGCTATTAAGCCAATAACCTTGCTAGTAAACTATGCAATAGGAGATTCAAATGAAGACAAGGGAAAGAATGCCAATATCCCCAAGAATCAAATGGAAATGCAAATGCAATGCAACTATGCTAGAAATGGAAATGCAAGCTATGATATGAAAGGAAATATGCAAGTATTACAAAGCCTCCTAATTAAGCTAGATGAGTTCATCTAAAGCATAAAGGAAACTAAGCTAATATGAAGCTATGAATGCCATGACAATGCAAGAAATGAAACTATGATAGCATGTAGATGCAAAAGCCAAGAATGCTCCAAATCTTCAAAAGCTCCAAAGTGACCTAGAAAACCTACATCATAACATTAGTATAAAAAGTTGGGGATCTAGAATGAAGAAGAGAGCTCTCCTTTTATAAGAAATGAGAAGGAATGGACCATGGAGATTAAGAGGAAAAAGATTTAATCAATGGTGGAGCATCAAAGAGGAGAAATCCATGTGCACAAATATCCTCCAATGAGAAAATAAGAGTTGACTTTTGTGTCCATATGAGACAAAAAGTGCTTTTTCCTTTTTTATAAAATAAGAATAATGTTTTATTTGTGCAACTTAGGATAAGAGGAAAAGTGGGGGGCTTTTTATTTAATTAAAAGAGGAGGAAACTCATTTTAATTAAATAAAGACTTTAGGATAAAATGGTTAGCCCATAGAAAATAATCAAATAAATGATAGAACTAGGATTTGATCAAGAATAAGCAATTGATGATTTTAGCAAATAATTCTAGCAAGGGGCTAATAGTCTAGATGACCATTTTTAGATGATTACATTTGCCCCTCTTTGAATAATGTGTGATCAATCTGGCAATACATTACACCAAAGAATAGATCAGCCAAGAAGGCAAGTAGATAGCGATTTGGCTCCAAAGAATGAAGTGCAAAGAGAGATAGAAAATCCTGCATGGTCAGCCTGGTAGCGACAGTACTGAACACTTAGGAAAGAGATGGACAGTATCAGCACTCGAGATGAGAACTAACATGTCAAGTGCAAAGAGATAGATAGATCGATCAGAGAAAATGGAAAGGTCAAGCATATGCTCTGGAGAATAGCCAACAAGGATATGATGTGTCTACCCACTTAGGATCAAAAGCAAAATTAGGTAGAAGGAATGCAAAAGCAAGAGCAACATGATCAAATCACTAAAAATCATAATTGAAGATGAAAGATAAGAGAATAACCATCAAGTAGTGAAGATATGCCCTAGTCAAGACCTCTGAGAAAGATGAATGAAAGACTAGAAGGATGAGAGAGAGAAATGTCAAAAGGTCAACCAACTGTGCAGAAGAGGGAGAAATGTGATTTGGGTGATCAAGGTGAACTCAAATTTCAGTTTCAATCCCAAAATGAATAGAGAATGATGTGATATGAAAGACAAGAAGTGAAAGACATGATCGGGAAGAAGTGAAAGGTGAGCACAGTTTGACTAATAAGTCTATGAAAGATGAAAGGAGAGCTCTCTCCATATGCAAGATTCAAAACTAACTAATCATGAACCTAAAAATGAAAGCTACTATGAAAAGTGGTTTACTTGCAAGGTCACAAAGCTATTAGACTCTAATATTCATCATCGAGCATTATTGGTAGCGTCATAAGATCATACAATACACACTAGTATAACTATGTGGATCTGAATATGATCTATATCAAATAGAAATGTGGAAATCCCACCTAGGCACCAAAGACATATAAGTCAAGATGACTAGTGCAGTGAGATTACCTAAGTTTGATATAGCAAGATTATACTCGCATCAAGACACAAAGAAACTCAAGATGGCTAGAAGTATGCACTTGCGAACAGTCAAGGATAATACTTTGTAGATCCTAGGTGTCAAGTGGATCAATCATAAATGCTAATGATAATTAGGACCAACAAAATATACCCACAAGCAGAAAAAGAAATAAAACATGTCCTCATGCCCTTAGTCTTCTAGCTCGGCATCATCAAAAACTATTAGGGAGAGAACACTCATCAAAGAAATCATCATAGATAGCACACAAAGAAATAAATAAAATTTCAGCAAGTCAAGTGTTTAAGTGCATGTGTGTAGGTCATAGAGTCAAACTTTGATTATTGCATCTACCAGTGAGAAATATCGCATCATTCTAGACTGCAAGTAGGATATCTGATAAGTGTTAAGAAACACTCGACGCTGGGGTAGTATTGAAAAACATAATTTGGGTGGTGTTGAAAAACACCATTTTCAAGGTGCCTAAGAAACCTAGATGCACAAAGAGACCCAAGATAAGCTAGAACAACATACGCCCCCTAGACTAAGACAAGAGTCAATTCCATGCTAGGAGAGGCAAAGTGAGAAGTGGAGCGAAAGAGCGCCACACAAGACTGATAGACATAGGTGCAAGGGTCTCAAGCAGCACCTGTTTCCAAGTTTTCACCACTTGATATATTTTTTTCAATACTTTTTATAAAAAAATTTGTATTTTTTCTACCACAGCGCCTGTTTCTAGGTTTTCACCAAGGCACTTTTTCTATTTTTTTGAATTTTTTTGCATTTTTTGATTTTTTTGGGAGATGTCAAAGCACCTATTGCTAGGTTTTCACTAGGATGCTCCTTTTTTAGTACTTTTTATGCTTTTTAGGATTTTTTCAGCATCATATATGAATTTTTTTGTAATTTTTTCAGGATCATAAAGAATATGTACAAAGAGCTCTAGAACTTTAGACATAGTACTTCTTCAGATGTAGATAATTGATAGGCTTCGTAAGCTCTGCTTCCTCTGATGTAGATAATTGATAGGCCCCAAACCCAAATGTTGCAGTGATAAGATAAGGTCCTAACCAATAGTAGCTAGCCCTAAGCAATTTCCAAGCTAACGCAATTTTGTTAAAGTGTGATCCACATATACCGTCATGAATGTCGGCTAGCACCTTCTCTGACTCCTCTATTTCTAGACACCTAAGGAGAGTTCCATCTAGACCCTTCCTATACAAGTCACCAAAGATGAGGGTAAAGTGTGAGGCATGATGGATGAGATGGTGCTTCATATTATGTGTTAGATTTTTAAGAATAACATGATCTTGGAGATAGGAAAATATGATGGCATTGTAAGGTCTATGAGCAAGATAGTGTAATTCCTCCACCAAGAAATGGAAGCAGGATTTATGCTTTTTCAATTTTAAAATGGATGTTAAAGTAACCAAGGCATTAGCAGCTTTGATTTGAGCTCTAGGAATGTGCTAAAATATGACAGAGGTGAAATAATTCTTGAAAAAGTTCACCATTTTTTTTGTAGAGAATCAGCTTGTCATCTTTTATTTGATAATCATCATTTTTTGGCAAGTCTTTATTTTTACATTTTTTAGGTTCAAATACCACCACAATGTGGTTTTCACCATCTGACCATTGCTCTTTTCTTTTGATTTGATGATTGAGATACTTGATTTCTAATTCAATCCTTTTTGTTGTTGGTTCACTGGTGGAAGAAGTAACAGGTTCAATGGAATGTTGATCTTGGGTGGACCAAGCTAGGAGATCTGCATGTATGAGATGAAGGGAAGTGATTGGTTCAAGGTGATTGATATAGGGGATGTCATCTCTGGTGACAAGAGAGGTCAAGCCTATAGGGTAAGCTCTGAAAGTGTTAAGATCTAGACTTGTCATAGAAGGACCAGTGTGGTCCACTAAAGCAATACATGGATTAAACTCATTAGACCCTACGCGAGACTCATCAACTATGTCGGGTTGGTCACCATAAGTATGAACCACATCCACTTCCATATCCACTGTGGAAGATCTGTCAGAGAGAGTATCCCATTCATATTCATTTGAATCTGTTATGCTTCTACTGGGATGCTTGCATCAAGAAGGTTTAGGACCTTTAGAAGTAGAGGCTTTAGCATCATTATTTGTGAGATCTCCTCTTTTCATTAACTGCAAAATATTCCTACGTTGTCAACTTCTAGGTGTAGCGGCTTCAACTATGTCCTCAGTAGGGATGTGTTCTTCTCCCCAAAGGAGTGAAGTAGAAGGAAGATTGTCTCCCATTTGAGCCATAGTGTGTAGTGGTGACTCATCTGTATCTGTGTCTAAATCACTAATCATGGGAGCATTTCTAGAACATGTAGGGAGGTCATCATTGGCACCATATCCTAGACCTATTGTAATCTTAAAGGGTTCACCATTAGTATGACTCAAAGGCTTGACTAGGGTGTGTCCATTATCATTTATAGGTCCTTGACCTTGATTGCCCATTTTCTACAAAAAATTATAGCCTTTACCATAGCACTTAGGAGAAATAGGAGTAGCAATAGTGGTACTATCTTCTTTGTCTCTATAGATCCATTCTCTAACAGCTTGTTCTTCTCTTTCTGCCTCTAGGGGTATGGACAAAGGAACAAAAGTATCAAAGATTGTCATAGCAAAAGTGGAAGGCTTCATCTTGTCAGAAGGTCTACCATATGATCTAGGAGAAGTAGGCATAGCAGCAAGAGAGTCTAGTGTGTATTCACCCATACCAAGGCTCATCATCTTAAAAGTTTTCTCAGTAGCAACTAGGGATGCAGTAGGATCATTAGAAGGTTTTTTATGAGGAACAAACATTTCAGAAGCAGCAAGAGTATTGATAGAAATAGAATAATCCCCTGGAATAACAATTTCAGCTCTGTTATGTGGGAATTTGACACACTGATGGTATGTAGAAGGAACAACTTGCATGTCATGGATCCAAGGATGACCCAAAAGAATGTTATAAGCAAGTGGGATGTCCAATACTTGGAACATGATATCTTTTGTGACAGGGCCCACTCAAATAGGTAGCATGACAAGACCTTTGGAAGATCTTTAAACTTCATCATATGCTTTTATAGTAATTTTTCGCTTAGGATCAATAGCAAATTCTGACAAACCCAATTGTTGTATGACATTGAAAGAAACAATATTTAACCCTGCACCATTATCTATCAAGACTCGGTGGACTCGAGTATGGTAGACCATAACTTCAATATGTAAGGCAAGATTGTGAGGGTGACTAATAGATACGTCATCTTCTACAGAAAAGGATAGATAATGAGGTGATGAGATGTGGTTGACCATAGCCTGGAACCTATTTGGGTCAATGTCATTAGGGACATTAGCTATATGTAAAGCCTTTTCAAGGATCTCCTTGTGCAAAGGGGATAGCTCAAGCAACTCAAAAATAGATATCTGTACGGGTGTCCGTTGCAACTGATGGACAAGATCATAGCTAGACAAAGCTAAAGGAACTACTGGTTTGGAAGATGAGGCTTGTTTAGGATCAGGCACAGTTTTAAGGACCAGTTTAGCTTGCCCCCTAGTAACAACATTCAGTGCCTCACTTGAAGAAGATGAACTACCATGTGTTTGCAAGACCAACTTTGGCATACCATGATTGGCTTTATTATCATCTTGAGATCTCATCATAAGAACACTCTCAACGGGCTCTACCATGTTGATCACAGGTGAATCAAAAGTATATGTATAGTTGATCTTAGCATCATGATTCTTCTTATGTGCTTGGGAGGTTTCACCTTTGTTATACTTAGGTAGAGGATCTTTGAAAGCCATGTGATCAGAATTTTTAACTAAGCCATCTATGAGAATTGTGCCTCCCTCAATGAGATCTTGTATAGCATCTTTAAGTGTGAAACAATTGTCAGTCTTGTGTCCCTTATTTCTATGATAGTGGCAGTAATGATCCTCTCTCCACCAATTAGGCTTAACTGGCGGATCATAGGGATGAGTTTTTTCAAGAAGTGTAAGATAATTATTGGCAACCAAAGTCTTAAGAATCACATCATATGGTTCAGCCAATGGGGTATAGACCCATCGTCAGTATTGTTTCTTAGGTTTTTCTGCATTCTAAGGCTTAGGAACATTTTGAGCGTTGGCAGCTTCTTGTTGTTTTGATACGTAAATGGCATTAGAAATGTTGAAAGTAGGCTCTTTAGCTTTAGGGGCATCTACAACCCCATCATTGACAACATACTTATTCCTATTCCAGGGTTTGTTCTTGTCCTTGCCATTGTTTCTAGTGTCTTTATTAATAACAATATCCCCCTTTTTGATGGCCACATCTTCAATATAATATGCACTTTCAACCATGTCATTGAAAGAGGAGACCAGTTGTTTCCTTAGATCATAATATAGCTCAGGCATAAGAGTGTTGATGAAAATATCAATCTTTTCTTTCTCGGGTAGCTGACGAGGATATCGAGAATACAATGACCTCCAACGTTGCAAGTAAGTAGAAAATAACTCTCCTTGGTTTTGTCTCAAAGCACCAAGATCTATCATGGTGATAGGCTGTTGGATATTGTATGAATAGTGTTGTGTGAAGTGCATAGCCAACTCATCAAAAGTCTTCAAAGGAGGTGTCAACTTTGCAAACCATTCTAAAGCTTGTCCTCTTAAGCTTTGAGGGAATAATCGTAGCAAAAATGTGTCTTCATGAAGGAAGTCCATGCTAAGAGCATAAAAATGATGCACATGGTCATGGGGATCACCATTTCCATCATACTTGTCATACTTAGGAACCTCAATATCCCTAGGAAATGGGACCATGTATAGACTTTTATCAAAAGGAAGAGCACAAATTGATTCTACAAAAGAGACCTTTGGAGGCTCTCGTTCTATTGCCATTTGGATAAGGTGTTGATTTGTCCAACGTAGTTCTTCCTGAGGGACTTCCAATTCAGTTGGTACTCTTTGTTGGACAATTTTTCTGACATCATAGCCGGGAGGAAGCTTGTATCCTCTAGAAGTCATATATTGGAAATATTGGTCTCCATTGCACTCTAAAAGTTTAAGCATCTTTCATTGGGATTCCTCATCTTGTTCAAATGCAATAAGATCCTCACTATAAATCTCATCAATAGCCTCTTCCTCATGGTGAGAGGGAGGTGGTCTAGGAGGTGAAGAAGGTACAACAAAATTTCATCTCGGAGGAGATCTAGGTGGTGTGTTGTTGCCATAGTTTCCATTAGTACCAAAAAGTGGTCTATGCTCATAACCACTAATCTTGGGTTGCTCATGAGATACTCCTCTCATAGCCATGCACCTAGCAGCATCCATCATGTTCTTATTGTGCTCTTTGTCTAAGTGCGTTTGGTTGTCCTTGTGCTCAAAGTGATCTTGCAAACGGCAGAATTTTTCTTGTTTAGTGAGAGGGAGTGAGACATTGTCTATGTTTTTGGAGGACTTAAATGCTGAAAAGAGGAAACCTCCTTTGTACCACGGGGTGGCCTTAGAATCCTTAGAACTAGAACTAGTGTTGCTAATAGGTGCCCGTGAGTGTCTAGTAGGAGAAGGTAACTGCATATAATTGAACGGAGGGTGACTCCCTTATTCAAATTGAGATTGAGTTGTGACAGGCATGAAAAAGAATGTTATTTAACCAATAAAATGAGACAAAGTTTCTTAGATGTTGAGATAAGCAAAAGCCAATGATGATCACTTGTCGAGATAGAACAATAGAGATTGCTAGTCAAAGTGCTCAAGAACTTACAACAGTCAATTGACACAAGCCTAGATGTGAGCAAGAAGCTCAATTAGCAAATAGCTAGATAGGTAACTGTGTTTTCACAAGTGATCAAAAGTGACATTTGATAAGCTCAAATCCAAAAAGTTTTAGCTCATTTGTTTCAGTCTAGAACAATCCTAAGCATGTAGGTAACAAACCAGCTTCAGATAAGAATAGAAAAAGACAATCTACAGTAGGTTAAAATGCAAGTGTAACAGCTCTGAATTGCAATAGTAGCAGGATAGCAGAATGACTCAGGGTGATACTTTCCAGGCAAGTAGGGCAATAGTTTATAGTGAGGTGATACTTCGCCTTAAGCCAAGTGACAGTTTCCAATAAGCCTGAGCGATACTTTCTAGATAGGCTGGGTGATAGTCCAGCAAGGGTGAACTATCACGTGATATTTCTCTCCACGAGGTTGCAGAATTGTACGACTCTTTGACCAATGAACATAAAAAACTCAATTTTTGGGATTATTTTCTCAAAATTTTTAGTTTGAGGGTTGATTTTTTTATTTCAATCACAATGATAGCAGTAAATTGATAGGTTTGCAAACAATAGGTGATCAAACATGTCATAGAACACTTACACAAGCACAAAAGCAACCTTGCCAAGACAAGAAATTGTGATATCAAAAATGAAAGACCCTATGAATGCTACCGAGATGTTGAGTATGAAAGAATGTTTACATGGGTATAGCACAATGAGAACACTTCAAGCACTTACTATCCTAAAAAGACAAGGCTCGATACTTAACAACTTGGCCCACAACTTGATGCTCCATTGCCTCACACAAAGTGGTTACCCACAATAGATATTGGCTTTGTCATGGAAGTGCCAAAGACACAACCAAAGGAACACATATGGTGAGTAATCTTGGGGTGATCCAGGTTATTCCACTTGGATCAATCCTTGCACCAAGAAGCTAAGTGGAAAAATAGGGTGGCCTCTATCTATGGTTCTTAATAAGGGCTTTCGTTCGTAGCACCCCTCTTGCTCCCCAAAGGGACTCCTTACCTTCTGGCAAGTAACGGACCTTGTGGCCTCAAGAGTACCTTAAGTATTCTTGCTCAATACTTTCCTCATGGTCACAATCCCACAAGTACTCACATCAAGCGAAGACAAGCACTACGTCTACCAAGGTTTTGTGTCCTTGATAGGCTTGAGTTTATAGTGGGTTGGAATAGCTTGTCCCCACTTGGGTCGTTCCTCTTGATTGCTCAAGAGCAAGCCCACTAAAGGATTCTAAAGATCTAAACAAAGAGTGGATCAACTTATGAGATTCAAGGATTTTGTTTCACCACAAGAGTGAAGAGCATACTCCCTTATCCCAAAGCTTTCTCCCAATCACACCAAGCAAATTTTCAATTACCCTCTTGCTTTCAAAATCCAAAGATGGGTCAAGATTTTATGGTTCACCACAAGGGTGAAGAGCATACTTCTCCTACCACCCAAGAATTCCTACAACAAGATATTATGTTCCTATGAAATGAAACAACTAGTAATTGCCACACTTGAAATGAAATAAACAACAAGCACTTGATTGGGTTTTTATGCTTTGGGCAGCCCTACAAAAATTGTTAGTAGCCCTTGTGCATTTGAAGCTTTATCATGCATTTTTTTGGCAAAATATTTCAAGAAAAAGCACCTACAAGCACAACTTGTTAGCTCCACAATGGTTAGCACATCAAAAATCAGATAATCTGTAAGGAAAATAGCTGATCAAATGGAAAAATTTGAAAATAAAACCAACATGGTTGGATTAGGCTTGGAAAGAGCTTTCCAATGATATATCACACTTAAATTTTTGATACCGTATGTGAAAATTTCTAAAAAATGGGTGCTAGTTTTCTAGAGGCACGAATTCTGAAAACGCTGAAATTTTCAAAAAAAATAGAAAACCCAAAACTCAACTCACTGTCGAGTATGGGAAACAGTACAAACACCAAAAATATCATGCAATACTTTACAGTATAACAGGGCGATAATATATTTCTAAGTGATACTTCGTCTTACACCAGGTGATACTTCTCCTTACACCAGGCAATAGTTCCTGTAATATCTGAGTGATACTTTGAACTGATAAAGTATCATGCCAATATAAAAAGAACTATTGCATGGTACTTCTGAAAGTATCGCATGATACTCTGAGCCAAAAAAATAAAGACCGCAAATCAGCTAAAAACTTGCCAAAAAATTGATGAAAATACAGAAATTAAAGGACAAAACGCTAATGTTCTGCCCCACAGTGGGCGCCAAAAATGTACACACTAAATAGTGCACTTCTCTAAATCATTGCTTCCAAGAGAATCCATAGATTGGAAACCTCGAGAAATCGATTTAGAGCTCCCTAGGCATAGAGTGCAAGGGTGTTAAGAATGCTCTTAGCTAGAGCTATTAAGCCAATAACCTTGCTAGTAAACCATGCAATGGGAGATTCAAATGAAGACAAGGGCAAGAATGCCAATATCCCCAAGAATCAAATGGAAATGAAAATGCAATGCAACTATGCTAGAAATGTAAATGCAAGCTATGCTATGAAAGGAAATATGCAAGTATTACAAAGCCTCCTAATTAAGCTAGATGAGTTAATCTAAAGCATAAAGGAAACTAAGCTAATATGAAGCTATGAATGCCATGACAATGCAAGAAATGAAACTATGATAGCATGTAGATGCAAAAGCCAAGAATGCTCCAAATCTTCAAAAGCTCCAAAGTGACCTAGAAAACCTGTAGCATAACATTAGCATAAAAAGTTGGGGATCTAGAATGAAGAAGAGAGCTCTCCTTTTATAAGAAATGAGAAGGAATGGACCATGGAGATTAAGAGGAAAAAGATTTAATAAATGGTGGAGCATCAAAGAGGAGCAATCCATGTGCACAAATATCCTCCAATGAGAAAATAAGAGTTGACTTTTGTGTCCATATGAGACAAAAAGTGCTTTTTCCCTTTTTATAAAATAAGAAGAATGTTTTATTTGTGCAACTTAGGATAAGAGGAAAAGTGGGGGGATTTTTATTTAATTAAAAGAGGAGGAAACTCCTTTTAATTAAATAAAGACTTTAGGATAAAATGGTTAGCCCATAGAAAATAATCGAATAAATGATAGAACTAGGATTTGATCAAGAATAAGCAATTGATGATTTTAGCAAATAATGCTAGCAAGGGGCTAATAGTCTAGATGACCATTTTTAGATAATTACAATAGTGTGTTTGTAACCTTTAATAGGGTTGGGTCTTCACCAACCTCACTTCAGAAGAGTGAATATTTTTGGGTTGCCGGTCCCAGGTGGTTTTTTCTTCATAGGGTTTCCACATTAAATCTCTTGTGTTATGTGTTGATTGTGATGTTTGTTTTGATGTCATATTTACATGTTGCATATTTGATTTGATCAGTAACTATTATAAGTTTTAGACTGGTAATCGGTAAATGCACAGATAGTAAAAGTATTTTAAGTTACCGAGCAACAGTAATTGAAGTATTTGTTTTTGGATTATACATTTTTTGTTGGGGCAGTGATTAAATGCTTCACCCCCCTCTCAGTTATTCTAACAGGGAATTGGTCCCAAGACCTAGTGATAAGAATGTAATTGGAACAAAATGGATCAGAAACAAGATAAATGAAGATGGTATAGTAGTAAGAAATAAGGCAAGATTAGTGTGTAAGAGATATGCGCAAAGAGAAGGCATTGATTATTCAAACACTTTTGCACCAGTGAGAAGATTAGAAGCTATTAAGTTGTTTCTAGCTTATGCAACATTCAAAAACTTCAAAGTTTATCAGATAGTTGTTAATTCACCATTCCTGAATGGTGAATTAAAAGAAAAAGTATACATTGAGCAGCCAGAAGTATTTACCATATCAGATAGACCTGATATGGTATGCAGATTGAAGAAAGCCCCTAGAGCTTGGTATGAGAGACTTGATGGATATGTAACAAAGATTGGATTCAAGAAAGGAGAAACAAATTGTAACCTATTCATAAGAGAGACATCTGAAGGACTACTACTTGTAGCTATATTTGTTGATGATATTATCTTTGGAGGTAATGACAAACTTAGAGTTGAATTTTCTAAGGAGATGCAGAGCAAATTTGAGATGAGAATGATTCAACCTATCAAGTACTTTTTGGGATTGAATTTGTAGCGGACAGAGAAAGGTATTTTTATTAATCAGTCCAAGTATGTAAAAGAGATATTGAAGAAGTTCAAGATGGATGATTGCAAGATAGTAGGTACACCCATGATTACTAGATGTAAGCTTACAAAAGAAGATGATTCACTAGTAATTGATACAACATTGTACAAGTCTATGATTGGTAAACTCATTTATCTTACTCAAACTAGACCTAATATTTCCAATGCAGTTGGCATAGAAGATTTGCAGTAGAGCCTAAACAAAGTCACCTCATGGAAATAAAAAGGATATTTAGATACTTGCAAGGCGCTATAGACTATGGTCTATGGTATCCCAATTTAGAAAATGTTGAGCTTCATGTATACATTGATGCAGATTGGGAAGGTTGTGTTGATGACAAGAAGAGTACATTAGGTGGAGCAGTGTTTCTTGGTGACAGACTTGTCACTTGGACAAGCAAGAAATAGAATTGTATCTCTCAGTCAATAGTAGAAGAAGAGTATGTTGCAGCAGCCTTGAATTATTCTACAATTGTTTGGATCAAACAGATGATAAAGGATTTTGGAATTCAGATTGATTATCCTATTGTTATTCATTGTGATAACACTAGCACTATCAACATGTCAAAGAACCCTATGATGCATGCAAAGACAAAGCACATTGAGATCAAGTATCACTTCCTAAGAGAGAAAGTGGTAGAGAAAGAAGTCAAGGTGGACTATGTGAGTACTAAAGATCAGTTAGCAGACATATTCACAAAGCCCTTGCCAAAGGACACTTTTTAGTATCTCAGGGAGAAGTTGGGAGTAATTCCCTTCCCTGATTCTTCTTAGAAGAAAGAGGAAAGAGCATTAATCCTTAGGGACTAATGGGTGGTTGACTACTCTACTTTTGGAGTAGTACAAGTTCTTAAACTTATTAGCACCCTTTTCCATTGATGTCAAAGGGGGAGTAATATATAGTCATGAAAAATAGAAGTAAAAGAAGGAGTAATATACTAAGGGGGAGTAACATTCAGTTATGGAAGCAGTTCAGTTGAGGAAATCGAGAATGTTGAAGAATATTGCAGTAGATGGAGGATTCATCTTTGGGGGAGTTTTGAAGAGGAAATGGAGAATGTTATAAAAGAAATGTTCATTTGGATTGGTGGAGTTTTTCATTCTATATGTTTCTATCAATGCCAAAGGGGGAGATTGTTGGAGATTTTCAAGTAGGCCAGTGTTGACTGTATGTTTGTCATTGATGACAACATATGGTAAGTAGCATGCATGAAAGACTTATGTAGTATAGTTTAAGTATATGTTGCATGAACATGTTATAAGCATGATATCATGGGCACAGAGGTTAACTGTTAGTACAAATAGTTATATAGCAACTTGTGTTAGCAGTGTTCCTGACAGAGTAACAGGTAGTGATTTTGTGAATAGTTATCATGGAGCCTTGCACGTTTGGATATGTGATGGAGACATATTAGTGATATTACATTCATGGATGCAGAGTCTGATGATTAGTAGAAGTGAATTTATGCAGTCATTATTCACCAGTAGCAATTTCCTATGTTTGTTCAGAAGAGCCGACAGATATTATATTGGTTCAAGAGTTGTGCCTATAATTTCGGTATGTGCCCTTGGATTAGAGCTTGGAGAAGAGTTAGTAAAGTTTGGTTAAAAGAGCATGATATAATTCAGCTTGAGGAGAAAGATTCAATTGCTTTGGTAGAGCCGACAATGTGTAGTGTGCATCTACAATTATCTTATTGGATAGGTCCTAGAATGTGTTGCATGCTTAGTAGAGCCGAATGAATTATTATTGGAATTTTTTATGACTTCTCTAATATTATTTCAAGGTGGTTCTAATAGGCCAACTTGATTATATCATTTAGAGGAAAGATATTTATAGGCAGTCATTTGTAATTACTAGAGTGTGATTCATAGTTAATTGTGAAGAGTAGAAGAGAGTGTGTGAAGTGTTTAGCCATCAGAAGAAGGTCCATGTGACCAAGTAAATTATTTGTGCTATACATTGGAACTAATCTAGACAATAGGTCTAAGTGCAGTTCACCAAGATCCAGATATAGTGTGTATCTATTATTTAGAAGGTTGTAGCCTTCACCCAGTTGAGCAGTGTGCTCTCAGATAGTGCATCCTCACCCCTAATAGGGTTAATTGTAAAAGACTCCTAATAGGGTCCAACCCTTGACCAGGTCTAGTGTACTAAATATATTGTAAAGAAACTCCTAACAGGGTTAAGGATCTTCTACCAAGGATCATAATACACTAGTGCAGAATATTAGTGGGTGTCAATTCCCACCAGGGTTTTTACCTATTTAGGTTTCCCCGTAACCAAAATATTGGTTTTGTGTTAAAGTGTTCTTTTATTGTATTTATGCTTTATGTTTAATTATACTTAATTGGAAAAAGAATTGAAACTAGTAGATAATTGATTCACCCCCCCTCTCAGTTATCTCTTGGGACTATTCCTAACATAAGCTTATGACAAATTCATGGAAGTGCCCAAATATAGTATCCATTTTATTATAGAAAAGAGTAATGGTATGCAAGGGACCATACGTAGGCTTAGTCTTCTTTACATCATCCCACAACTACTTATATGCCAACCACTTCTTCTTGTTCTCCTCTTGCTGCCTCTCATCATAAATATTCCTTATGCAATCCTCTAGGAAATTAAATTCATAAGATATTAGTGTCATCTTAATTCTTTATCTAAACAAATTGTAAATGTTCTCTAGGTCACTGTGTCTAGGAACACTAACTTCCATAGAATAAGGTTTTATAATCTTCAGGAAATAGACCCATCCCCCTTTGTTGACAAAAAAGAATGGAAATACTATGACATCATGGAAAATGGTCCTCTTATTTTTTCCTACTATCTCTTTCTCTTGAGTCTAGGAAGTTTGCCTCATAATCTCTACAAATCCTAATTAGATATTTACATAATAAGGAAGTATAAAAGGCCTACCACCATATCCATATACTCTAATTATAGAGATAACATTGTAAGGAATAATGTCTCCCAATTGTGATCAACACCAAGCTCTGGAACTCTTTCTTTAGGTCTTAGAAAATCAAGTAATTATTTTGGTGGCCTTGGTGGATTCACAATCAACCTTTCCTTAAGTTTTTATGCAAAACATTCATAAAAAAGTAAGTAGCTAGAAGTTTTTCTTTGCTTTAATAACACTATTCTCCATATTTGCACCGATATAGGATCACCATCTAAATCTCTTGTCAGGGTCATATACTATGAAAAGTAATGAACATTCTTAGCAAGAAACATGTGCATTAGCAAGGAATACCAGTAGAAATGATTTACTTCTCATTTATTAAAATTATCAATCCTTCATGAATCTTATCCATTACTTATGACACATAATCATAGATCATTGTGAAATTGGGGTTTTGTATTTGGATGACCATATGCATATACTCAATAGGTATTATAGAACCTACATGTATTCCAAACAACTAACACAGATAGTAGAAAGTGGCCCTCAAATGTATAGAAAAATATTTGATTAGAAAAGGCTTCCTAGTACTTGGTCCAATATAATAGCTAGTGTAAGGAAACTCAGGTGCGAAAATAGCTTCCTACGCTAATCTCTATAGGAGAGTATTGTGCAAATTCTTATAAATCCTTACAATTTCAGATTCTTTAACTATTTTAACAAAGATATTGCAACCACATACCATGCATATAGAAAAATAGAGAATGACACAATGATATACCCTGGGGAAACCTTTCGGTAAAAACCCCAGCACTCCAAAACCTGCACAATGTATTGATCAAAACTATTACAGCTTACAATACACTTGCAATGCAAGTTCTTTCAGAAGGATTCAAAACCCTTGAAGACAAATCATGGCAGCATAAAACATTCCAACAATACACTCACATCACATCTCTTCGCAACCCTAAAAAAGCTTATATCAGTTGCCACATGTCTTCACCTGTCATTGAATCTTCCTAACATAGCTCTTACGTGTCATAGGAATCCGTCATAACCATTTTAGCCATGATCTCCTTACACACAATTCAAGATGTCAAAACATCAACATTATTTGCAAGAAATACATTTTACAAAACAAATAATAAGAATAGGAATTATCCAAGGTTGAAACACCTTATTCCTAACATTCTCCCACTTGTCGAACACCTTGTAAGAGCAACAGGAACATAACAAGAACTAACCACTATAGGCCAAAAGGCCCATAGACTCTGAACACCATCTGAACTTCTCAGTGCCCATTGGTTTCATTAATGCATCTACAACATTCTTCACAGTATCTACCTTCTCCAAATTTACCTTTCCATCTTCCACCATATCTCTCACAAAGTGAAACTGCACATCAATGTGCTTCATTCTGGCATGGAAAGTTGGATTCTTTGCAAGGCAAATAGCGCTCTGACTATCACACGAAATAGTAATCTGTTCTACATCAACACCAACATTAGAACACAATCTTCTAAGCCAAATGGATTCTTTACAAGCATGAGTAGTAGCCATGTACTCAGCTTCTGTAGTGGACAAAGCAACCATAGGTTGTCGCTTACTCATCCAACTAATGGCATCACCAAACATAGTGAACACATAAGCACTGGTGGATCTCCTACTGTCAATATCACCTGCCCAATCTGAATCCACAAATCCATGAATACAAACTGAATGTGGAGATCCAAAAGAGTTACCATGATAACATATGGAGTAATCTGATGTACCCCTCAAATATCTGAATACTCACTTAACTGCATCCCAATGTACCCATCCAGGCTTAGCCATAAACCAACTCAGGACTCCCATTGCTTGGGCAATGTCTGGTCTAGTACAGACCATAGCATACATAAGACTACCAACTGCACTAGCATAAGGTACTCTACTCATGTCCTCCACCTCACTAGGAGATTTTGGACAATCATCTATAGATAATTTGTTCCCACAGAAATAGGAACACATAGTGGTCTACAATCTGCCATGCTGAACCTGTCCAACACAGACTTCACATACTTACTCTGACTCAACCAAAGTTTTCTATTAGACCTATCTCTACTGATTTCCATACCCAAGATGTACCTAGCTGCCCCAAGATCTTTCATCTCAAACTGTGCTGACAACTGAGATTTAAAATTAGAAATCATATCCTTACCCTTCCCAAATAGTAACATATCATCAACATATAATGCAACAATAAGAAGGCGATCATTTTCAACTCTGAAATAAACACAATGATCTAATTTTGATCTTACAAATCCAATTGACAACACAAAGGCATCAAACTTAAGGTACCACATCCTAGGAGATTGCTTCAAACCATATAGAGATTTCTTTAATCTGCAAACTAAGGATTCTTTACCTTTAACAATGTAGTGCTCAGGCTATGACATATAAATCGCTTCCTCCAAATCACCATGAAGGAAAGCTATCTTCACATCCATCTGTTCTATCTCTAAATCATATGATGCAACAAGAGATAACCAAAATCTAATGGATGTCAACTTTGCAATAGGAGAGAATATTTCACCATAATCTATTCCCTCTACCTGTGAATACCCCTTTGCAACCAATCTAGCTTTGTACCTTTCAACACTGCCATCTGCACAGAATTTCTTCTTGAACACCCATTTACAACCAATAGATTTTCTCCCTTTAGGCAAAGGTACAAGGTCCCAAGTTTTGTTTTTCTCCAATGAAGCCATCTCATCATCCATAGCCTCAATCCAGGAACCTGCATCTTCCATGCCCAAAGCCTCTTTCACAGATCTAGGCTCATCAGTGTTAGTAATCAAAGCAAAGGCACAATTGGAATCTAACATAGAATAACCAAACCTTTCTGGTTGCTTTCTTTCTCTCGTGGATCTCCTCAAGGGTTGCGGTTGAGGTTGTTCTTCCTCTTCTTCCAAACTATCAAAACTGCTAGAGCTCTCCTCATCATTAGGCCCAACATGGTCTCTCTGTTCAATCTTCTCAGGGGTAGGAGGCAACTGAACAACATCTTTTTCCTTTTCTTTTTCATCTGGTTGTAGCACAATAGGAGAAGATGTTAGCTCTCTAAAAATAACATTTCTACTATACAACACCTTACTAGTCACAGGATCCCAAAGCTTGTATCCTTTCACACTGGCACTGTATCCGATGAAAATACATTTAACAGCTTTGTTTTCCAACTTAGATCTTTTCTCCTTTGGAACATGTGCATAAGCTTCACAACCAAAAACATGAAGATGTCTAATTAAAGGCTTCTTACTAGACCACACCTCCATGGGTGTCTTACCAACAAGGGTTGATGTAGGAGATCTGTTAACCAGATAGCAAGCAGTGGCCACAGCTTCGGCCCAAAACCTTTGTTCTAAACTAGCTCCACTAAGCATACCCCTAGCCTTCTCCATCAGTGTCCTGTTTATTCTCTCTACAACTCCATTTTGTTGTGGGGTATAAGGAGTTGTCTTATGACTCTTGATACCTTGTTCTTTACAGAACTGTTCAAACTCTGCTGAGCAAAACTCACCACCATTGTCAGTTCTCACACACTTAATCTTCTTACTAGTCTGATTCTCTACAAGAGCTTTAAATTCCTTGAACCGACTAAAGAATTGTGTCTTACTTTTAAGGAAATAAATCCACATCCTTCTACTATAATCATCTATGAAAGATACAAAAAATATAGACTTGGAGAATGAAGGAACTTTTACAGGACCAAATACATCAGAATGAATAAGATCCAAAACATCAGAAGATTTGTGAGAACTAGAGTAAAACTGAACATGATTTTTTTTACCATAGACATAGTGTTCACAGAAGTCAAACTCGAGATTGCAATCATTTAACCCCTTAATGAGATTTTTATTTTTCAAGGTTCTGAGACCCTTTTCACCAATGTGGCCAAATCTCATATGCCACAACATTGTCTTTTTTGCAGGAATCTTACCTTCCAAAGTGTTTGCACTACCATCGGAACCAATAGCCATAGACTTCTTCACTACTTGTTTAGATCATGAGGATGAATAACTATTACATAGAGGAATACATGCATCTAGATGAAATAAGGTACCTCTCCTAGTACCCCTTGCAAGCACTATCGATCCTCTCATCATCTTGCATCCTTCTTTTGAAAACACAACTTGCACACCTACATCATTCAGCATACTTACAGATAATAGGTTTCATGCCAAACCTAGAATGTGCATAACTCCGTTGATTCCCTTTACTCATCCATCAGGAAATTTGATAGTGACCCTTCCGCGTCCAACTATCTTTAGGTGAGAATCATCACCCAAGTACACCTTTCCACCATCGAACTCTTCATATTTTGAGAACCAGTTTCGATGAGAGGTCATGTGAAAAGATGCACCTAAGTCAACCAACCACACATCATTAGATGCATGGGCTGCCAAAGCTGTGATGAATGCATCGCCATCTTCTTGAGATCTTTCTGAAGCTAAATCTGAACCTTTCTTCTTCTTCTTTGGCTATTTGCAGTCTTTATGGAAGTGCCCAGATTTATCACAGTTCCAACATTTTGCCTTGGACTTATTGGAATTCTTTGACTTCCCACGAGATTTGGATCTACCCTTATTGTCAGACTTATTGTCATTTTTCTTCCCTCTTTCAGTGGATCTCCCACGAACAGCAAGGGCTTCTTTTTTTGAAATAGAAGCCTTTCTCTACATCTCCTCTGATAGCAGTGAAGACACCACATCATCCATTTTTAAGGTGACTAACGTGCTTCTGAGAGCCATCACAAGATGGTCCCATGAATCCGGTAAAGAACACAAAAGTGTGTAGCAACGATCCTCCTCCTCTAACTTGACACTAGCTGATGTCAACTGTGCAGCCAATAGATTAAATGCATTTAAATGATCCATTAAGGATCCACCTTCCTCCATTCGTAGAGAGTACAAATTCTTCCTCAAGAACAACTTGTTCACCAGAGATTTGGCCTGATACACAGTTGCAAGTCTTTCCCACAAACTATTTGTAGTTTTATCATCTAGAACATTCAGAAGAACTGCATCGATTAAATAGAGTCTTATGAGACCCTTAGCTTTACGGTCTTTGATGTCCCAATCTTCTTGAGCTATAGTTTCTGGTCTTGTAGCACTTGAAGTCACTTCTCATAGGTCACAATCTTCCAACATGTCTTCCATCTTGAGTTTCCACAACTCGAAATTAGTGCCATTAAATTTCTCCACCTCCATTCTTCCATATGATGAACTTGCCATCTCAATCTGCAAATAAGATTCAGAATCCTCTACAAAAAACTCCCACTCAAACTTGAGATCAACTCAAAAAACCCTACCCAACAACTAGGATCAAAATTTGATCAAGCTCTGATACCACTTGTAAGGAAACTCAAGTGCGGAAATAGCTTCCTACGCTAATCTCTATAGGAGAGTATTGTGCAAATTCTTATAAATCCTTACAATTTCAGATTCGTTAACTACTTTAACAAAGATATTGCAACCACATACCATGCATATAGAAAAATAGAGAATGACACAATGATATACCCTGGGGAAACCTTTCGGTAAAAACCCCAGCACTCCAAAACCTGCACAATGTATTGATCAAAACTATTACAGCTAACAATACACTTGCAATGCAAGTTCTTTCAGAAGATTCCAAAACCCTTGAAGACAAATCACGGAAGCATAAAACATTCCAACAACACACTCGCATCACATCTCTTCGCAACCGTAAAAAAGCTTATATTAGTTGCCACATGTCTTCACCTGTCATTGAATCTTCTTGACATAGCTCTTACGTGTCATAGGAATCCATCATAACCATTTTAGTCATGATCTCCTTACACACAATTCAAGATGCTGACACATCAACATTATTTGCAAGAAATACATTTTACAAAACAAATAATAAGAATAGGAATTATCCAAGGTTGAGACACCTTATTCCTAACAGCTAGTAGTTCCAGCCTTTGCAAGATGAGCTAGCAACATATGCCATCTAATAAATTATTTGGTCTTTACATACTGCACTACAAATACATCTAAGTGTATAGGTTCTAAGAATCATTCTATCTCATAAGTGCCAAACACCCCTTGGAACTCTTCTCTATATATTCTCAAAGAGGCTCTCCATGATTATCCCTTACTACTTTTGACACTAGATCATATCTCTCTGCTACTGACAACATTAATTCTGCATCCATGAACACATTTGGAACCACCAACTTCCCTAGATCATATTGCCATGCGTTGGAATCTGGGTTTTCTAGGTTTGACTACCCATACAAAATTTTAAATAATTCCAACCCAGTCATAGGGAAAGAAACATCAAAAATATGTGTGACTTAGTGATACAAACTCTCACCAATTTTTCATCCTTTTATCATTTGTAACCCATCATATTTATCATTGGTTGAGGTATTTAACTAATCTAAGAAACCATAAAATAGGTTTATCCTCAAGTAATCCATTTGGCCTGAGTGTTGTCTTGATAGAGGCAATTTTTAAAACTAGGGTTCTATGCAATGATAATTTGGATACAAAAAAACTAGGGCTTCCTAAATAAAATCAAGGATTCTTCATGAAACCTTACTCAAGTTTCAATAATTCACTACCCAAATACCTTTAATAATTCAAATGCAAACCTTTCCCCACAATTTATAGAAATGCAACTAGATAATTCTTCAATAGAACAACAAGAGGATTGAAACCCTACTTACGACTTTTACACACAGAACAATATTGAATTTTGCATAGTAACACCTCCTTCGATCGATTCAAGAGCTCCAAAGCACCTTATAATCTTAAGTGAATTCAAAATGAATCAAAGAAAGGATCAAAATTTTCATTTAATTACCATATGAAACTACCACCATTTTGTCTTATCTGTTATTAATTCATATGAGTGAACAAACAACTCAAAAACCTCTATTTCTATGGTTTAAATTTGAGTTGTTGATACCCTCCATACTATCAATATTAATGGTTTTGATTAGTCAATCTGAATTTGACTACCATGTAAGCAAGTAGACCCAAAACTCAGCCAATAAGAAAGAACCGCATCACATGAAACCACACGTCAGTACCTTGGCCCACCATCCTTTCAAACTCCATTGACTGAGTACACATGGAACAATCTCATGATCCCTCATAGAATAAACTTTGTGAAACTTTCATCATGGGATTGCACAGATCATTGATCCTTGTAGAAACTTAACCATTGAACAATCATAAGATACTGGTAACTATCAACTACCTTTTCATTAACAATAAAACATTAATGTTGAATTTAACCATGTGTTGAATGATTAGAGTTTAAGTTTCAAGCACTTTAAATTCAATACAACTGGAAACTACAACATGGAAATCTCTATCATCAAATTCAACCAACCAATTACTTCCAAGTATCATCCATTTGGTCACACCTCTCATTCACTCGCTAGCCCGGGACACATGGCACCATCTCGCGATCCTGCACTGAATAAACTTCAAGCACTTTTGATCATGTAATCACAAGAGTTGTAGATCTCTACAGAACTTTATACTTTGAGAAACGATAACATAAGATAAAATGCAAGCACTTTTTCTGACAGATTAAAACATCATCGTAGAAATAGATCATGTTTTGAATGATCAACACATTAGTAAACTAACATTTAACCATGTGGGATGCCAAACATAACTGAAGGCTTAAACAAACAACACCAACCAAACAACAAAGGATAGATGACACACTCCCATGATCCCACGAACAAAATGAGCTAGATTGTGACATTATTATGGTATAACGGGGAAAATCATAGAATGAAATGTCACCACCCACTGAAAGACATAAAGGGTCCCACATAACATGAAGGTTAAACACATAACTTGGTAGAAAATAAAGTAGGGACCACATGCATGAACCAATGGAAATAAAACTTAGTATGTAGAAATATTAAAAGGGTCGATACTTAATGACTTTAAAGTATTAGAACTTAAAATAGATGACCCCTTTTACAACGATAAAAAAACCCATCCTTAAGTTAAAAAAGGTAACAAAAAATTAGAGAACATTTAACACATAACCCTAAACCCCCCACCCTAAAGGCCCAAAAATACTTGCAAAAACCCTAAAAGGGTATAAATAACTACTCAAAACCCAAGATTTTGCAAGGTGAAAAAATTCACCACCAAATAGGAGGAAATAGACATGCTTGGGTTTGAGTTCTTATATTCTTGAAAAGAAATAGTATTTGCATCAAAGAAGGTGTCTTACGATGGACAATTGAATGAAAGTCTAGTCGCTCTTAGGTTTCAATAATGCTTTTGCTAGATTGTGTATTCGGTTGTCTTCTTCCATCTTTCTAATAACTTCCATGTCTTATAATACTATTTTATAAAACATTGCATTCATTTGTACCTAAGAATTAAAAAAGGTAAGAGTTAAGTGGGAATAGAGAATTTTAAGTTTGTGAGATATATCTTCAAGATGAACAAATGATCAAAGGTAGGTACTAGAAAATGTTAAAATGCTATGAATTTTATTTATTGTGACTTCAGTAGTTAAAGATACTTATAAAATTTCTTTCTAGAAAAAATAATAAATTAAATTTTAAATAAAGAAGAAAAATGTGAAATGCATATACCTTTAATCACTACAAATCTTTATTTTAATTAATACCAATTTTTCTTATATATGTTTTATTTATTAAAATAAAATAAAATATTATTAAAATATAATAATAAATCTCATTATTCAATATTATTTTTTTATGAAATTCTATATAACGACTACATACATAAAATCTTATGAACTTAAATTTGATAACATATACAA
Organism: Chamaecyparis obtusa; assembly: GCA_027943335.1. Taxonomy (NCBI): domain Eukaryota; kingdom Viridiplantae; phylum Streptophyta; class Pinopsida; order Cupressales; family Cupressaceae; genus Chamaecyparis; species Chamaecyparis obtusa. Next base: position 384,851 of record BSBK01000411.1, read on the forward strand.
TAGATGGATTACTTGATGAATATGATCCTTGAGATGGAAGGGGGAATGAGAAATGTTGATGCAGGAGCATCCTAGGTGTAAGAGCAATCTTGCATCACCCAAAAATATTTCTGGTTTCTTTTCAATAAGGGTTATCTTGTGCAGAGCTACTATTTATGGAAACTTTCTATTTTTAGTAAGTTGGTCATATGATCTCAGAATGTTCTAATTTCACAGGTGGAGGTTCATTTTGGTCATATCAACCTGCCATTAAAGTTTCATTGTTAGATCAAGTATAGTTTTGAAGATATTAAAAAAAATTGGTTTTGGAAATAGGGTACAGAAACTTTGAACTCAATTTTGAAGGCTTTAGATGCCTCGGATGAGGTCAAAAATTCAATTGAATGAATCTTACTTAATTAAGGTGTTGTAGAGTGCTTCATGCCCTTTCCAAAATGGGGTCATAATAGTCAATCGGGTCAACGGGTGATGACTTATGGTCTCCGGAAGTTGGGCCACCTGAAATGGTAGAAAATTAATTTCCTTCAAAATTTATGTTTGGGTTTCAAAAGTTGTTTTGAGCCAACTATGATGTAATAAAATGAAAAATAAAATAATTCTAAGTTTGGTCGGCCTTATTGGCTAAAATTCTGGAACCTTCCCAGGCAGTGGAAAATTGCCTATATAAGGAAGGATGTAGTGTTGTCTTAGGCAGTTCAGGACAGTTCTGGGTAGTAGATCTAGGTAATGATTCGAGGCTTTGTCCTACAAAATATTGTAAGGGAAATACCCATGTGGCTTTGCATATTCTAATTCTAAAAGTTTGTAATTCCACATTTGTGGAGATAATAAGAAGCCCATTTTCTGTTCTTGCAAATTGTTGTTATTTCTCTATTTCTGTTATCTGTTGGTGGTATTAAGGGGAGCACCCTTCATCAAATGGAAAGGCTCGACTATTGAGTAATGTACAGTGTGGGGACTACATTATTTCTTCTATAGAAAGACTTGTTGGAGAATGACGATGATGACAACAAGGATTTGCTTAACTTCCTCAAACAAGATTGGCTAAGGGTCCTGAATAGTGCCAGACGTGGCCCTAGAGCTTAATTTTGTGGATCATCTTTGTTTCTTACTATTTTTAATCACCTTTCAAAGAGCTACATTTTATCTATAATCTAGTGTCCAAACTTTGGCCTATTGCTTTCTTTTAAAGGACTTGTCTTTCTAACTGGCTAGTCTAGTTGTACAACCACATGGTTGTTGCTTTGTAAGGGGAAACACCCTTGTTTGTTTCTTTTAAAAACAAACAAACATATGCAATGATATAATATTTCTTAAACTTTTCAAACTAAAAATAAATTAAATAAAAATTGTTAAAATATAATCTTTAAATAAATAATTTAATTTAATGTTTGAAATACATGTATTTAAAATATTTACTACATTAGTATTTAATTTTTCTAAATGAAACTTAAAAATGTATTACTATTTTTATTATAATATTAAAATTATATTAAAAATTTATAATATGACAACATAAAAACAATGAGAACTAACATTTCTATATTTAATCATTTTAAAGGGGCATTATGCAAAGAATTTTAATAATTTTATGGATGAAATTGAGGTTATACAGACAGTCATATTATTTTTAGAGAAAGTTATTAAAATAAATATTGTCATAGTGAATATTGTCTTTGTAAATCTATATAAGGATCTTTCATCCCCTCTATTCAATACAACATTGATTTACCATAACTATGGGTTCACACCCAAGTGAATACTAGCTCATGTTTGTAGGGTGGCTTATAGAATCAGATTTTTTCCAAGTAAATTATTTGTATCAACAAGTTAGATGGTAGGGATATTGTGAGGGTCTAGAGTACCCTGAAGCACTTTAATTTCATGTCACCTTGAGCTAGTTGGTCTTTGATTTTTTATGGTGGAAGTTTCAGCATGTGTTGATTGGTCTAATCTATCTTGTGAGGGAATGGCTTTTAGTTATTTGTTTCCAGCCTTGTTGTTGTTTATATGTTGTTGTTGTTTGAGTTGTTCTTGTGGGGTTTTATTTTTTTATTTTTTCTTCTCTATTTTAATGAGCTAGATCTCTTCAAAACCCTCTTTTACTCTTAATCAAGATGAAAATGTTAGGATTGGGTATTACTGAGAGGGGGGGTGAATCAGTATTACAACACTTTATATTCTAACTTAGTAATTTCCAACTTAACCATATAATAAATGAAATGAAAAGAACATAAACATAAAACACATAACTCATAACACCATGTTTTGTTCATGAGGAAACCCTAGCCAAGTGAAAACCCCAATGGGGATGGTACCAACAAATTATGCACTAAAAGTATTGTGTACATGTTAGGAGACCTAGCCCTATTAGGAGTTGAGTATTATATTAGTATATTTACCTGTTAAAGGAATACAAAACCATATTAAGGGTATACAATGAGCACGCTGCTCTTACAATCAGAAATATGTCTCTATTACAATGCTTTATCAAAAATGAACTTATAAAAGTATCTACTATGCTTAAGTAGTCCCAATTTCACTTTCTATCTTATCCTGACATCACAATGCATCCATACATTTTATCATATCCCATACATACTTCTCTTCTCAAAACCTCTTCATATATATGCTTAATTCCTCAACCAGACAGCTTACAAATGTATCCCAAAATGTGACCAACTCTTATCCAAATATCAAATACAAATTCGACTATCATACATTACCAAAATTAGGGTAGGACCCAATCCAAATCCAACTTAGCAAATCTGGATTCCACATTATACTCCCTCAATCATCGCAACCATTCAACTGCTCTGTATCTTTTCTTTATTGTCATCACATTACTTCAACTAGCTGTAAATCTCATCCCTAAACTCCAAAACACAAGTGACATTAACTAAAGGTCTACCACATCCCAAAATACCTTTCTCTAAGTTTGCATGACTTAGTTTATCATATACAGTGCTCGCTACCCAAAACTATACTCTTGTACCCAATAAACTACTTCCTGAACTTAATCATTTTTACAACACCTTATTACCAAAACTATGTTCCACTCCAAGAAACCATACATATGAGTAGTGTTTCCATAAATGAAAACCTCTATACAATCCCTAATGGGTGACTTGCTAACAATCTCCCCCTTTAGCATTGATGACAACACTTAGTGAAAAATTACTAAGTGCTCAATACCAAAATAATGACTAAGTGCAAACTTTACTTATTCATTTTTCTTCTACCTCCTCTAATACATTATTCATGTATACTACTACCCCTTTGACATCAATGGAAAAGGTATACAAAAATGTAGAATCTCTATATAACAAAAATTTGTACAACTACTCACCAAAATTTAGACCATGTGAAGTACATCTTGGAAATATCTTTCCAATATCTTTTCCTCTTTTGTCTAGGTCTTGACCAAAATCCAACCCACATAGATTAGTCCATTCAATGCAAATGATGATTTTTATGCTCCCTTGAAATCTATAGACATGCTTTCTATGAGGGCCTTTTTTTTTCTCCATGTCAGAAAGGTGTATCTCAAGAATTGATAGCTTAGGAGTGATCAAACTCTTCAGCATACTAAATCTTCCCATAAATATCCCCTTCTCTATCTCCAACACACTTATCTTATCTAGCAATCTGGACACTTCATTGTCTAGCTCTAAAACAATGTGTGAGGGAGTCTCACAACCATGTACCAACTTGTCTAGTGTCTTCTTGTCATGTGAAATAATTTCCTCTATGTTCTGAAGGTGTCTGATAGGATTTATACAATAATTGTGCAACTTCCTTCCATGTACTACATAGGTCTTCACTTCAGAAATAGGCTTGCTTAGTATGCCCAAGACCCATGAAATAGACTTGCATACTTCCTCTAGCTTCTTCACCAAATAAGTTTACTCATTTTTTACCTCAGTGATCTTCTCCAAAGACTCAAAGTGACTATCAAAGTCATCTAAATATTTTTTTAAGTTCTTTATAGTATCCTTTCTTTGGAAAGTAAAAGGTAGAGGTAGGATTATGTTGATAGTATCAACTTCCCTTTCCAATACCCTTGACTTCTTCTTAGTTTTTTTCTTTGATATATCTTTGGCCTTGAAAAATACAATGTAAGATAGCTTCATCAAATCATCTTCATCCATGCTCTCGACATCTGTACTCAAGGTTTTGTCTACACTTTCCAACAATAAAGCTAAAGAAATAGGTGTAAGCGTTTCATGTTTTACTTCAACCTTATTCTCTGATTCTTTCTTTGCCTCAGCAGTGCTCACTTTCTCTTTAATCCTAGAGGGATCTTCCTTAGTAGGTTTTTATGTATCTTTTTCTTCACTTCCATCAACATTAGGTACAGTATCTATTATAATGGATAGATAGGGTACCAAGAGGGGAGGGGTGAATTAGTGCCTTCAAAAACTTTAACTCCCAAAACTTTATCAGTAAAGTAGTAAACTCAACTATGTACTGTATACATCATTCATTCATTTAACTTGTAAAAGTAAATAGCATGAAATAAAAAATAAATCAATCACATAACACAAATATTTTGGTAATGTAGAAACCCTTGTTAGAAGGTAAAAGTTGAGGTGGGGATGACACCCACAAATTTTCACTACTGCAAATAATAAAGTATGTTGATTAAGGCTGCAAGTTGTGATCACTTCTGGTGATCTTACCCTATTAGGAGTAACAATTTAGATCAGCTAGATCTACCTAGCTATAGGATTTCAACAACACTACTTGAGTGTGCATGAGGTTAAGAGATTTACATAAAGACTGTTAGGTCTACTTTGTTAAGCGATTTTACCAAACTCTATTACAATGATTAGAAAATAACAGGATGTATCTACAATTGACAATGCAACCTTGTCTAATATAGATCAATGTATTATAGAATAAATATCACCTTTGTATGTGTAGATCTTGCCTCTAAACTGCTCGGTAGCCTTGTCTGATTCTGCTTAATTTGAATATCTCTAAATTTTGCTCTTCTCTGTCTGATAACTGATATCTTGAAGTTGGCTTCTGCTTCAAGATCTCCTTCTCTTGTTCATACCAAACTTATCTTCCTTGTTAAGCCTTTTTGTCAAAATGACATGAAATACAAATATATAGCATACTGCTTTTTCCGCTTAACAAAATTAGGTTATACTATCTTAGGACAAACCCTAAGATCTATGGTATACAAAATTGACCTAGATCTAGCAATTACATAGAGATCATCATCATAATTAAGGATTGTATCTACAATAAATGATCCTCGATCTTGGTAAAATGTTTTATGATCTATTGTAACTGTCTGCATATATAAATGTGCCAAAACTAATTACTATGTCATTTTTTGTATTGCTCAGTAAACACTGTAAGTACTGCTCAGTAGTTACAATGGCACTCATTGTCTAGTCTGCTCAGTGTTTACTGACACCCGGTATCAGTGAACACTGATGCTTGGAAAGACTTCTCTGGTGCATAGTTTGAACTAATATCTTTTGTTCTCAATATTTCCTTGAGATAACTTGGTGTATTGGCTTATGTAGTTAACCGAATAGCATGAGTAGCTTGAAGTACTTTCTTTTACTGACTATATAGCATAGGTAACCGACTGATAATCTTTGATACTTATGACAATCTTTAATGCTCAAATAGAGATAACAATCTCCCCCTTTGGCATTAGTATCAAAACTTTGAATGTATATAGACCTGATGTCTTCAAAATTTATTCTTACTCTACCATATATACATAGATACCAAAATTTCAAAAAAAAATTACTCCCCCTCGGTGCATGCTCCCGGTAGTGTGTAGTATACTTAGCATTTATTTACATATTTGGCATATACATATACATTTTTTTCCCCCCTTTTTGATATTAATGCCAAATAAAAAAGTGTATACTTACAGCTTATCAAAAATGTGCTAATGGGTTTTCTTCAATGATTCCAAGAGGTTTTCCCATTCCTCTTTCAAGTTGGTGAGAGCAATGTGCTCAAGACCAACTTGTGCATGCATGTCAAAGATGTTTTCCAACACAGAGTTTTTTGGTGTTGTGACAAGTGTTTGCGCTTTGACAATGTGCTTCTCAAAAAAATTTAGGTAAGGAAGTAACTTAGTTTGTAGCTTAGTGACCTAGTCACTTATTCTTTCTTCCTATTTCCTAAAATCTTCTCTTAACCGCTTGAGTTCCTGAACTCTTAAGATATGCTTTGCAAAATCTTGAGGCTCAATTAAAGCTACCTGTGCACTGGCTTGGATTTCAGTATCGAACTGTTTAATCTTTTCATTGATCTCAGCAATGAAGGTTTCCACAATGCATAGATTAATCAAAATTTGACTTATTAACTGAGTAATAGACTGAATTTTAGTTATTACCTCAGATAACTTTACCTTGTTTATTGCCACTTCCTAGATGATTTTCTCGGCAAGTTTGTCTTGGATTTTTTATTCTGCCCTTTCTTCTATTCTATTTTTAGCTTTTGTATCTAGGGCATTGATTTCTTCTATAAAAGGGTGGCAATTTGGTCCATAATGGGAGTATCCTCATTAATTTTTACCTCTGGTACGACCTATTGTAAGATATGTCTTACATTCTCTAGTATTTCCTTACTCTTGCTTTCCATCTTTAACTTTTCTTCTGTTGCTTTCTTGTTACACAACTCCCCAAATTTTCTAAGTTCGTCAGGGCTAAGGGTCCTAGGGTCACATTCTGGTATAATAATTACTTCATCTAATGTGACTGGCCCTCTTCCTTATTTCTTTTTCTTCTTCTTCTTTTCCATCTCTTGAGGTGAGCTTTTTATAAATAGTACTTTATCCTTTACCTCAATAGTTTGAGTAACCTGCCCGATTGACACATTTTCTTCCCTCTTCTACCCCTTGGGAACCCATGTGTTGGTTGTCTAAGATGGAGCCTCTAATGTTGTGTCCAGTGGGGTAGCCTTAGTTACTTTGGGGTCATCTTGGCCCTTTGTGTCTTTCTCAGTTGCCTCTTTTTCTTTAGGCTTGTTAGTATCTATAGGTGTCTCTACTCCTTGTTACCCTAATGTATTCATCAATTTCTCAAGGTTTGAGTCATCGGGTTGTTCCTTTGTCAACATTTCAACTACTTCTACAAGAATAGGAAGTTCACCCAATAATTTTGTGATAGCAAGCTCAGTAATAGTACCTTCATCTTGAGATGTGCCTCCTACAATATTCACATCTTCATCCTTATCTCTATCATCAAGATCACCATTATTAATGTCCTCAATGAGTAGATCTAATTCTTTATTGTCTACAACCTGGATCACTTCCTGATTTGATGCATCCTGTGAAATGTTTATGTCCATATTGTCAAGTGTAGTATCAATCACCTCAGTAATTAATGCATCTATCTCTTTGGTCTTCTTTGCCAAATCAGCATCATCAATATGGATGCCTTTTCCTTTTGATCTTTGTCTCTTCTTAGACAAGTTTAGAAATGTTTCCTTTTCAGCTTGTTCTCTTGATTCAACTATGGATATCCAAATGAGTTGGCTAGACTCATCTATGTCTGCAAGATTTTCATCCAATATCTGCATAGCCCAACTTTTTACTTTGAATCTCCTAGAGTAATTCATCATGTATTCTTCAATTTCATCAATAGACAAATTAGGAATTTCCATCACTAGGGACTGTTCCCTCATTTTCTTTTATGTGTCTAGGGAATAAGACCATTTATAATTAATTATTTCCTCTAATACCTTAGGTAGTTGCTTGGAAAATTCCAATGGAACTCATGTGAAGTGTATCATCATCTGGATGACTACCTCCTCTATTTTATTCTAATCCTCAGTAGACATGTTGTCAAACTAACTAAGTTATGGATTTGTGAGTTCTCCATTTTCAATTATATCTTTAGCAACCTCATCTATTGTTCTATTCTTGTTGTTGACCACCTTGAACTTATTTGTTTCATTCTCTTCATCTTCAAGGTCTTCTCTTCCTCTTATTAGTAATCTCCTTTTCCTTGGTACTTCATCTGCGACCTTGGTTCCTCTTTTTGTATATGTTTGGGTTGGTGAAGCATCTTTTGGATTTTAAATCTTCTCAACTCCCTTCTTCAAAAGTGGTGAAACTACAATTGTTGACCTTGTTTGTGCTCTAGGCTACACTGGCAACTACTTCTTCTTTGGAGTTGGAGAGGGGGAAACCAATATTGAATCTTTTCCATTGTCAGACTTGATTTCTTCACTATCATGGGGTTTTCAGCTAGCAATAACTGACCTTTGGTTGCAGTTTCAACTAGTGACTCATCAGATGAGTCAGATTCATCTCCAAATTTCTCAACTAATGTTTTCATCATTTTCCTTGAATTTTTAGTTATTTTACTGATGAAAAGACCCATCTTTATTCTTGACTTAGCCTCTTCATAGGTTCCAAACCTTTCTACATTTTTATCCTTTGGTGTAACCAGTAGAGCCTAGATTTATTTTGAAGCAAAATCAATATCCATTTCATATCCCATGGGGGCTAACCATTTTGTTCTGGGCTCCATAGCCTTTATCAAGGTGTAATCAGTGTCCACAAGAAAACATATGTCTATCTCATATTCCTCAACCAATGAACTAGCAATCCTGCTCCAAAGATTCATCTTTATCTTGAATTGCTCATAATAACCATCTACAACTTTATTCAAATTATCTCCCAAATCACTAATCATATCAAAAATTTGCACAATGACTGGTTTGTCGATAGACCAATTCACATCACCAAGCGAAGGGAAAAATCATTGAATATAGAAAAATAAGCACACTAGAAGTGATCTGAACTTACAAGTGTTCTCGTTTGTTGACCGGATAGTCTTCATGTTTTCTTCTATCTGCCTTAGAAGTAGCTTGGCAAGGTCCAACTAGTGATTTTTCTTTAGCATTTGATATGCCATGTCCATAGCACTACATGGCACACTGTTCAATCTACTTGACTGACAGATCTTGTAATTAATAGCATGAGCTACAAATTTAACTTCCAGATCCTTAATCATAGCAATTTTCAATGCTTAGCCATCCCATGTTGCGCCTGTATTTCTCTCAATTTTGACCCTTGAGGCACTGCGAAATGCCTTAGCCTTGTCAGTTGTTGGATATCTGGTAACTCTATGAATCATTTGCTTTGTTATTTTGACTAGTTTATCCAACCAGAAAATCCCATCATGATACCGACTGAGCACAACCCTAATCCATTTGGTTTTAAAGCTTTTCGAGAAATTTAGGGCATACATGAGACCAATCGTCTTGACCTATTTGAATTCTAGTTTTATTTTTCCATCTTCACCGCAAAGTTGCTGATAAGCTATGACAGTCTTGAAATCCCCAATTTCCCCAATTTTATAGTGGATGTAGGATCTGACATCCTCGACTAGAAAACCCACTAGGTGGGATGCTTGAGAAAGCTCCCGCTAAATTTATTTCCGATGCAACTTCCAAATGAATTTTGTAGTGGGGTTCATCATAATTAGCTGAAATAATGAGGTTCAGTTCCTCTTCTACAATCTTGGATTTAGTTTCCTTTGATGCCATTATAATCAATTTAGGTTTTCAGCAAATGCATTGAATATTCTTGATAGAAGTTGTACTTACTTGGAATATACAAAGAATATGCTCTAATTGATCTACAAATGCCTTGAATGATTCAAAAAATTCTTAGCTTGAACTTGCTCTGATAAATAATCACTCTGAGAAATTTCTTTGTGAAGAATTAACTGACTCTTTTGTGTATTTATAGCCTTTTTCAAATTCCCGCTCAAAAATTTTGTCATAAATGCTTGACCTACTTCCAATACGTTGACAACTGTCAACTCGGTGATTACCACAAAACATCAACAACTCAGTTAACATAGAATTTTCTACTCATTTGATACTCATACTCGGTTAACCCTGGATAATGATTATCGACGGGTAACCTTCTACTTGGTCTTGCATATACTGACTGTATGACTTTTTTAGCTCAAAATTTATCAACCACAATGCATCTTTATTCATGTAGATTTGGTAAGTGCTCATCAATTATAAGGAACTTTATGTAAGATAAGATCAATTTGGAATATCAGTTCCATACATACCTATTTGACCTCAGGTGGAGGTACCAATGTCACCCAATCCAATGGATGAGGTTTCACCGACTGCATTTCTTGACTTAGCATTCTCATTTGATGCCTTTTTCCATATAGTGTTTCTAATCCTCATGATATTTGCCATAGTGTTGCCAGTCTCAAATACATGTCCTTTTGGTGCTCAGTCTCTACAATCCTTTCTTAGGTGACTGACTTTATGACAATGCAAACATGCCATACCAGTTCTTGTCCATCTTCTTGATTTTCTAGCCCATCTTTTCCTCATACAATTCACTACAATATCTCCATATCTCCCACATACTATGCAGTTGACCCATGTGTTGTAATCCCAAGTGTATGCACTACCTTTTCTCTTCGGTTGATAAGGCTTGTTCTTTTGTTTTGGCATCTAGGCTTGCTTCAACTTTTCTTACACTCTTGTGAAGTGTTTCCTTGTTTCTTGCAAGTGTAACACAATTTCTCCATAGTTGGATTGTTAGAAATATTATACCAATTGTTAGAAATCTTATTCAGTTTAGCTCTACACTCATAAGCTTGATGTCCAAATTTACCACAATAATAGCTATAACCATTAAACTTAGGAATGACTAGAGGTTTACCTTGTGCTTTACTCCTGCACACATTTGAAGTATGTCCCAATTTTCCACAGTGATAGCATGAGAGCGTCTTGGGTTTTTTATTTTGATTATTGTTCACTTGTTTAGCTTGTTTGGATGATTCTCCTTCCCCAGTGTAACCTAATCCAGATTTTCTTCCAAATCTTCCTTGATTAGTTAGAAAATCATCAATCTTTTTAGAACTATTTTCAGCCATTTTCATCATTTCATTGTGTTGCAAATGTACCTTTACTTCATTTCTTAGTTTCTCATTCTCTTCCCTAAGTACTCCAATATCTTCAAGTTTTCTAGACAACTCACCATTTACTCGGTTGATCTCCTGGTTTAAAATCATCATCTAATTAGATATTTCAAAATGATGCTCGGTGAGACTTCGTATCTTAGTTTCTTTTACTTGAAGTTGTCCAGTCATCTGTCTACGGTCCTCAACAACTAGGTTCCTTTCTTGCTCAACTTGTCTAGCATTATTCATTACATCAATCATTCTCACCATCTGTGATTCTTGACCGATCTGCAAGGCTTTCACTTGTTCAATTAAGTGAAGATTCTTTTTAGACAAATCAGAGATTGCACTTTCAGAACCATGAGAAATACTTCCTGAACTAGATCCAATGTTATCAAATAAGTCATCAATCTCCTCTTCATGGTAACTAGTCTTATTTTCCAGAATTGCAACGTTCATTCTCTGAACCAGTAACTTCTTCAATGCATCCTTAGCTTTTGTATACTTCTCAATGAATATCTACATCTGAATCTTTTGACTCTCTATTATTTTGTCCAACTTATACCTTTCCATGGTTATATCTTTACTCTTCAGTGGTTAAACCATCCAATAAGAGATTTGAGCTCTGATACCAATTGTTAGAATGTAATAGGATGTATATGCAATTGACAACTCAACCTTGTCTGATACAGATCAATGTATTATAGAATAAATATCACCTTTGTATGTGTAGATCTTGCCTCTGGACTACTTGGTAGCCTTGTCTAATTCTTCTTAATCTGAATATCTCTAAATTTTTCTCTTCTCTATCTAATAATTGATATCTTGAAGTTGGCTTCTACTTCAAGATCTCCTTCACTTGTTCATACCAAACTTATCTTCCTTTTTAAGCCTTTTTGTCAAAATGACATGAAATACAAATATATAGCATACTGCTTTTTTCGCTTAACAAATTTAGGTTATACTATCTTAGGATGAACCCTAAGATCTATGGTGTACAAAATTGACCTAGATCTAGTAATTACATAGAGATCATCATCATAATTAATGATTTTATCTACAATAAATGATCCTCGATCTTTGTAAAAAAATTTATGATTCTATTGTAACCATCTACATAGATAAATGTGCCAAAACTTATTACTATGGCATTTTTTGTATTGCTCAGTAAACACTATAAGTACTGCTCAGTAGTTACACTAGCGCTCGGTGTCCAGTCTGGTCGGTGTTTACTGATGCCTAGTATCAGTGAACAATGATTCTTAGTAATACTATTCTGGTGCACAATTTGAACTAATATCTTTTGTTCTTGATATTGACTTGAGACAACTTGGTGTGTTGGCTTATGTAGTTAACCGACTAGCATGAGTATCTTGAAGTACTTGCTTTTACCAACTATATAGCATAGGTAACCAACAGATTATCTTTGATACTAACGACAATCTTTAATTCTCAAATAGAGATAATAGTATCTATATTCCCTTCACAAGGATCACTAGTATCCTACAAGGTGTCCAAAGTTACAGGCACACCAACAACAAAGAAATCTAGTTTCTTTACTATACTTACAAATTTAATGTCATCTTCTTCATCCTTGGATGTATTAGTCTTTACCTCGGCTAACTTGGATGACTCTCCCCTCAAAATTGTTTTAGGCTTAGTATCCTTAGTCTTAGGAGGTGTAGACTTCTCAAATTGAACACCCATCAACACTTTGTCAATGGATTTGTGTGTGTCCTCAATTACTTCATCATATTTCCTCCCCATAATCTAAATCAGTCTAGATTTTATTCTCAACATAGGTTTCAATGCTTTTAGAATCCTCTCATGATCATCAAATGATATCATTGGTAACATATTCTCAATATCTTTTATTCTTATCTATCCATCCTCTCTTTTAGTGCTCATTGTTTTCTAACCTCAAGCCTATCATATAGTTCCTTAGGAATACTTCCAGCTATCTCAATCAATTTTTTTTTTAAATCAGCATATGCTTAATTTTTATGTCTTCAATAAGGATTTGATCATTAGGATCATACCTATCATAAAATTTGGGAAATTGATTGATTTTACCTTGGTAAACAATCATTTTCTCTAATACTCTCATATCAGGCTTCCATGGTTGTCTATCCACAGGTTTATCTTGTGTTTTATTCTCTTATGCTTCTTTCTTGTTCTTCTCTTCCTCTTTCTTCTTCTCCTCTTCTTCTTTCTTTTTCTTAACTTCTTATTTCCTCTTCTTCTCTTCTTCTTTTTTTTCTTCTCCTCTTCTTTCTTCTTCTTCTCCTCTTCTTTCTTCTTTTCTTGTTCTTTCTTTTTCTTCTCTTCTATCTTCTTTTCTACTTTTGTTCTCTACTTCTTGGGTAGTGACTTCTATTTGGAGGACCTTGTCCTCTTTGTAGTGATTTATGTTGCCTTGTTAGTCTTCTCAAGTTGGTCTGGTGTAGTATCATCCACTTCTACCATAGTAGGGGGTGGACTATCAGTCCTCTAAACTTATAGAGGTGGAAGGGCTCTAGGGGAAGAGCTCACCAATCTAGAGGCACTCTCAATCATCTTTCTCCTTATTTCCTTCATCTTCTTCTTTTTTATGCTAGCCTTATCTACTAGTTCATCTACAACCTTCTTAAATTTCCATTTCCTTGTAGCTTTAGTCTGCTCCTCTTTGATTTTGGAAGATTTCTCTTTATAGGTTCCCCATCTCTCCTTTGATATATCAATCTCAGACAATAGCACATGTTCAACTTGCATTTTCAATATTTCTACACTAACCTCATACCCCATAGGGTTATACCACTTTATTCTTAGGTCTACTGCCTCAAAATGCACACACAATCAACTTCACACAATTAGCTTCAACTATGAAATAGATTGTATCTTTATACTTCTCCACTAGTATCCTTACTCTTTACTTCATTTCTCTCTGTAAAATTTTGATCATCACAAAAAATTCTCCATATACCCAGGTGATGTTCTATCTTCTATAGCTATTAAACACTTTTAAACCAGTAGGTTTATTGTCTCTCCATGCTCTTGGGTGCATACCAAGGAATTTATGCACAATATGTATATACATATGTTATCTCTATTTGATAATTAATATATTTTCATTAGTATCAACAAGTTATTCAGTCTATAAAGGTTGGACTAAGGAGACAAACAAGTCAGGTGGTCAAGCATGCAAAGCCTTCACATCAAGTAGAGACAAGGCATAAATTCAAGATCGCTGAATACTGTTTTGACCGAGCATACTTACCGAGCGTCAGGAAATTACTGAGCTAGTGATCATCAAGCATTCATACACATCGAGCATCAGTAATTTATTGAATGGTGATTGTAGTGATTACTGAGTAATGTAGAAAATGACATAGTAATCAGGAATGGCACATATATCTATGTAAATAATTTTCACCAATTAGTAAATAGTTTACTAAGATTGAGACATATTTAATGTGGATGTAATCATTAATTTTTGTGATGATTCCTATGTAATGTTAGATCTAGGTTATTTTTGTATACTATTGATCTTAGGTTTTCTAAGATGATGTAAACCCTAGTTAGGTCAAGTCAGTTTGATATATAATTGTGAAGATGTCATTATGATGATGTATCCTGAAGGAGTAGCCGCACTAAGGATATAAGGAGATCAAACAAAGGGTTTATGAAAGAATCAATCAGTTTTCAAAACACATACAAGGCTACTGAGAAAAATAGAAGAGCACATACATCACCTTGAGGTGATATCAATTTGGTACTTCACAAATCTGAATCAGACAAGTTTAGTTGTTATTTACATATATTTCACCGTTATTAATTTAACCATTGTAGTAGATCAAAATCTCTTAATAGAGTGGACTTAACAGTTCTTGTTTAAATCTCTTAACCAAGTACACACATACTTTATGTTGTTTAAATCCTTTAATCTCAAAAGTGATCAATAATTGTAGACTTAACTGACATACTTTATTTACTGCAGTAGTGAAGATTTGTGGGTGTCATCCCCACCAAAGTTTTTACCTTCTAACTGTGTGCTATAAATGTGTCACACTTCTATGAATCATTACATGCAAGGAAACTCAAGAATGAGCCCTCACAAATCAATCCATAGCTCCCTAGGCATGGAGTGCAAGGGTTTTTAAGAATGCTCTCAGCTAGAGCTATTAAGCCTATAACCTTGCCAGTAAACCATGCAATGGGAGATTCAATGAAGACAAGGGCAAGAATGCCAATATCCTCAAGAATCAAGAATGAAAATACAATGCAATGCTATGCTAGAAATGGAAATGCAAGCTAAGCTATGAAAGGAAATATGCAAGTGTTACAACCCAAGCTAATTAATCTATGTGAACTAATCTAGAGCATAGAAATGAAGCTAATCTAAGAAAGCATAAATATGAATCTAAGCTAAGAATGCAAGAATGAGATGTAGATGCTAAGAATGCTCCAAATCTTCAAAAGCTCCAAAGTGACCTAGGAATCCTGCAGCATAAAGTTAGCTTAAAAAGTTGGGGATCTAGAATGAAGAAGAGAGCTCTCCTTTTAAAGGAAATGTGAAGGAATGGACCATGGAGATTTAAGAGGCAAAAGATTTAATCAACGGTGGAGCTTAAAAGAGGAGAAATCCATGTACACAAGTATCCTCCAATGAGAAAATAAGAGTTGACTTTTGTGTCCATATGAGACAAAAAGTGCTTTTTCCCTTTTTATAAAATAAGAATAATGCTTTATTTGTGCAACTTAGGATAAGAGGAAAAGTGGGGCTTTTTATTTATTAAAAGGGGAGGAAATATTCCTTTTAAATAAATACAAACTTAGGCTAAAATGGTTAGCCCATAGAAAATAATCGAATAAATGATAGAGCTAGGATTTGATCAAGAATAAGCAATTGTTGATTTAGCAAAAGGGGCTAATAGTCTAGGTGACCATTTTTGGGTGTATACACTAACAAGAGTTTTTGCGTAATCAAAATATCTGTGTCAAGAGTAATTATTTTCATGGATGATTTATTGTATTGTTTACATGCACTTTACATTTTCAGTTATATGAATGTACATTTAAAAGAAGGAATCAGTCAGTTAGTTCAGAACTACTATTGCAAAGTGTTAAGTGTTAAAAGTTTTTGAGGGTATTGATTCACCCCTCCCCTTTCATTAATTTATCTTTCCAATCCCAATAATTGGTATTAGAGCTAGATCTCTTGTTAAGGAAGTTTAACCACTAAAGGGAAAAGATCTAAGGATGGAAAGATATAGGTTAGACAAGACTATTGAGAATCAAAGGATACAAATATAAATCTTCATTGAATAATTCAAGAAAGCCAAAGATGAACTGAAGAAGTTACTGACTCAAAGGAAAGATATGGAAATTTAGTATAGTGAGACTAATTACCATGAAGAAGAGATAGATGACCCATTTGAGAACACTGGATCTGGATCAGGTAGCATATCTGATGCATCTAAAGGAGAAATATCTAATTTATCTAAAAAGAATCTACATCTTACTGAACAAGTTAAAGCTCTGCAGATCAGTCAAGAGACACAAATGGCTAGGATGATTGGTATCATGAATAATGCTAGGCAAGCAGAACAAGAAAGAAACTTGGCTATTGAAGACAAGAGACAAATGACTGAGAAACTACAAGAGAAGGAATTTGAGATACTAAGACTCACCAAGCATCACTTTGAAATCTCTAATCAGATGGTTGTTATAACTCAGGAAGTCGACCGAGTAAACAGTGAGCTTACAAATAAACTAGAAGACATCGGTGAACTAAGAGAAGAAAATGAAATATTGAAAAATGAAGTCAAAATGCAACAACAACATAATGAAATGATCAAAAAATTTTAAGATAGTTCTAATAAAATAGATGAATTTCTGATTAGTCAAAGAGGACTTGGTAGCACTACTAGTTTAGGCTAAACTAAGCACAGAGAATCATCAAGACAAGCTGAAAAGAACAATGCCTACACTAACCAAAGGCCAAAGAAGCTATCATGTTATCATTGTGGAAAATAGGGCCACACATCTAATGTTTTTAGGAGAAAAGAAAAAGGTGTTCCTAAATCCACTCCTAATTTTAACGGCTATTGTTATAACTGTAACAAGTATGGACATCATGTTGGAGATTTTCTAGCAGGCCAGTACTAACTGCATGTTTGTCATTGATGACAACATATAGAAATTTGCATGTGTGGAAGTATTATATAGTAATCTTTCAGTATATGTATCATGGACATGATATTAGCATGATATCATGGGCATAGAGGTTAACTGTTAGTACAAATAGTTATATAGAAGCTTGTGTCAATAGTGTTCCCGACAAAGTAATAGGAAGTGTTCTATGTATGGTTGTTCGTATAGTTATCATGGAGCCTTGCACACTTGGATATATGTTAAAGACATGTTAGTGATGTTTTAGTCATGGAAACAGTCTGTTGATGAGTATAAGTGAACTTATGCAGTTGCTATTCTCCAGTAGCAGTTTCTTGTATTTGTTTAGAAGAGCTGACAAAGATTTTATTGGTTCTAGAGTTGCACCTATCTTGCAGGTATGCACCCTTGGATTTAAGCTTAGAGGAGAGTTATTGATGTTCAGTTAAGAGCACATGAAGTAATTCAGCTTGAGGAGAAAGATCTAGTTATCTTGGTAGAGTCGATAGTGTGTAGCGTGCGTTTACAATTATCTTATTGGACAGGTCCCAAAATGTGTTGCGTGCATAGTAGAGCTGACAGAATGTTTATCAAAGTTTGTTATGATTTCTCTATTATGATTTCAAGGTGGTTCTAATAGGCTGAGCACTTGATTATATCATTTAGAGGAAAGATATTTATAGGTAGTCATTTGTAATTTATTTGGTGTGGTTCATGGTTGATCAAGAAGAGCAAAGAAGAGTGTGCGAAGTGTTGAGCCATCCAAAGAAGGTCTATGTGACCAAATAATGTATTTTTCTATACATTGGAACTGATCTAGATAGCAGGTCAAAGCGTAGTTCACCAAGATCTAGATATAGTGTGTATCTGTTATTCATAAGGTTGTAGCTGTTAGAATAACTGAGAGGGGGGTGAATCAATTAATCAGTGTCCCAATAAAAAATTTATAATCCAAAAATAAATACTTCAATTTCTACTGCTCGGTAACTTAAAATACTTTCACTATTTATGCTTTTATCGATTACCAGTCTAAAACTTATAACAGTTACCGATCAAATCAAATATGCAACATGTGATTATAACATCAAAACAAATATCACAATCAACACATAACACAAGAGATTTAACATGGAAACTCTGTGAAGGGAAAAACCACCTAGGACCGGCAACCCAAAATATTCACTCTTCTGAAGTGAGGTCGGTGAAGACCCAACCCTATTAAAGGTTACAAACACACTGTTAGGTGTGACCTTGTTAGAGGATTTTAGACCAACTGTTATCGTCCAACCAGAAGTCACTCTGGGGTTGACAAGATAACAATGTTCATTCTATGAATGATACATAATAAGACTTTCTTAGTCCACTCGGTTAAGAGATTTGACTCTGTACAATGGTTAAATATGTAACAGTAGGTGATCTAACTTAATACAACTTCAATTGCAAATTACAAATCAATGTTCAACTCATACAAATCTTTCTGATCAATAAATCAATTCTATTTCAATCAATGTTCAACTTATTGTCCATCGGTAATCAATCTCTGTAGCTTGGTAATGCTCTGCAGTAGGGTTATCCTTAACCAGTATGATCAGGATGCATGAAAACTTGTTCACATGATTATTCTATAGTTTCCTTTTCTTCTGGCATCACCACCTTGTAGTGAAATCTCCAGTCTCTTATATAGACATATAAACCATTTTCTTTTTCTCCATCATATTTTGCCACTTAATCATCTTCATTGATTTTGCCTCTTAAACATACCTTGACACTTGTGTCAATAATGCATTTGGTTCTCATCCTTTAGATCTTTCTTGAATTTTGTTAGTCGTTGATCTGTGTAAAAAACATTATCTGTTACCTCGAATTCATACACTTTCCAGCTCATCAATCTTACTTGCTAAACTAATCATTTATTTCATTATGTTCTTCTTGATTAACAAATAAATGCATCGATGAACACAAGCTCGGTTAACACTATGCTCCGTATACACTACACTCCATCAGTGTATACTGAAATGCTTCATCAACTGACAACACTGCTTTTTGTCTTTCAACTCTTTTCCTCATCATAGATGAATGAAACATAATCAATTCAATAACATGAATTCATAGACTCATCAACAAGTTACTCAATGTATTCTTTATCCTCATCTATCATATCCATCTTCCTCATGTAGATATTTTTTTTCTTCATCTCTTTCACTCCTCTATAGATGTTTTGGTATAGTAACTTACAAGATAAGTACTGTCAAACTAGTTGACATCAATGACAACATAATACTGATTTAATCATATTACATATCTAATCAATCAGCTCAGTGATCTTAAATCACAGATTCTTCAATTAGGTTCTAAATCAGTTGTAGTTCATCAATCTCTCCCTTTGGCATTGATGGCAACTCAAGCAATATGAAATATACCATACACATACCAAACATGTATTCTACAACTCTATGAACAAATGTTGTACAAGATCTCCCTAGCTTAACATGTTTAATCACTATGTTACTCAATAGCATTACATAATATAGCTTTGTCGATCTGTAAATATGATCTTCAATGCTCTCCATTCTTCAAGTTGTCTCTCCCTCAGATAGTTCTCATCAGTGCATATTCATATTATATCTCCCTTTGTTTCATATGTTTATCTCTCCCTTTGACAACAATGCCAAAAGAAACAAAATAAATAAATAGCTCTTCAGTAGCCAAGTAACTCTTTGTTTTCCAATGCATACACTATATCTCTATATACTGATATGCCAATCTATTCCAGTACCTTTCACAACTTTAGACATGATCCAAAGTGTGAGCTATGATGCATCAACATGTATGATCTTCTGATAGGATTAGGCTGATGCAACATCTGGATCACCTTAGTGACCAGTAGATAGGGGATAGACCCCAAGTCTAGTCCTCAAGTACTCAAATGTGTCCTTCGGTATAGATTTTTTAAATATATCTGCAAGTTGTTCTTTTGATGTAACCAACTCTAGCTTAACTTTCTTCTCTTGTACTTGTTCTCTCAAGTAGTGATACTTAATTGATATGTGCTGTCTTAAAATTAGATTCTTTGAAATATTAATTGCACTCGTGTTATCATAGTATATAATCAGCAGCTCAGTGATTATCTCATTCATACCTTCCAGAACTTGCTTAATATATGCAATGTTTGAACAGTTTGTAGCAGCAACAACATACTCTGCTTCAGCTATAGATTAAGAAATGCAAGCCTGCTTCTTACTTGTCCAGGAAACAAGTTTTTCACCAAAGAAAAATGTTCCTCGGGTGGTACTTTTTCTATCATCCACTATTAGGAATGAATGTTGAATCCTTTGGTAGTCATTCTATAGCAATGGTTGTTGCATTCATGACTATGATTGTCATTGATGTCAACACAGTGATATTCTGGAGTTTAGCAGAGAAGCAGGCATAGTTTTCTTTTGTGCACATGTTATATTGTAGATTGAGTTATGCACAGTTGATGGTATGTTCTTTGGTGTGTTATTAGCCTATGGTTAAGAGCACAAAAGGAAATTCATTTATTCATGAAATTTATAAGCATTTTGGTGAAAGCAATATTCTGGTAGTGTTCCTAAGTAGTGGTTTTTGGTAATCGGAGGATATCTCCTAACCGGGATGGAATCTAATTCTACATAGTTAAAGAGAATTTTTAGACTCATTGGTGGTGATGTGATTCATAGCACAAACTTTGAGGTCACATGATTGGAAAGTTATTGTATCTAGAAGCTGACAATTTTTATGTAATTTTGATGTAGCGTGTTGAAATTATTATTTTGTATTTGCATGCCGACTCATTTTTAATTATTTAAGTGTGGTATAAAGCAAGGAATTTTTTCCATGTTATGAAGAGGATTGTAATAGTTGTGATATGAAATTATGAAAGTTGTGATGTGAATGTATGCATGAAGTGAAGAAAAGAGCTAACTCAGTGATGAAGGAAGACTTGCGAAGTACAGAGATCTGGATTTGTGATCTTGTGTAGCAAAGAGTGTGGTTTTGGCATAGTGTGAAGGAGGTAACATAGTTCATATTATTTTTTTGAATAATCCTAAGATCTGTTGGATAGTGAGTTCAGAGATCTTGCCTTGAAGTTGTTTGGGCAGTGGGTCTTTCTGTCTCCATAACTCCTAACAGGGTTAGAATCTTTTAACAGGGATTCAAAATCTCCTAACAGAGATTCATATGTACTGAATGTATTTCATAAGACTCCTAACAGGGTCCACCCTCTAACAAGGAACTTTCATATTAGTGCATCATTTTGTGGGCATCATTCCCACTGGGGTTTACTCTTTGATCAAGAGGTTCCCTAATTAACATATCTTGTGTTATTGTGTCATTGTGTATGATTATCTTTCTATGGTTGGTTACTACATTGATTATATGGTTTAAAGCTATTAAAGTTGATGTTGATAAATAGTTTAATTATCAGATAACTGATTCACCCCCCCCCCCCCCCCCCCCCCCTCTCGGTTATCTTGGTGGTCTTTACTTTCTAACAATTGGTATCAGAGTGACAGGTCCTTGAAAGAGAAGTTTAACAACTTAAGGAGATCTATGGAAAATTTTAGGAAAGAAAGCTCTAAGTTTGATGGAGTAAATTTTGATAGCTGGAAAGAAAAGATGAAGACACATCTCTTGTGTTTAGGACCAAGTTATTGGTTGATTACAAAGAATGAAAGGACTATAATTGAAGAAGACAATCTTGAAACAAGTACTAAAGATGAGGTAGATCTATTCATGTGTAACATACTTGCAAGAGAAGCACTTTTATCAGCATTTCCAGAGAATGAATACAGTGAGGTAAAAGGTTTAACTAGATCTCATGATATTTGGAAAGCTTTACATTCTATTTTTCAAGGTGATCAACATGCAAAGAAAGCTAGGTTACATAATTGGATTTGTGCATTTGAAGACATAAGAATGATGGAAGATGAATCTATTAGAAGCTATATTGGTAGGATGTCAAAAATTATTATAGGAATAAAGTCTTGTGGAGGTGAATAGATAGAGAATGAAGTAATATGGAAGATTTTGAGAACATTGACACCGATATTCAAGCAAACTACACAAATGATTGAACAAGCGATACCTTGTACACCAAACTTTTCAAGAGAGACTCTTCTTTGAAGATTGAAAGTAGAAAAGATGAATTTGAGATTATCAGGAGACTTACCTAAAGTGGAGACAACATTCAGTGCTCTTAGCATCAGACCTACTTTGTCTAGAAGTACAAGTGTGAATGGAGATTATGCCAACAGTAGCAAATCCAAATTTGATGAAGATAAGAAGATTGAAGAAGGTATTTCCTTGCTTGTGAAAAGAGAACTAGATGGTAAGAAAAAATTTTAATGTTGGACATGTCAAGAATATGGTCATTTTGCATCTAAGTGTCCTAAGAGAGTTAAGAAGTATAGAAACAATTTTAAGCCTAGAAGATCTAAAGAATGTTATTATGCAAATGATGAAGAAATTGAAGCAGGAATTGAAAGACATTTGAGTGACAATGATAATGATAACTTTGATGACATAGGATTTGTAGCAATTAAGGAAGAAAATTCTGAATTTGATATTAAAGAAGAAAAAGCCTTAGTTTCCTAAGTTGAAAAGAAAGTTGATTGGATTATAGACAGTGGTTCTTCACATCATATGACTAGTGATAAAGGAAAGTTCATAAAGTTTAACAATTATGATGGAGGAGTTGTTAGAGTTGGTAACAATGCACCTTGTTTGATTAAAGGTATAGGATCTATTACTCTTTATGGAAAGACTAATACTGATGATGTTTACTTTGTTGATGGAATGAAACATAATTTTTTGAGTGTTGAACAGTTAGTGGATAAGGGATATCAAGTTTGGTTTCCTGAGAAAACTTGTATGATTAAGGATAAAGATGGAAATCTAATTGGAACTGGATCTAGAACTAGAGGTAATGTATTTTAGTTGAACCCTACTAAGATGACATGTTTGATGACTAAGATTGATGACAGTTGGTTATGGCATAGAAGGTTTTGTCATATAAACTTTGATAATATTATGAAAGTAAGTTCTACATTTGCAGTAAGAGATTTACCTAAGATTATGAAGCCTACTAACATGATTTGCAAGGAATGTGTGATGGCCAAGTAGAAAAGGAGTTCATTTCCTAGCAAGAAGTTCACATCTACAAAGAAGTTGGAGATTGTTCATACAGACTTGAGTGGTCCTACTAGGACTAGAGGATTCTATGGAGAAAGGTATTTTATGATTCTTGTTGATGATTTTACAAGAATGATGTGGATTGCATTTTTGAAAGAAAAATCTGAAGCATTTGATAAGTTTAAGGTCATGAAGAATAAAGTTGAGAATGAATCAGGAATGAGGATTAAATGTTTGAGATCCGATAGAGGTGGAGAATTTACATCTAAAGAGTTTAACACTTTTTGTGAAGTAAATGGTACTAAGAGACAGTTATCAGCCCCTAGAACACCTGACAAAATGGTATTGTAGAAAGAAGGAACAAATCAGTGATTGAAGCAGCTAGAGCTATGTTGTTTGAAGGTGATTTGGCAAAGACATTTTGGAGAGAAGTAGTGAATACAGCAGTATATACAATGAACATAGTACAAATCAGAGTAGACACAAACAAGACACCTTATGAATTATGGTTTGGACATGCACCCTCAGTTAAGTATTTTAGAATTTTTGGAAGCAAATGTTATATTAAGAGAGATGATGATATAGGAAAGTTTGATCCTAGAAGTGATGAAGGAATTTTTCTTGGATATTCTTTGAAAAGAAAAGCATATAGATGTTACAATAAGAGAACTAAAACTATTGGTGAAAGTGCAAATGTAAAAGTTGATGAGAAGTTTAAAATTCAAGAAAGAATGCTTGATTATGAATCTAATGAAGGAACTAACCCTCAGCCTAACATTGAAACTATTGAACAATTTTTTGAGACTAATAGTGAATTGTTGAATGAAAGTCATGTTGAAGAAAATAAAGAAGAATCTACAGTTGAAGAAAGATCAGTGACTATGACACCTAATAGGTATATATCAAGACATCATCCTATTGAGCAAGTTTTTGAAAGTTTGGAAAGAGGAGTAATGACTAGAAAGAAGGTACATTTATGTTTCATTTCTCAAATTGAACCTAAGTCTACTAATGAAGCTTGTGAAGATGAACATTGGATTAAAGCTATGGAAGAAGAATTGGATCAGATTGAAAAGAACAAGACATGGGAATTGGTCCCTAGATATAAAGACAAAAATGTGATTGGAACTAAATGGGTATTCAGGAACAAGATGAATGAATAAGGAGAAGTAATTAGAAACAAAGCAAGATTGGTATGTAAGGGATACTCACAGCAAGAAGGAATTGACTATGAAGAGACTTTTGCCCCTATGGCAAGACTTGAAGTAGTAAGAATATTTTTGGCTTATGCAGCATTTAAGAAATTCAAAGTGTATCAGATGGATGTGAAGTCAGCATTTCTAAATGGTGAATTAGAAGAAGAAGTCTATATTGAGCAGCCTGAAGGTTTTCCTTTGACTCAAGAAGGAGACATGGTATGTAAACTAAAGAAAGCATTGTATGGACTAAAGCAAGCACCTAGAACTTGGTATGCTAGATTAGATAAGTATTTGTTAAAATTAGGATTTACAAAAGGAACAGATGATAGTAACTTATACACAAAAGAAATTTAGAATGGATTGTTAGTTTTGGTTATTTTTGTTGATGACATTATTTTTGGAGGAGAAGATAAAGCTAGTGACAAATTTGCTGATGAAATGAAGACAGAATTTGAAATGAGTATGATTGGAGAAATGAAATACTTTTTGGGATTACAAATAACACAAAACAAAGATGGTATCTTTATAAGTAAGACAAAGTACTTGAATGATTTGTTGAAAAGATTTGGTATGGAGAATTGTAAACCAGTTGGGACACCTATGGTTATAGGACATAAACTATCTAGTAAAGATGAGACACCAACAGTTGAGCAAAAGAAATAAAGATCTATGATGGGTGGATTGTAGTACTTGACACACACTAGACCAGATATACAACATTCAGTTGGAATGGTAGCAAGATTTCAAGCTGAACCGAGAGAGTCACATTATGCAGTAGTAAAGAGGATATTGCGATATCTTAGAGGCACAATGGACTATGGACTGTGGTATGAAACTTCTGATGATTTTACCCTATGTGCATATATTGATGCTAATTGGGGAGGCAGCGTTGATGATAAGAAAAGCATCAGTGGTGGAGCCTTTTTTCTTGGAGGAAGATTAGTTTCTTGGTTGAGAAAAAAGCAGAATTGTATCTCACAGAGTACAGCAAAAGTAGAATATGTAGCGGTAGCAAATAATTGTAATCAGATAATTTGGATGAAGTAGATGTTGATGGACATTGGAATCAAGTTTGATGAGCCTATTGTCATACATTGTGACAATACAAGTATAGTTAGTATGTCTAAGAATCCTGTTTTACATTCTAAAACAAAGCATATAGAGATCAAGTATCATGTTGTAAGGGAGAAAGTGGTAGATAAAGAATTCAAACTAGAGTACATAAGCATGAAGGAGTAGATAGCAAATATATTTATAAAGCCTTTGCCTAAGGATACATTTGAGTATCTAAGAGGTATGCTTGGGGTTATGCCTCAACCTACTTTTGAGTAATGATGCAGTTGGTTGCATCCATCCATTGGAATATGGCCCTATCTATTTTTTGGATTGGATGTTGGTACTTCCTCTATGGGGGAGTATGTGTATTTGAGCTGAGTCATTGAGGACTCTAGTGTATTTTTTTTTTCTGAATAGTGTCTTTTGACATTGAGCTATTGTTTGACATTGTCATGGAATTTCTGTCATTGATGTCAATGGGGGAGAGAATCATGAAAAACATTGAGGAACTACATTTGTTGGAGAGATTGAATAGGATAACGAAGCAAGATTTGATTGATGAAGAGCAGCAAAGCATTTGAGCAACAGTGATTGGATTTTTGGAACATTGGATGTTTTTCATCTATGTTGTCATCAATGCCAATGGGGGAGATTGTTAGGAATGAATGCTGAAGCCTTTTGCAGTCATTCTATAGTAGTGGTTGTTGCATTCATGACTATGATTGTCATTGATGTCAACATAATGATATTCTGGAGTTTAGCAGAAAAGTAGGCATAGTTTTGTTTTTGCGCACATGTTATATTGTAGATTGAGTTATGCATAATTGATGATATGTTCTTTGGTGTGTTATTAGCCTATGGTTAAGAGTGCAAAAGGAATTTCATTTATTCATGAAAGTTATAAGCATTTTGGTGAAAGCAGTATTCTGGCAGTGTTCCTGAGTAGTGGTTTTTGGTAATCGGAGGATATCTCCTAACCGGGATGGAATCTGATTTTGCACAATTAAAGGGAAGTTTGAGACTCATTGGTGGTGACATGGTTCACAACACAAACTTTGAGGTCACACGATTGGAAAGTTATTGTATCTGGAAGCCGACAATTTTTATGTAATTTTGATGTAGCGTGTTGAAATTATTATTTTGTATTTGCATGCCAACTCATTTGTAATTATTTTAGTGTGGTATAAAGGAAGGAATTTTTTCCATGTTATGAAGAGGATTTTAATAGTTGTGATATGAAATTATGAAAGTTGTGATGCGAATGTATGCATGAAGTGAAGAAAAGAGCTAATTTAGTGATGAAGGAAGACTTGTGAAGAACAAAGATCTGGATTTGTGATCTTGTGTAGCAAAGAGTGTGGTTTTTGCATAGTGTGAAGGAGGTAACATATTTCATATTATTTTGTTGAATAATCCTAAGATCTATTGGACAGTGAGTTCACAGATCTTGCCTTGAAGCTGTTTGGGGAGTGGGTCCTTTTGTCTTCCATAACTCCTAACAGGGTTAGAATCTTTTAACAGTGATTCAAAATCTCCTAACAGAGATTCATATGTACTAAATGTATTTCATAAGACTCCTAACAAGGTCCATCCTCTAACAAGGAACTTTCATATTAGTGCATCATTTTGTGCGCATCATTCCCACCGGGGTTTACTCTTTGAGCAAGAGATTCCCTAGTTAACATATCTTGTGTTATTGTGTCATTGTGTATGATTATCTTTCTATGGTTGGTTACTACATTGATTATATGGTTTAAAGCTATTGAATTTGATATTGAAGTTGATGTTGATAAATGGTTTAATTATCAGATAACTGATTCACCCCCCCCCCCTCTCAGTTATCTTGGTGGTCTTTACTTTCTAACATCCACATTTCCAGCCCAATCAACATTGGTATAGACTCTAAGTTCAAACTTTCCTTCCTTAGGATACCATAATCCATATTCTTCTATTTTCTTTAGGTATCTTAAGATTATTTTAGTAGGAATCATGTGTGATTCTCTAGGATTAGCAGAAAATATAGCAACTATTCCCACAACATGTGCTATGTCTGGTCTACTGTGAGCTACATACATTAACTTACCAATCATTGATCAGTACAGTGTATGGTTTTCCTCTATAGTTTCATCTTCCTTAGTCAATTTGAAACCAATATCCATTGATGTTCCCATAGGTTTAGCATCTTCCATGCCAAATGTTTTCAATACTTCTTTTATGTATTTAGACTGTGTGATGAACATCCTGTCACTCTGTTGAATCACTTGTAGTCCAAGAAAGAACTTAATCTCTCTAAGCATAGACATTTCAAATTCATTCCTCATATCATCAGCAAAGGCTTTACATATTTGATCTTGACCTCCAAATATGATATCATCCACAAAAATTTTAGCAATAAGAATTGTATCATTAGTATCTCCTTTCATCTACAAATTGTTGTTCTCGCTTGTTCTTACAAATCCTATACTTAACAAATAAGTATGCAGCCTCTCATAATAGGCTCTTGGTGCTTGCTTCAAATGATATAAAGTTTTATGTAGTCTACACACCATGTCTTTCTTTTCTGGATCAACAAACCCTTCAGGTTGTTCTATGTAGACTTCTTCTTCAAGTATTCCATTCAAAAACGCTAACTTGACATCCATTTGATATACTTTGAATTTCTTGTGTGCAGCATATGCAAGTAGCATTCTGACTAATTCCAATCTAGCAAAAAGTGAAAAGGTTTCACCATAGTCTACTTCTTCCTCCTATACATATCCTTTGCATACCAATCTAGCTTTATTTCTTGTCACTTCTCCATTCTCATTATGCTTGTTCATGAATATCCACTTAGTACCAATAACATTTTTATCTTTAGGTCGGGGTGCTAAGGTCTAGGTTTTGTTCTTCTCAATTTTTTCTATTTCTTCTTTCATTGCATTAACCCATTCATCATTCTCTAATGCAACTTTCACATTTTTCGGTTCATAATCACAAACTAGACATGTACCTTGTCTTGCTTTGCTCCTTGTTTCAATACTAGCTTGTTTGTCTCCAATGATTTGTGATTTAGGATGGTGTCTTCTAAAATAACTCATCATTACTCTATCTCTTCTTTCTTTTTCATCCTATGCAGGTCCATTAGCTTGCTCGATATGGTCATCCTACTCGTCGGTTTCTCTTTCCTGTTGTTCGGTGTTGTTTTCCTACTGACCAGTTATCAGAAGTTGTGGCTTCGGTATTTAGTCTGGGTTTTCAATGTAAGTGAATCTACCATAGTCTTCTAGTTCCTTTGTACTTTCCTTTGTGTTCTTTTCATCAAACTCATCAACTCAAACATTAGTGCTTTCAATCATTTTATTAGTAGTTTTATTCAGACAATTATATGCTTTTCTTTTACTAGAATATCTTGGGAATATTACTTCATCACCTTTTGAGTCAAATTTACCATTTTTCTCATCTTTCAGAATAAAACATTTTCTTCCAAAAATCCTGATATAACTTACAATCAGTTTGTGTCCAAACCACAACTCATAGGGTGTCTTGTTGGTGTCTTTTAATTGCACTCAGTTCAAAACATAAATTTTTGTACTCACAGCTTCCCTCTAGTATGTCTGAGCAAAATTTTTTTGCAACATCAGTGTTCTAGCATAGTCAACTATTGACCTATTCCTTCTTTCAGCAATCCCATTCTGTTGAGGTGTCCTCAGTGTAGAGACCTGTCCTTTAATACCATGCTCATTACAGAAATTAGTAAATTCATCAGAGATAAATTCACCTCCTCTATCAGATCTTAGGCATTTCAATTCCTTACTAGTCTCTTTTTCTACCTTATCCTTATACCACTTAAACATCTTAAATGCTTCAGATTTTTCTTTTAAGAACATAACTGTCATCAATCTAGTATAGTCATGAACAAAATGAATAAAGTATCTATCACCATAATAACTCTGAGTTCTCATAGGACCACATAGGTTAGTATGAACTAACTCAAGTATCTTCTTTGTTGAATAATCTTTACTTTTGAAACTAGATTTAGTCATCTTACCTTTCTGGCATTCATGACACATAACATGATCTAGTTTTGACAAGTTAGGCAGCCCTCTAACTCTTTTCCTTTTACTGATCTTAATCATGTTATCAAAGTTCACATGGCATAGCCTTTTATGCCACAACCAAGCATCATCATTTTTCATCATCAAACAAGAAGACTCATCAGTATCAAGATAAAATAGATTACATCTTGATTGTGCTCCATTTCCAACTAGTCTTCCTCCATCATCAAAGATTTTCACTTTCTTGCTCTCAAAAGCAACTCGGTGACTTGAATTATTCAGTTGTGCCACACTTAACAAGTTATAGTTCAATCCATCTAACCAATAAGAATTATCACATTTTATCATATCATTTATCATTAAGGTTCCTTTACCTCTTACCATATAGGGTGTGTCATTACCCATCTTAACTGATCCTCCATTGTATTCTTCATGTAGATCAAACTTTTCCTCATCACCAGTCATGTGATGTGTATAGCCACTATCTATGATCCATGTATTATTTTTGTTAACTTTAGAGATTAGTGTTGTTTCTACATGTTTTTCTTCTTCTTCTTCCGAGTCATCTTTCATAGCAACAAATACAACTTCTACATCATCATCATAATCAGAGTTAGATTCATTATCCTCAGCTATGAAACATAAATTTTTTCCTTTGTCATTGTTGTCTCAGTTATCTCTATTGTGTCAGTAGCCTTTGTTGACTCTTCTCCCATAGCTTTCTTTAGATCGCTCTTTGGATCTTTCATCATCTTTCTTATGTGTACATCTAGCAGTGATGTGACCAACCTCTTTACAGTTAAAGCATGCCAAAGGTAGCTTACCTCTATACCTTCCTTTCCCTATGGGTACTCTTTGGGCCATAAGAGCTTCAATTTTATCAAGCCTATCATCAGTATCACTATCATCATTTTTATCACTTCTGCTAGACTTACCGATCTTTAGAGAAGACATGAAAGTGGATTCCATAGATGGTACAGCACAGTTATCAAATTTATCTAATTCAAAAGTTGTAAGTTTACCAATCAAATTGTCAAGTGTAAGTACATTACCAGATGCAAACTTTGTCTCATGAATAGCAGATATTCTGATTGCATAAACCAGCAATAAGGTTCTGATTATTTTGGTAACAACTATCTCTTCACTAATGACTCCATCAAATGCTCTAATAGCATGTACTACTTCTTTCAGTCTATTTGTATATTGCACAATATTCTCACCTTCTTTCATCTTCATATCGTCGAATCTGCCCGTTAAGCTCTCTGCTCTAGCTCTTTTAACATTTGCATCTCCACTGTAAACTTGAGAAATTTTGTCACACGTGGCTTTTGTAGTAGTGAAACTTTTAATATCTTCAAATTCAGCATCCATACAGGTAGCAGCAATCTCCATCATAGTAATATTGTGTTCATGCCTATCTTTCAGTTGATCAAGTGCCAGGGGACCAAGGGTCGGTTCTATATAGCCATTTTCCATCAATTCTAGTGCAACATTCCCAATTCCAAATATGTGCAACTTCATCCGGCTCTGCCATACTATGAAATTCTCTTTGTTCAACTTTGGCACTTCCCTCTTATACATTTTGAGATCTTTTTACTGAAGTCTTTAAAACTCTATTCCAAGCAACCAATGCTCTGATACCAATTGTTAGAATAACTGAGAGAGGGGTGAATCAGTTAATCAGT
Source organism: Chamaecyparis obtusa (assembly GCA_027943335.1). NCBI lineage: Eukaryota > Viridiplantae > Streptophyta > Pinopsida > Cupressales > Cupressaceae > Chamaecyparis > Chamaecyparis obtusa. Next base: position 416,062 of record BSBK01000411.1, read on the forward strand.
GTCCCAATACAAAATGTATAATCCAAAAACAAATACTTCAATTTCTACTACTTGGTAACTTAAAATACTTTCATTCTCTATGCTTTTACTGATTACTAGTCTAAAACTTATAACAGTTACCGATCAAATCAAATATGCAACATGTAAATATGACATCAAAACAAATATCACAATCAACACACAACACAAGATATTTAACTTAGAAACCCTGTGAAGGGAAAAACCACCTAGGACCGGTAACCCAAAATATTCACTCTTCTGAAGTGAGGTCAGTGAAGACCCAACCCTGTTAAAGGTTACAAACACACTATTAGGTGTGACCTTGTTAGAGGATTTTAGACCAACTGTTATCATCCAACCAGTAGTCACTCTGGGGTTGACATGATAACAATGTTTATTCTATGAATGATACATAATAAGACTTTCTTAGTCCACTCGGTTAAGAGATTTCACTATGTACAATGGTTAAATATGTAACAGTAGGTGATATGACTTAATACAACTTCAATTTCAAATTGCAGATCAATGTTCAGCTCATACAAATCTTTCTGATCAATAAATCAATTCTATTTCAATCAATGTTCAACTTACTATCTGTCGGTAATCACTCTTTGTAGCTCAGTAATGCTCTGCAGTAGGGTTCTCCTTAACTAGTATGATCAGGATGCATGAAAACTTGTTCATGCAATTATTTTGTAGTTTCCTTTTCTTCTGGCATCGCCACCTTGTAGTGAAATCTCTAGTCTCTTATATAGACATATAAACCATTATCTTCTGCTCCATCATATTTTGTCTCTTAAACATACCTCGATACTTGTGTCAATAACACATTTGATTCTCATCCTTTAGATCTTTCTTGAATTTTGTTAGTCGTCGATCTGTGTAACAAAAATTATCTATTACCTTGAATTCATACACTTTCTAGCTCATCAATCTGATCGGCTAAACTAATCATTTGGTTCATTATGTTCTTCTTGATTAACTAAGAAATGCATCGGTGAACACAATCTCGGTTAACACTGTTCTCGGTATACACTACACTCCGTCGGTGTATACTTCTTGGCACTTCAAATCTTTAGTACATAAGTCTTGTGAAATGTTTATAAATTTGAAGTGTGTATAGATGTTCATGAAAGTATGATAATTTTGCTATAAAAAACCCATAAAAGATCCTACAAAATTATCTATTCTTCCTCAGTATCTAGTGAGCCCTAATTAAGAGTTAAACCTAAGAAAAATGGTAAATATATGCCATTTTCAAAAAATAATCCCTAGGTCACTTTGTTTTAAATCTATTTGTGCATTACCTTTTTGAATCACTTAAAATCTCAAAAGTGCACGTGCGTAAAGTTTTCCTAAGTCTCAGCAACTAGCGGTTTTAATTTTTCCTAAGTCTGGTGGCTATAATATATCCTAAGTCCTAAATACCTTATCTTCTAATGTTTTAGTTTTCATTCAGCTTGGTATCTTTAAAGAAGATCTAATGGTGGTCGTATAGTTGCAAGGGATCTTAGAGACCTATGCAATCATGTGACTAACTGTTGATCTTACAGTAAAGCTTAATGTGGAAACAAAGTGGGACCAATGTCAATTTTTTCATATGGTTTTTTTTGTTTGGTCGATAGTACTTGTTGATGTGGAGGATGTCAGCGAACACCAGTGCTCAGAAAGAAAAAAATTACATGACAACTTGCCAGCTATTGCAAGCATGGATTGTCTTTACTAATAAAGGTAAAGTGGGACCAACAACTTAAGGAATAGATGATAGTGGGTGAATGTTAATGGTTTGTCACATGGTTGCATGAGCTTTTTTCAAGCTATGTGATCATGCGACTAACTTTTTGTTTTAACAGTAAAAGTTATAAGGGATTTTCTGCCAATGAAGGAATTGACATGACAGCTTGTTGTATGGTCGCATGAGCTTCTTTTGAGCTATGTGATCATGCAACAAATAATTGGATTATTTGCCAAGTGAAAATCAACAGTCAAAATTTAAATTGAAGAAGAAATGGGTGAAAGGTTCAGACAAGTGACAGTTCATTTCCCAGAAAATTAATGGAGACCTCATGTGAAGTAAATTACTGAAATAATTATGGATCTATTGTGAGTATGTCAAAATCTATGCTTTTCAAAAAGCCACAAGGAGATAAAAATTTGCAGAGCGCTTGGCGAGTAGAATTGTAGAAACTGATTGTTGTTTTCTTAGGGATTTTGAAGAAAAGGTTGGTTCTTCCTACACTTGCTTGTTTTGTTAAGAAGTATTGCTTTCCTACTATGTTCTTTTGTGCCCAATATACATAAGCTATAAGCCCTAGAAATGCTACCTAGGAAAGATCTTTTTGGTGAAACCGATTATCTTAAGAGGGGTCTGCATGAGGACTTATTACAAATTTTTCCTAGTTCAACAGTAAATTTGGTAGAGGTCAAACAGCTAACACCAAAGGAGCCTAGGGTAAAAGTGGCAGATGGATTGTATGATACAGGAAATTATATCAGGGATCCTAAGATTGGTTTTCTCAATGTGAGTGGCACTTCTGACTTCACTAGGCTAACATTGTTTATAGTAGGTTTCAGCCAGAGAAATACCCTTGTTCCCACCTGTAATGTATGGGAAAATGATGTAGGCAAGCTTGTGGTACCTGGTGTCTTCTTAGATGCAAACCTAATGATTGAAGTTGCAAAAAAATATGACCCTATTAATAAAGAGATTAGGGGTGTTACAGGGCAAAATCTATTGACAATCTCTACTGAGGAAATCAGAATAGTTTTTAGACTAAGTGACCCCTCACCTAACCTGGAACCGATTGATTTTAAAGAATTAAGAGAAGTGTATGATGCACAAAGACATCTCCTTATAATTGGTCCTGTAAAATATTTTTGCACTCAAATTGGAAAGATGATTGTTATAGGACTAGGTGCATAGGAGCCATTCAAAATAGAGTATTTTGATGTACTGGCGAGAGGTGCCTATTGGTCATTATGTCAGGTTTTTGGGGAAGATGCAAATGAGAAAATGCCAGAGCACCTGATGTATATGGTGATCCAGATATTACATCTGCATTTGTCAATTACTTTTGATTATGCTCCCTTCATTGTTGACTTAATCCATGATGGATTAATGGGGATTCAAAAGAATAAAGTTGATAAACCCTTTTGCTGGTACTCTTTTATGATGTACGTGTTTTTGTTCAAAGGTGCTGATTATTTTGCAAAAGAAATGGAATTATCCAAACAAAGAGCTAGAGAGGACATGCCTCTTCAGCTGTGGAATCAAATATGACATGGGATAGAAAGGATAGTAGTTATATACAGTTTAACAAATGTTTTGCAGCAAGATTGAGACTATTCTTTATTCATGACAACCCTAGGGTCCCAGTCGCCTTGGCCAAAATTGTTAGACCACAACAATTTACAAAGGACCTCAACATAGTGCACAATTGGGGTGATTTTATTTTCTATCCCTATTCAACTGTTATTAGGTTATATGGTTTCAGGGGACTCCTATTATTTTGCCTTTCCAAGTTCCCACCAAGATTGGCATTGCAGAATTCTTCAGACAGTTAGGTGATATTGAGAATAATAGTATTGCTAAAGGTAGAGGAACTTTGTTCCCAAATATTACCATTGCTCACCAGTTTATAATCACAAAGGGTGGGTGGCTTCATATGCATAAAATCTTGGATCCATATCATTTGACAACCATAATTGCCCAGATGATAGACCCGGAGGGTTTCTACAATGAAATGTTCAGAAAGAGGGTCAGATGCTCAGCAATAAACCACATTTTTAATTTTCCTAAAGATATTATTAGAAATACACCAGGGTTGCAAGACCAAGCAATTAGAAAGGAAAAATGGTTAGTTTACAAGAAAACATGGGATTTTGTCCAACAATTTGACCCCAAATATGATCCTATGGGCAGTATAAATCCTATGGGAAAAAGGATAGATACTCTCATGAATTGTTTTCAAGAGATTTTTAAGACTCTGGAGGAGAAGAAGAAAAAGGACATGGAAGACAACCCAGAGAAGGCTAAATCATTGTTGGGAAAAGGTGCATTTGCAAAGGTGTTTCCTCCTAGAAAATATATGTTGCAAGAGAGGACTGGTTATGGTGTAATAATCCCAGAATCTGATTTCAAGAAGTAGCAAAAGAAAAGAGAAGATCTCCCTTCTACATCAAAGCAGGTGGAGAGGCAAAAGGAGGTTGAAGAAATTACAGATGTACCATAGGACCAGCCAGGTGAAGACATCCTTGATTTTTCACCTCCCACCAAGAAACAAAGGATAGAAGAGAGGCCTCATGATTCAGAGGAAGAATACTCTCCTCTACAGTCACCCTTGAATATTAGAGATGATCAAGAGATCATAGAGCAGGTTCAATAGATGGGATCTCAGGGTCAAATATTCATGACTCAAGAAGAGATAAATAAGGGAATTCCAGAGCAACCAAAGGAGCCTGAGTTAGGCTTAACAACAAGACAAATTTCAGGGATAGAATTGGACCCTATAGTCAAACAGGCATGTGAAGAATTTCTGGCTGATGATGCATTTGTAACGACTAGGGCCTTTTTACAATTTTTATGGAAAATGAACATGAGTAAATTTGAGGAAGCCTATGAGAAGAAGCACAAGGAGAATCCTGATAAGGATCTTAAAACTATTGAAGATGAAATTAGGAAAGAGATGACAAATAGATTTGAAGGGATTACTCCAGAATAGGGGAGAGAATTGGTAAAGAATGCAGGAGTACTTGTCCTCCCTGAATGGGACATAGCTGATGCAATAGTCCTTGATATAGTTAGAAAACAAACTATACATGTGTACAAGACCAAGGAAGAGGCAAAACAGGCTATCAAAGGAGTTGCTTTTAGTAATGACCATCAAGCTTTGGTCATATGGTCATTAAAGAGAGATGAGAAAAAAAAAGGAAAGAAAATAATTAAGGATAGTCTCTTTGGTGGTCTCATAGTCAAGAGGGTTTTGGACACATCAGCAATAGAAGCATCAAGTATGGTGGTAGCCATAGCTCACCTTGCAGAAAAGGTGGTAGAAAGGGAAGCAAAAGAGAAGGAGGAACTCACAAGAAAATTTCAAGAAATGCTGAGGGCATATGGAGATTTGAAACAAGGGTTGTTTGAGAGAGATAAAATAATTGCAGATTTGAAGAAGAGGTTGGGGGAGGAAAAATCAATCCAAACACCACAACAGTTGCAACTACCTTCTTCCACTACTAGTCCTTCCTCCTCAAGCCCCATTATTGAGTTTCCCATGTCTCCTCTTCCCCCTTCCTTAAGCAATGAAGATATAGAAGAGAGAGAACAACAGAAATCTAAAAAGAGAATAAAGGATGCCATTCAACACTTTGTTAGGAATGTAAAGCCTAGAGAAGTTTATAAACATGTAGGGCAGTTATTTGACATTTTGTTTTGTTTTAGAAAAGAAGAAGACACTGTGGACAAAATTTTGAATATCTGGGTGCCTAGGGAAAATGTTTTGAAGACATTTCTTAAATCAATTAAAGATCATAGTACTATGTGCCCCCAATTGGCAATTACTTATAAAATTGTCAAATCTCTCCTTGATTTTGAAATATCTAGGGAAGAAGTAAAGAGAAAAGAAGCTCTTTTAAGAGTAAGATACCTACAAAATGATTTTTAGATATTCTCGGGTATTGTTAGAGCAGATGGAACCATAAAAGAGAGGGAAAAATGGTTGGAACAAATTGAGAATGGAGTGTCAGTCAAGATTGATGCTGCTATTAGCACTGAAGATACTCTTCCTTTTGTGCAAACAATTGAAATGCTACAAGATGCCAGGGTGCATTTTACTAAGGTGGTAACTGAAATTCATCAATTGGTTATTAACTGGAACAAGATTCTACCCAACAGGGATGAAATTTTGGCTTTTAATTGGCCTTCTAAGGATACCTTTTTAGTCTAGGAAGCAATGTCCCTTTTGGAGGATAGTAAAGAAGAAGAAACATCCTCTGAGGAGGCAACATATGGCATTACCCCAACTCCCTAAAGAAGCAAGCATGGATATAACACCTAGCAGATGTTGAACTGACCTTGGAAGCTATTGCCAGATTTTGGCACTAATCTTTACAATCCATCTCAAAGTTTTGTAACAAGAAAGTTTTTATTTTCATTTTTTGTCTTATTTGAGGACTCCTTTCTTGTCTTTTCTAAGAGGATCTGAAGCTTTTTTGCAATCCTTATTCTATAAAAGGATTACCAAGATCAATGTAAAAGGACCGAGAACTTGATCAATTTTACTGATAAGTTTCTTGAGTTTGGGATATCGTAGATCATTTTTAGGCATATTTCTATAGAAGAACAATATTTTTGGTTCAAATTTATTTTCAAAAGGTTATACTATAAAGCATTCTGTAAGTGTGATTAATATAGCATTTGAACAAAATCCAGGATTTATATCTCTCCTTGAGTATTTCTATTTGAGTTATGAATTGTTCCAATTCATTGCATAGATGATCTTTGTGTGTATGTCTATATTTCTTAGCTCTGATCTAGGATCAGATTAAATAAGCTTTGAATGTGACATAAATTCTTTGAATTTTTGCTTAAGGATGCATCAGTAAGTAGTGTGAATGTAGGAACCTTTGATAAAATCCACCATAGGGTGATTAGTATTTTCAAAGGGTAAAGATCTTTCAAAGTTTAATATATTTGTTCATGTATAACAGTCTTGCAATGGAAGTGTTACTCAATGGATAAGACACTGGCTTGCAGTGGAGTTCTTCTCATAGAGATTAGTGTTTGAAAGGATTCTACTGGTATTTCCATCTTTAAGCACAAAATTGTTGAAATTCTTTGAATTACAGTGATTTGCAAAATAAATTACCACCTAGTGATAGTGAAAAATATATGAATGAATGGTCATCATTTAGGTTTCTCTTATCATTCATCTGTCACTTTTAAATCCAGTCATTGATTAGTGAGATAAGTATTGTTTTTACTAGATTAGGAGCACCCTCCTTGGTTTTGCAGAGCTAGAAGCGCAGAGGGCAGTCTTGTCCCTACAGTTGGTCCAATCATCTCTAGAGAAAAATATTTGGATCTAACCAATCCTCAAAATCTATAGATGTATTGGTTGCCTGTTAGAGCATAAAGTCCATTTTGGGAACCAATAATACTGAAATGCTTCATCAACTAACAACACTGCTTTTTGTCTTTCAGCTCTTTTCCTCATCATAGATGAATGAAACATAATCAAGTCAATAACATGAAGTCATAGACTCATCAACAAGTTACTCAATGTATTCTTTATCCTCATCTGTCATATCCATCTTCCTCATGTAGATATTTTTGTTGTTCATCTCTTTCACTCCTTCTCTACAGATGTTTCGATATAGTAACTTACAAGATAAGTATTGTCAAACTAGTTGACATCAATGACAACATAATACTAATTTAATCATATTACATATCTAATCAACCAGCTCAGTGATCTTAAATCACAGATTCTTCAATCAGGTTCTAAATCAGTTTTGGTTCATTAGTAGCCTTTGACCCTTTGAGCAGTGAGCTCTCAGATAGTGCGTCATCTCCCCTAATAGGGACTATTATAAAAGACTCCTAATAGGGTCCGACCCTTGACCAGGTCTACTTTATTAAATATATTGTAAAGCAACTCCTAACAGGGTTAAGAATCTTCTAACAAGGATCACAAAACACTAGTGTAGAATATTAGTGGGTGTCAATTCCCACCGGGGTTTTTACCTATTTGGGTTTCCCCATAACCAAAATATTGTGTTGAGCTCAATTATTCTTTCATTATGTTTATGCTTTATGTTTAAGTATACTTAATTGGATAAAGAATTGAAACTTGTAGATAACTAATTCACCCCACCCCACCCCCCTTTCAGTTATCTCTTGGGACTACTCTTAACAATTGGTATCAGAGCCAAGTGCCTCAGAGAGAATGTTTAACAACTTGAGGTTGATCAGATGGAATACTTTAGGTAAGAAAGTCATAAGTTTGATGGATAGAATTATCTTGATTGGAAGAACAAGATGGTGACCCATTTGCAGTGCATTGATTTTGAAGTTTTTGATGTAACGGTCAAAGTAGTCAAGATCCCTTCCTTGGAAGACCTTGCAAAGGATGATGCTACTGATAAGAAAAAGGAATTTTTTCATCATAATGCTATAGCCAAAGAAGCTCTTATCAGCACTCTATCTGATGGTGAGTTTTCAGAAGTAAAAAAGGTAGATACAGCCCACAAAATATGGAAGCACCTAGAAGACATATTTCAAGGAGACAAACAAGAAAAGGATGCGTGCAGAAAGACATGGAAGAAAAGATACAATGCATTAGAGATGCTACCTGAAGAAAACATCAGAGCTTATAATCAAAGGATAAATGAAGCAGTTGCTGGAATCAGAAACAATGGTGGAGAGATTTCAAAGGAGGACATTATGGACAAAGTAATGACTACTCTCACTCTTGAATATGAAAGCAAGATCAACATCCTTGATGAGACCATGCAGCTTGAATCTAATTTCAAGAGAGAGACCTTAATCAACAAAATCTTAGCTTTTGAGATTTCAAGATTGAAGACAGAACCAAAAAGTGAAATAGCCTTCAAAGCAACAATTCATGGTAAGAAATCTTCAAACACTTCTGGTAATTTTGATGATGATGATGAAGAGAAAACACTAGATGATTTCATTGCTATGATTGCCAAAAGAAAAAAGAAAGGAAATGGAAAATATGAAGGTCAATTACCATTTAAGTGCTTATTAAAGTAGATTGTGATGCTAGTGGTACTGCAATAGGAGCTGTTATGAGCCAAGAAGGTAAACCTATTGCTTATTTTAGTGAGAAGTTAAATGATGCCAAGAGAAAATATTATGTTTATGATCAGGAATTTTATGCTATAGTTCAGGCATTAAAGAAGTGGAGACACTATCTACTTCCTAAGGAGTTTGTTTTGTATACTGATCATCAAGCTTTGCAATATTTGAATAGTCAAGGAAAGTTGAATCAAAGGCATTTGAAACTCCTACAAAGACATACCAAAAGAAAATGAGAGGTGCCCAAGCCACCTCCAAGATACCTAAGAAGAGGAGGAAATTAATAAGGGAAAAGGATTACATTGATGAAGAATATGAAGAGGAAGACCAAGATAAGTTCAAATTAGTTGCAAATAAGAATCCCATAGTTGATGAATTAGTTGAGACAATAAAGGAAATTGGCAGTCTTAGCAACCCCAAGATGAGTCGATATGTACATATATCTATAGAGGATCAACAAAAGATAGAAGAAGAAATCATACAAATGATGATCAAGTTTAAAAAGGTACCTGTTTAATTTGCAAAATATGTACCTAAGATTTTGTATGAGAAAGTGTCTAAAAGATGGACTTATGCCTTGTACACTGAGAAAAATATGAGGTAACATTCACTGGTATTGGCTATGCCTACATTATCAATTCCTAAGATTGAACTAATGATGACACAATATTCAAAGATATTTTTAGTGAAAATTAGAGCACTCAACATTCTGGCAGCAAACTTAAGGATGTTGATGAAAATAGTCAACTCTTATGGACTACAATTCTTACTGCCAGAGCAGAAGCTGATAAGCTGGCATTGGTAGTTGTACCCAAGAATAAAATCAAAAAGAAAGGTAAAGGTATACACTCAGATGATGCAGATCTAGCTACCAAGGAACCCATATATTTATCAAACACTAAGGTACCAGACACTACCATTTCTATTTATTTTTATCCAATAGGTTATAGAGAAGATTACAAGGATCCTCCTGAGCAATTGGTAATAATAGGAACATATGATGTACTTATTGAAGATATTACAAATGGAGATCTTGAAGATATCAAGGATGATGAAGATGTGAATATTGTTGTAGATACAAATAAAAAAACTATACCTACCATGTTAAAAATGAATGCTAAATGTTTGGCAGCCATTCTGTAACAGTTGTTGTTGCATTCATGACTATGATTGTCCTTGATGTCAACACAATGATCTTCTGGAGACTTGCAAAGAAGTAGAAAGAGTTTGAATTAGCACATGTGGGATATTGTAGTTGGAGCTATGTGATGTTGAGGATATAGTCTTTTATATGTTATATGTCTATGGCTAAGAGTGTAGACCATAATTCTTTTATTCATGGAAGTTATGAGTATTTTGGTGGAAGCAGTATTCAGGCAGTGTTCCTGAGTAGCAGTTTGTGGAAATCAGATGATATCTCCTAATCGGGATGGAATCTGGTTTTACATAGTTAAAGGAAAGTTGAAGACACATTGATAGTGATGTGGATGATAGTGAAAACTTCAAGGTCACACAAGTGAAGATTTATTGTATTTGGAAGCCGACAGTTTTGTATATTTTTTATGTAGCGTGTGGAAACTTTTATTTTGTAATTGTATGCCAACTCATTTGTAATTATTTGACTATGGTATAAAGAAAGGAATGTTTTTCTTTGTTGTATATGAATTGAGAAATATGAAGTGAAGAAAAGAGCTAAATGTGAAAGCAAATTATGGAGGAAGACATGAGAAGTACAGAGATCTGAAGTTGAGATCTGGTATAACAGTGAGTGCAGTTTGGCACCATTAGAGAAGAGGTAACATATTATTCTATTGAGTAATACAAAGATTATTTGGATAGTGTGTTCAGTGATCTTACTCTGAAGCTGTTTGGGTAGTGGGTCCTTCTGCCTTCCATAACTCTTAACAGGGTTAGAATCTTTTAACAGGGATTCAAAATCTCCTAACATGGATTCATATGTACTGAATGTATTTCATAAGACTCCTCACAGAGTCCATCCTTTCACAAGGAATATTCATATTAGTGCATCTTTTGTGGGCATCATTCCCACTGGGGTTTACTCTTTGATCAAGAGGTTCCCTAGTCAACATATCTTGTGTCATTGTGTTACTATGTATGAATATCTTTCTATGGTTGGTAATTATAATGCTTACATGGTTTAATGTTGTTGAAGATGATAAAAGTTATAATTATCTGATAACTGATTCACCCCCCCCCCCCCCCTCTCAATTATCTTGGTGGACTTTATTTTCTAACATACCAAGGTAGAAACAAGTGAGATACCGGGTGGCTTACCGATTCTAGTACAAGCTATTGATATTCTATGACAGAAGCAACCCGAAGGCTCAACCCCCAAGAAAAAAAAAGATACAATAGAGGAACAAGGGATAACATAATAGGAAACAACAATGTAGGATACTTCCCATCAGCCTGAGAAAATAGAGGTAGTATCACAAGCACCGGAGGAAAGTAAACTAGTAGAATCTACAATAGACACCACCATTGACATCCAAGGACAAAACATTGAGACACTAGTTATTGGGAAACTTAAAGAGGAAAGTGTGTCTGCTAAGACCAAGAAGGTAAATCTGGAGACTAAAGCTCTAGTTCCATTTATCAAATCAAAAACACCAGAGAATAAGAAGAAAAAGAAACACGATAAAGGACCAGTTATACTAGATGAAATAATTGAGATACCAGAATGTGACCCTAGAACTTTAGACCCTGAGGAACTTAGAAAATATGGAGAATTGTGCACAAGGAAGGTTGCACAAGAAAAGCTAAAGAAGGAGAGAAAAAGTAAATAGATTCTGGAGGATGTTAGAGATATCCTACAACAAGTAGTTCTTGAGATTAATTTTAATGAGGATATTCCCATACTTGATCAACTTGCTTCTCTAACTAGTCACATAACTGCCCTAGATATAGATGATGAAAAGAGAATAGAGGAAAGGGCCGAAGCAAAAATACAATTGAAGCTAGAAAAAAGAATCAGCCAAGAAGTGGCAATAAACAAGGTTGAGTTATCTGAGGTAATAATCGAGTTAGAATCTATTACTCAGAAGATTATTCAAATTTTGTTTAAATTATCCATTGTTGACCAGTTCACTGTCGAGGTCAGTGAAAAGATTAAAAATTTGGATGAAGAATTCAAGGTCAGTGCCAATAACTCTCTCACCGAGCCAAATTCTTTTCACAAGAATATAATAAAAGCTCAAGAACTTAGATGGTTGAGATCTGATTTGAGGAAGCAAGAAGATACTATAAGTGACTAGGTCACCGAGCTACAAGTTGAGCTACTTCCCCATCTCAAAATAATGGAAAGGCATGTAGAAAAGGCAAAAAAATTAGTTGCCACCCTTGAGATCTCTATGCTAGAGAATATTTTTTATATGCATGCACAAGTTTGTCTAGAGCACATTTTTCTTGACAACTTGAAAAAGGAATGGGATAACCTCTTAGCATCTTTACAGAAAATCCACAAGCATATTTTTTATAAGTTGTAAGTACATTTTTCATTTTTGCATTAATTTCAAAAAGGGGGAAAGTCTATGTATATAGATTTTATATATATGTCATTTTGTACTTCACATCGGGAGCATGCATAAAGGGGGAGTTAGTATATATATGGTTAGTGTATATATGGAGTTAGCATATTTTTGAGTTGTATATTTTTTACAGTCGGTACATATACATAAGGTTTTGATACTAATGCCAAAGGTGGAGATTGTTATCTCTATTTGAGCATTAATGGAGTGTCATTAGTATCAACAAGTTATTCATTTGGTAAAGGTTGGAATAAGGAGAAAAACAAGTTAGTCGATCAAGTATACAAAGCCTTCACACCGACCAGAGACAAGGCAAAACTTCAAGATCACCAAATACAGTTTTGATCGAGCATACTTACCGAGTGTCAAGAAATTACCAAGTGCCAAGCTAGTGATCACCAAGAATTAGTTATTTACCAAATGGTGAATGTAGTGATTAACGAGTAATGCAGGAAACAACATAGTAATCAAGAATGGAACATATATCTATGCAAATAGTTTTCACCGATCAATAAATGGTTTAGCAAGATCAAGACATATTTAATGTGGATGTAATCAGTAATTTTTGTGATGATTCCTATGTAATGTTAGATCTAGGTTATTTTTGTATACCGTTTGTTAGTGAACAATTTTTTCCTTTCTCAAAATTAATTAAAAGACTCTTACTAAACCAAAAGGAAAATTAATCACAACACTAACAATTGAGTTTCTTTAATAGCAAACTCTCTGCATATTTTCAAGGTGCAGCTGCCTTGCTAGTAAATATTCAATACAATCTTATTTAATAAAGAATGCAAATCATAGGTATTTTTTACCAGAAAATACTTAAGGTGAAACATTCATTTCATCAACATGAAAAGAATGTGCAAGCTACAGAACCATTCAAATCTGATAACAACAATTATCCACATGCTCAAAACTAAGATTTACACACAAATTCTCTTTGTTACTTTAGATGTAAAATTAACTCATATAACAACTAAGCTTCTTCACATATGATTCATTTCCATAAGAAAATAGATCACATGCATTGATAAACAATAGTATTCATCACTTTGAAAGCATATATATATATATATATATATATATATATATATATATATATATATATATATATATATATATAACCACAAGATCTCATATACATTATATTATATCAGTTTTAAAGAAACTTAAAGCATAGATTTTCAAAAATAATTTTCAAAATCTTAGAGAGATGACCCTCCATAAGTCTTAAGTCTTTCAATATATAGCCACGCATGGCTAGAAACCAACCATGATTAAAAATACCTCACCAGAGGTAAATAGTTTGTAGTTAAATAACTAACTAAGAGTGTAAAGTGGAAAAAGAGGAACTGTGGCATGAAACGCCTTTTGAATCCATTCCAATTATCCACCAAAGCTAAGGCATCGAGGCTGAGACCTACTGAGCCTCTTTCTAGTTCTCATACATGGCAGTAAATGTAGAGATCACTTGTTGATGTGGCAGTTTTAGGTAAGCAATTCTCTGCTTCCACACTTCCTTGTCTTTTCTGATTTGTGCCACTTTCCCATCATGCATTTTGAGATGTTTCTATTGGATCAAGAGCATTGATTCCATGTGTGAAACCTTAGATAAGTCTTGCACAATCATCATTTTCATTTCTTTGAGTTCATCAAATCTTACTTGAATATTTTTTATGACCTTCTCACCTGGCCTGATTGACTCCTCATTTTCCTCAAAACATTGTTTATCAATCCAGTCACTATCACTTAGGATTATATCCATTATTGTCTCTAGCTCTTTAAGAAGATATTTGACTTCATAAATTCCATGTGCCATGGCTTCATTTCTCCAGTCAATGTATTCCTTCAAGACATATAAGGTCTTGTCATCCAAACCTGGGACTGGCCTTTCTACAAGAAACTTATGCAGGTCGTATTCCTGAATCTCTTCCATCCATTGGATCTCTTTTACCCAGCTTCCCTTTTCTTTTTCCCAACCTTCAACACTTGCTCCAACCTTTTTAATAAGGTTACTAGCCTCATTCTAGACTTGATTCGAGCAGCCTAAGTGTTTTATGGCCTCAGATTTAACATACTTAATCCAGCCTTCAAATGTTTTGGTAATGGCCTTGTTTCTCTGCACCTGATCCAGGAATTTTTGGTTAACTGGGGATTTAACATCAATTGACGCTGGCATTTTTCTCAATGGAAGAGGCTCTAGATGCTAAATAGCATGAATGTATTGAGCCATATTTTTCATTCCTTCCTTCATTTCTTATTTATCCTTGGCATCCTTCCATACTCTGTTAGTGATATTTCTATTTGACACTTCAAATATCTTCATATCTTTTGCTCTACTATCTTTCCCTAAGTCAATCTTTGACACTTGATAATCTTGTGTAGAAAATTCTTCATTCTCTTTATCATTTACTAGTTTAGCAATCTCTGCTAACCAATGGCCAGTATCTTTTTCGAACTCAATTTTGGATTCTATTTTAGGTTTTTTAACCTTTGGGGTTTTACCCAAGCATTTACTTACCACATCTTCAATTGGCAAGGACAAAGGCACGACACTCCTTTTCTTAGAAATAGAATTTTCCAACCATTTTGGAGCTATGGTGGACTTCTTTGGTGTCTCATGGATGCTCAAAAGAGAAAGGGAGTCCATTGGAGCATTATATGTATTACCTTCAACTTGCTGGTTGTCAAACATACTGGGTGAACTAAAATCTAGAACTGGCTCTTCTTGTTGTTTAGTTTCAAGAGAATCCAAGTTTACTACAACACTAGAATTCACTATTGGTTCCTTATCTTTGTTCTTTATATGGGTACTTGAATGGGTCATCTGTGTGGTAGTCTCAACTTAAAGTTGAGCTTGAACTTTTGGGCTAACTAGTTCAACTTCAAGTTCAATATTACCTGCAACAAATTTACCAATAATAGAATTAGTTAAAAAGAAGCTTTCTTCGAGGAATTTATTTTCTTTGATTTCACTTTCTTTTTTGAGGACTAAGGAATAATTTTAGGAGATTTCTTTTCCTCAAGCCAATTTTATGTCCTTCTGATCACATTAGCTATCCTAGACTATAAATTATCCTCCTCTACTTTTGTCTGATCTCTAGGATAGGAAGGGCTTGGACTTGCTCAAGGAATTGAGGATCATGCACAACCACATCTTCATCCTCTTCAACACCATATGTATCCACATCAAGCCTAAAAGTGATAATCTTCCCTAGAGTCATCCTGGACCACAATCATCTTCTGACCTCTAAATCATCCGAGCAATTAGCCCAATAATCCTCAAGTTCTAGAAGATGCATGATTGTGGAAGGAACATTTAGGTTTGACTTGGAAAAACCTCTATAGTCAAAATTTTCTCTAGGGATGTAAGATTTTAAGTTCAAGGTGTGAAGCTTGCCTTCCATTGCCAAGGCATCTTGGAAACTTTTACACCTATAGTGACCTAATTCAATGGGAAATAGGACACCTGAGGACTTTTTGGAACTACCAGACTTTCATTCAACAATAACCAATTGTCTGCAAATTTCCATCAAGATTACATTATCCAAACAGTATCTGGGCAATCTCAAAGGCTCTTCATCAAATGCCCCAACCCTATTATAAGTGAACCTAGAGAATTGAATAAAGTAACATCCATAAACATTTACCACTTGCATAGCTTCCTCTGTGAGCCTACTATTTTCTTTCACATTTAGCCCAAAGATCAGCTTACCCAAGAATATATCATTAATTGTTTTGAATTCTTCTATAAATATCTCACTCTAAAAATGTCTGTAGTAATCATAAATCTTCATGTCATTGCTACATGGCTCGTGGGGTAGACCTTCCTAGTTTTTACAACAAGAAAGAATATATATATATATATATATATATATATATATATATATATATATATATATATATATATATATATATATATATATATATATATATATATAAGGTAGGAATTCATGTAAAAATGGGTTAAATTGGTTACATTTAAGAGTTCTCTATGAAGTTTCTCGGTGATCAAGGCAGCCCAGTCAATAAACATTTTCCCTCTTAAATCTTCTGAATGAAATAGTACATCTACTCTTCCCAGTGGAAGGCATGTTCATTTCCCTTAACTCTGTTTAGAAGGAAAATAATGTCTTCAATTTCCTTACAAAAATGTTCAATTATCAAGGGTTTGGGCAATCATGAGCCTCCCTTCTCTAGTTTTTCCAACTAGCTTTGAGTAATTAGAGAATTGTATTTTTTCTCATCCTCCTCATATACACGAGTCACTTCTATATAAGTCCAGGGCTCAAAGGGTTCTCTGTGACAAATTTTAAGAGCCACTATGAGCGTCTCTCAATTGGTTCTTACTAAAATCTCCCCTAAGGCATCCTTAATGCATCTACTCTTAGCGTCATATTTATTAGTGCATTCTAGCACAAGCTCAGGGCATGCTAGGGTTGGGGGAAATGCAGCTTCCATTAATCAGCTTCTAGCCAGCTTTTTAGAGAAAGATCCCTCTGATGCATTACTAACCCTCTCACATAACTCCACTAGACTAAAATTAACTAGAGAAGTGTCACAAATGTTTAGGAGTGATACTAATAAATAGGTTTTTCTTTTAGTTTTTGGAAGCTTTGGGTGAAACAGAGGCAATCTAATAGAAAATAAGTGAAACTTCACAAAATATAGCAACAATCTTCCTCTACAAACTGAAAGCTACATGAAAGAGGATAACTCACATGTCATCTGTGCAAAAATTCTCTGCAATTTCCTTACCACAAACTCTACTGCTTCCTTTCTTCAAAAGAAAATGATAGTCAAATGCTAATAAAGGCTTCAATTTATTAACAAGGCTGGTGAAAATCCTAAATAGATTTTTGCAGGAAGGTTTTAATGAATGCATTTATGTAGAAATCATTGGTGTGACATATTAAGTTCTTTCTCATTAAATTTCATGTCAAATCAACATAAATTTCTCAGTTCCCAATAACATCTCTTGATTACCATACTCTTCACAATAATGACCCTTTTGTACTGCGCCTCCAGCTTGTTAGAATAACTGAGAGGGGGGTGAATCAGTTATCCAGGGTCCCAAAACAAAATGTATAATTCAAAATAATTTCTTCAATTTCTTCTCGTCGATAAGCAATAATAATTATCACTGTCTGTGCTTTTACCGATTACCAGTCTAATACTTATAACAGTTTACCAATCAAATCTAACATGTAACATGCAAAGTATGATAACAAACAAATATTACAATCAACACATAACACAAGAGATTTAACATGGAAACCCTGTAAAGGGAAAAAACACCTGGGACCGGCAACCCAAAATTGTTCACTCTTCTGAAGTGAGGTTGATTAAGACCCAACCTTGTTAAAGGTTACAAAAACACTGTTAGGTGTGACCTTGTTAGAGGATTTTAGACTAGAATTTATCATCCAACCAGCATTCACTATGGGGTTGACAGGATAACAATGTGCATTCTATGAATGATACATCATAAGACTTTCAAAGTCCACTCGGTTAAGAGATTTAGACTGTATACAATGGTTAAATATGTAACAGTAAATGACCTACTTTAATAAAACTTCAATTGAAAATTATAGATCAATATTTAGTCCATACAAATCCTTCTGATCAATAATTCACTTCAAATTCAATACTGTATCAACTTATTGTTCATTGATAATAGCTCTCTGTAGCTCGGTTCTCACTAACTAGTATGATCAGAATGCATGAAAACCTTATTCACGTGATAAACCTATAGCTTCTTCTTCTTCTAGCACTTTCATAAAGAAATTATGTTCTCTTATATAGACAAGTAAATCATTTTATTCTTCACCATCAGATTTTTCTGCTTAATCACATTCATAGATTTTGCCGCTTAATACTTTCTCGGTACTTGTGTCAATAACACATTTCAATTAGCTCCATTAGATCTTCTTTGAATTTTGTCAGTCGTTGATCTGCGTAACAAACTGTATCTGTTACCTTGATGTTATACTCTTGCTAGCTCATCAATCTTATCAGCTAAACTAATCATTTAATTCATTCTATCCTCCTCGGTTAACATAGAATGCATCAATGAACACTACTTGATTAATACTATGGTTGGTATACACTACACTCCATCAGTATATACTAGAAATGATTCATTTACTGACAACACTGCTTTGTGTCTTTTAGCTCTATACTTCATTATAGATGAATGCAACATAATGAAGTCAATATCATCAAGTCATAGACTCATCAAAAAGTTACTCAATGTGTTCCTTATCCTCATCTATCATGTACATCTTTCCTCATGTAGATTTCTCTGTTCTTCATTTCTTTTACCTTTCTTCAGATGTCTCAGTGTAGTAACTTACAAGATAAGTGATGTCAAACTAGTTGACATCAATGACAATATAATACTGATTTAATCATATTACATATCTAATCAGCAACTTCTTAATGATCTTTAATCACATATTCTTCAATCAAATTCCAAATCAGTTGTAGTCCAACAATCTCTCCCTTTGGCATTGATGGCAACACAAGTAATATGAAATGTACCATACACATGCCGAACATACATTCTACAACTTTGTGAACAAATGATGTAAGTTGAATAGACTTAATATGTTTAATCACTACATTAGTAAACTAGCATTAAATAGTGTAGCTTTACCTTTCTATAGTTGTGATCTTTTCAGTTCTCTTGTTCCATTTAGATTGTCTCTCCCTTAGATAGTTCTCGTTGGTGCTTGTATTTTCAAACCTTTCAAACTCTTTCATATTGTTCATCTCTCCCTTTCATTGTTTTACATTCCTTTCATATTGTTCATCTCTCCCTTTGACAACAATGCCAAAGAAACAAATAAACAATCAGCTCTGTAGTAGCCAAGTAACTCTCTGTGGTGTTCAGTACTTCCTATGTATCTCTGTATATTGATATCTCATCGGTTCAAGTGCTCAAACTTAATCACAACCTTGAACATGATTCAAAGTGTGAACTATGTTGCATCAACATGAATGATCTTCTGATACAAGTTGGTTGATGCAACATCTAGATAACCTTAGTGACTAATAGATAGGGGACGGACCCCAAGTCTAGTCCTCAAGTATTCAAATGTGTCCTTCGGTAGGGGCTTTGTAAAAATATCTGCAAGTTGTTCTTTAGATGTAACAAATTCTAACTTAACTTGCTTCTCTTGCACTTGTTCTCTTAAGTAATGATACTTAATAGATATATGCTTTGTCTTAGAGTGCATCACATGATTCTTTGAAATATTAATAGCACTAGTGTTGTCACAATATATAATCACCGGGTCAGTGATTACCTCATTAATTCCTTCCAACACTTGTTTGATATATGCAATGTTTGAACAGTTAGTAGCAGCAACAACATACTCTACTTCAGCTGTAGACTAAGAAATACAAACCTACTTTTTACTTGTCCAGGTTACAAGTCTTTCACCAAAGAAAAATGCTCCTCTAGTAGTGCTTTTTCTATCATCCACATTTCCAGCCCAATCAACATCAGTGTAAACTTTCAATTCAAACTTCCCTTCCTTAGAATACCATAATCCATAATTCTCTATTTTCTTCAAGTATCTTAAGATCCTTTTTGTAGCTATCATGTGTGATTCTCTAGGGTTAGCAAAAAATCTTGCAACAATTCCCACAGCATGTGCTATATTTGGCCTACTGTGAACTACGTACATTAACTTACCAATCATGGATCGATAAAGTGTCTGATTTACCTCAGTAGTTTCATCCTCCTTTATCAATTTGCATCTAGTAGCCATCAGTGTTCCCATAGGTTTAGCATCTTCCATGCCAAATGTCTTCAGTACTTCCTTTATGTATTTAGATTGTGTGATGAATATGCCATCACTCTACTGAATCACTTGTAGTCCAAGAAAGAACTTAATCTCTCTGAACATAGACATTTCAAATTCCTTTTGCATTTCATTAGCAAATGCCTTGAAAACAAGATCTAAGACACCAAAGATGATATCATCAACAAATATTTCAGCAATGATAATAGTATCATCAGTATCACCTTTCACATACAAATTGTTGTTTTCACTTGTTCTTACAAATCCAATACTTAACAAATAAGTATGCAGTCTTTCATACCATGCTCTTGGTGCTTACTTTAGTCAATATAAAGCTTTATGTAATCTATGTACCATGTCTTTATTGTCAGGATCAACAAATCCTTCAAGTTTTTCAATGTAGACTTCTTCTTCAAGTATACCATTCAAAAATGTTGACTTCACATCCATGTGATAGACTTTGAATTTCTTATGTGTAGCATATGCAAGTAGCATTCTAACTCCTAATCTAGCAATAGGTGCAAATGTCTCACCATATTCAATACCTTCTTCCTGTGCATATCCTTTGCATACTAATCTAGCTTTATTTCTTGTGACTTCACCATTTTCATTCAATTTATTCTTGTATATCCACTTAGTACCGATAACATTCTTATCTTTTGGTCGGGGTACTAAGGACCAGGTTTTGTTCTTTTCTATTTTTTATATTTCCTCTTTCATTGCATTAACCCATTCTTCATTCTCTAATGCAACTTTCATAGTTTTAGGTTCAAACTCTCAAATTAGACATGTACCTTGTCTTGTTTTGCTTCTAGTTTGCATTCCAACATGTCTGTCTCCAATGATTTGTGTTTCAGGATGATGTCTTCTAACAAAACTAGCCAAGACTTGATTTCTCCTTTCTTGTTCATCCTACTTAGGGTCATTTCCTTGCTCGGTAGCTTCTTCATGTTCATCGGTTTGTGGTGCCTGTTGTACTACATTATTTCCCTGCTGACCGATTGTTACAGCTTGCAGTGTCGGTAGATACTTTGTATGTTCAATGTAAGTGAATCTACCATAATCTTCCAATTCCTTTATACTTTCCTCTATGTACTTGTCATCAAACTCATCAACACAAACATTAGTACTTTCAACAATCTTATTTGTAGCCTTACTCAAACATTTGTATGCTTTACTTGTAGTAGAATATCCAAGAAATATTCCTTCATCTCCTTTAGAATCAAATTTTCCATTTCTCTCATCTTTCAAGATAAAGCATTTACTTCCAAAAATTATGAAATAATTTACAGTAGGTTTGTGTCCAAACCATAGTTCATAAGGTGTTCGGTTGGAGTCCTTCTTTAGTTGTACTCGGTTAAGAACATATACAGCTATGCTGATAGCTTCCCTCCAATATGTCTGAGAAACATTTTTCTGTATCATCAATGTTCTAGCATAGTCAATTATAGACCTATTCCTTCTTTTAGCAATGCCATTTTGCTGAGGTGTTCTCGGTGCTGATACCTGCCTCTTGATTCCATGCTCATTGTAAAATTTAGTAAATTCATCAGAGATAAATTCACCTCCTCTATCAGATCTTAAGCATTTTATTTATTTTCTAGTTTCTTTCTCTACCTTAGCTTTATACCACTTAAACATTTTGAAAGCTTCAAATTTCTCTTTCAAGAACATAATAGTCATTAGTCTAGTGTAATCATCAACAAAAAGAATAAAATATCTATCACCAGAACAACTCTGAGTTCTCATAGGACCACATATGTTAATATGAACCAACTCAAGTATCTTCTTTGTTGAATAGTCTTTGCTTTTAAAACTAGACTTAGTCATCTTACCTCTTTGACATTCATGGCACATGGCATGATCAGATTTTGTCAAGTTAGGAAATCCTCTAACTCTTTTCTTTCTACTAATCTTGATCATGTTGTCAAAGTTCACATGACATAACCTTCTATGCCACAACTAAGCATCTTCATCCTTTATTAACAAACAAGAAGACTGATCCATATCAAGATAGAATAGATTACCTCTGGCTTGTGTACTAGTTCTAACAAGTCTTCCTCCATCATTATAAATCTTCACCTTTTTTCTCTCAAAGGCCAGTCAGTGGCCTGAATTGTTCAGCTGAGCCACACTTATCAGATTATAGTTTAGTCCATCTACCCAATATGCATTTTCACATTGTAATCTATCATTGATCATCAATGAGCCTTTACCACTTACCATACAAGGTGCATCATTTCCCATTCTCACAGATCCTCCATTATATTCAACAAGATGATCAAACTTCTCTATATCACTAGTCATATGATGTGTGCAGCCACTGTCTATGATCCATGTATCATTTCTTCTTACTTTAGAGATTAGTGTTGTCTCTTCATGTTTCTCTTCCTCTTTTGAGTCATCTTTCATAGCAACAAATACAACTTCTATATCATCATTAGAATCAGATTTAGTTTCAATATCTTCAGCTATGTAACATACCTTTTTTCCTTTTTCATCTCGGTTGTCTCTATTGTTGTGTCGGTAGCCTCTGTTGACTCTTCTCCCATAGCTTCCTTCAGATCAATCTTTGGATCTATCATCATCTTTCTTCTGTGGACATCTAGCAGTGATGTGACTAACTTCTTTATAATTAAAGCATGCTAAAGGTAGCTTACCTCTATACCTTCCTTTTCCTTTGGGCAATCTTCTGGCCATAAGTGCTTCAAGCTCATCAAGTTCATCATCGGTATTGTCATCACTATCATAATTCTTATTATTCCTGCTAGACTTTCCAATCTTCAGAGAAGACATGAAAGCGGATTCAACAAAAGGAACAACACTATTATCAAAAAAATTTAATTCAAAGGTTGTACGTTTACCAATCAGAGTATCAAGAGTGAGGTTGGATGTAGCTCTTCTTTCATGAATTGCAGAAATCCTGATTGCATAAACTAGTAGCAAAGTTCTGAGAATCTTGCTTATCACTGTTTCATCATCAATCACTCCATCAGATGCTCTAATAGCATGTACTACCTCTTTTAGTCTATTTGAATATTGGACAATCTTCTCACCTTCATTCATTCTCATATCATCAAATCTACCTCTCAAACTTTCAGCTCGGGCTCTTTTGACATTCAGATCTCCTCTGTAGATTTGTGCTAATTTATCCCACATTCCTTTGGCAGTTGTGCATGTCTTGATATCTTCAAATTTAGCATCGGTACAGGCAGCAGCAAGTTCCATCATAGTAACATTGTGTTCATGCTTATCCTTTAGTTGATCAATAGTTAGGAGACCAGTGGGTAGTTGCATGTAGCCATTTTCCATCAAATCTAGTGTTGAGTTCCCAATTCTAGATATGTGCAGCTTCATTCTACTTTTCCATACTATGAAGTTCTCTTTATTTAGTTTTGGTACTTCCCTCTTATACATCTTGAGACCTTTATGCTTAAGTCTTTAAAACTCTATTCCAAGCAACCAATGCTCTGATACCAATTGTTAGAATAACTAAGAGGGGGGTGAATCAATTATCTAGTGTCCCAAAACAAAATGTATAATTCAAAATAATTTTTTCAATTTCTGCTCATCGGTAAGCGATAATAATTATCACTATTTGTGCTTTTACCGATTACCAGTCTAATACTTATAACAGTTCATCGATCAAATCTAACATGTAACATGTAAAGTATGATAACAAACAAATATCACAATTAACACATAACACAAGAGATTTAACATGGAAACCTTGTAAAGGGAAAAACCACCTGGGATCGGCAACCCAAAATTGTTCACTCTTCTGAAGTGAGGTCAGTTAAGACCCAACCCTGTTAAAGGTTACAAACACACTATCAGGTGTGACCTTGTTAGAGGATTTTAGACTAGAAGTTATCATCCAACTAGCATTCACTATGGGGTTGACAGGATAACAATGTTCATTCTATGAATGATACATCATAAGACTTTCATAGTCCACTCGGTTAAGAGATTTAGACTGTATATAATGGTTAAATATGTAACAAGAAATGACCTACTTTAATACAACTTCAATTGCAGATTATAGATCAATATTTAGTCCATACAAATCCTTTTGATCAATAATTCACTTCAGATTCAATACTGTATCAACTTACTATTTGTCGGTAATAGCTCTTTGTAGCTTGGTAATTGTTCTGCAGCTCGGTTCTCACTAACTAGTATGATCAGAATGCATGAAAACCTTATTCATGTGATAAACCTGCAGCTTCTTCTTCTTCCGGTACTTTCATAAAGAAATTTTGTTCTCTTATATAGATGAGTAAATCATTTTCTTCTCCACCATTAGATTTTGCCGCTTAATCACATTCATAGATTTTTCCACTTAATACTTTCTCAGTACTTGTCAATAACATGTTTCAATTAGCTTTGTTAGATCTTCTTTGAATTTTTTCAGTCATTGATCTGTGTAACAAACTTTATCTATTACCTTGATGTTATACTCTTGCCAGCTCATCAATCTTATCGGCTAAACTAATCATTTAATACATTTTATCCTCCTCCATTAACATAGAATGCATCGGTGAACACTACTCGGTTAATATTACGGTCGGTATATACTACACTCCATCGGTGTATACTAGAAATGCTTCATTTACCGACAACACTGCTTTGTGTCTTTCAGCTCTATTCTTCATTATAGATGAATGCAACATAATGAAGTCAATATCATCAAGTCATAGACTCATCAACAAGTTACTCAATGTTTTCCTTCTCCTCATCTATCATGTACATCTTTCCTCATGTAGATTTCTCTGTTCTTCATTTCTTTTACCTTTCTTCAGATGTCTCAGTGTAGTAACTTACAAGATAAGTGATATCAAACTAGTTGACATCAATGAAAACATAATACTAATTTAATCATATTACATATCTAATCAGCCACTTCTCAGTGATCTTTAATCACATATTCTTCAATCAAATTCCAAATCAGTTGTAGTCCAACATAGTTGTCATAATCATATTTCAACATGCTCATATTATCCCATCAAATTTGATGACTTCATATAGAAACATTCTATAGTTCTAATTTGGAAATGATGCTTCTCAAAAAGGAAACTTCCCTGCGAAAGAAAGAACCATACTTCCAGACTATTCCATATTTTGGACTTTACACTTGAACTTGACAAAGTTCAAGGTTCAGGTTCAACTTTTTGGAAAGTTGACTATACTAATGTATATGACTATGTTTAGTGTTCTCATTATGGAAACAAATTCATATGATATTATGGAGTCAGTGCAACCAGTTAAAACATCAAAATTTGGTTAAGTATGGAAGACTGGATAGTCAGTAGAGCACCAGTAGAACAGAGCATCAGTGCATGTGCATATAACCAAGTTATGGCATGAACCCTTGAAGATAAGCTTGTTGGTATGTATTCATGCTAAGTCTAAGAGCACATGATCAGATGAGTCAGTATGATGAAGATACAGCCAATTGAAGAGTCACAATCAGTGAGTAGTAAAACTGAATAGAGCATGAAGCTGACTATTTGTATTTTGGTTAGCGATCATAATATTGTTTTGTAAAAGCTATGAACCTATTGTATTTAGGTCATAGACATGTTAATATGATTATATGTAAACATGCTTGAGCCAATTCATTTGGAAGTGTTGTATGTAATTATTTATAGGCCGACTTAATGAATAGTTTTGTATGCGCATATAAATAAGACATGCACCCATGTAATTAAGTATGGTATGAGATAGAAAGTTGATTGGAGTATAGAAGAGGTATGCGAAGAGTAGTTAGAATGTTTTAGTTCTTTACAAGATGCTAAATCATCAGTGCACAAAAGGAACTGATCATACAAGAAGTGTCACAACAGCAGTTCACCTTGTAGATATAGTGTTTATCTGAGATGTAGAAGGTTGTAGCCTTCACCCCTTTGAGGAGTGTGCTCCCAGACAATGTGCCCTCACCCCTAATAGGATTAATTGTAAAAAACTCCTAATAGGGTCCAACCCTTGACTAGGTCACTGTACTAAAAGCATTGTAAAGATCAACTCCTAACAGGGTTGCAAGATCTTCTAACATGGATCATAATACACTAGTGCAGTTCTTAGTGGGTGTCAATTCCCACCGGGGTTTTTACCTATTTGGGTTTTCCCATAATCATATTTGGTTTCATGTGTTATGATTGTTTATCTTATTTGCATTGATATTCATTTCAGTACTTAAGAAATTAAGTTAAGTTTCAAGATGTCAAAAAAATCATTAATATATAGAACACTGATTCACCCCCCCCCCCCCCCCAGTTTTTCCAATCCTAACAATTGGTATTAGAGCTTTGGTCCTCTGCAAAAAATTTTAACCACTTAAGGAGATCATGGATAAGGGAGAAGTGAAACATCTAAAAAATAATCTTGAAGACCTTGATAGGTTTGAAAAGGAAATTGAAGAACTTAAATCAGAGGTTAGTGAATCTAAAGCTTTCATCAAGAAACTAAGAAAAGATTTGAAAGATTGTTCTACAAGTGATTTAGGGAAAATGGTCCAAAATATGAATGAGGAAAACACATCTCTAAAAGATCAAATTGAAGATTTGAATGAAAAGCTAATTCACAATCAGGAAGCCTATGAAGAATGGGTCAAAGAAAACAAGTTGTTAGATGAAGAACTAAGGCAAGCAAACATGAAAGTCTTGGAGTTAGAGAACATCAAGAAATAGATGGAAACTGAATTAACTGAGGCAAAGAACCATATTGACAAATTATACACAAGCAAGGATCTCATAGAGTCTCAGTTATATGCACAAAAGATTAAAGGAGACAATATCAATATTGGATTCAATGAAGCACAAAATTAGATCAATGACATGAAAGCAAGAAAGAAAGCATCAAAAGAATCTACAAAAGATAAGAAGATAGGAAATCATACTAAAGCTGAAGTTGAACCATCTAAGGATGAGTGCAAGCCAGTAAACAAAACTTGTTATTCTTGTATCAAAAACGGTCACATAGAAAGAGATTGCAAAGAGGTAAGACCTTTCAATGGCTATTGTTACTCATGAAATAAGTTTGGTCATAGAGTTATGAATTGTAGATCAAATCAAAGAAATCAGAATTAGCAAAATTAAAGAAGTCATCCACAACAGAATATCAGAAGTCCTTAGAACATCACATGTCAGATATGCAATTATGTTGGTCACACAGGCAAACAATGCAGTATGGTAACCCACATGAATGCACCGAGGAATATCAAGCCTTCAGTCATTTGTCACCCATCTAACAAGGCTGGAAACATCTCTAGGTTCTACAGAACAAAAGCACAAAGATAGGAAAGCCCTAAAAAGTCAAAAAGATCAATATTGGATGAGGTGGGAGAAGTCAAGTTTGTACAAGCTACAGAAGATGCAAGCTTGATTTGGAAGGAAGAAAAGAAGGATAATATTGATGAAATAGTTGAGGATGCATACGCAATGGACACACCTCCTACTTATGGTTAAAATGATCATCATGGTCATAGGGGAGCTAAATTAGCTCTAGACCCCTGTGCAACTGGTATACTCACTCTCAGAGTATGTGCCTTGGGCTACAACTATTTTGAGACTATGTGATGTAGTATGCAAGAGCACACTACCTGATTGATAATAGAGACAAAGAATGAAGTTCACAATTGCATTATGTGTTTACACGACAAGCATTAATGTCATAAAACTACTTTATAGTCACCAAAGATTCATTGATTTGCAATCAAATTTGTGCATTTGGAGATCACATGAGTTCTAGTAGTTGAGTTGAGAAGTATTGCAGTTAGATTTATCAGCAAAGAAGGAAGATAGATTATTGCAAGCCCTAGTTCAGATGTGACAAATCAAAAATGTTGACAAACATATTTGAGTGACTCGCCAAGTAAGTTATGGCTACTCCAGTCATTTTTTATGTTTCTAAAAGAAAAAGATATTTATTTAAGAAGTATCCATTCAAATCCACCCTAGATGACCTAGAAAGAGCCTTTTCTAGAACCCCAATGGGCGTTATGCATGTAGAAGACATACGTGCATACGTATATTTCAAGAAGGAACTAGTTGGTTTGGACAAAATTAGGTCGCACCTAGAAAAAATAATGAATCCTAATAGAACATTCGTGGATGAGTTCATGCACCTTGAAAATCACCCAATCATTGAGTATTCCACAGCGTATGAATTCTATGAATCTGAATGGATTAAGATCTTGTTGAGAAAAATTCATGATGACCTATTCTAGATAGGTGAAGTTCCAGTTCGCATCATAACTGATCTCATTTATGAGATGACAGGTCTATCAAGAACAAGCACCATTCTTCCTATTGGTAAGGATGTGAGGAAATTGGTTGAGCAGGCTTGTAAGTCATGCAGTGATAAGCGCAGTATGACCATAGAGCCAATTGAGGAGAAAGACATCAAGTTAATGGCTATGATTCTTGGTTATAGGTTTCAGGATGCAAACATGGTCAATAGTGTGTCCGTAGCTAGTATTCTAGCAACCATCAGAATTGTGAAATAACATGGTGAATTCAACTTGTGTGATATCTTGTGCGCATAGTTGATAGAAAACATAAGGGCCATCAAGCATGACAAGAGAAATATATTTAGGTTTGGGTCTCTGATTATCTATATGTACATTCATATAGTTGGAAAAGTTTCAGATTTATACCCTGATAAGAACATGCCCAAAATGCCACAAATATCACTTAAGGCATCAACTGAGAGTACCTTGAAAGATTATATGGAGTTAGAGATCAAAATATTCAGGATAAAGATGTAGATGAGGTATAGGATACTTGAGAGAATTGTTGAGAAATATAAGGATAGTATTTTCTTCATGGTAGAGATAGATATTACATGCATGGACGCTGTAGAACCTAGAACTAAGTGGATTCATCCACTTGGTTATGAAGTGGAGGAACATATCCTAGAGGCATATGCACAAGTCCTCCTTACAGTGCTAAAGGATCCCAATGAGCCAAGATGGGGAATATATGAGGAAAAGATAAGATAGGTATATGCAGTCTTAAATAGTGCAGCAACCAAGAGGAAAGCCTCTAAAATCACATCAAAGATACTTAAGATTCATGGTGTCACTCAAGCTGACCTAGATAAAGCTAAAGAAGCTAAGATAGCTATGAAAACTAAGATCGCATCTACTACTGAAGCCAAATTAGAGAAGACAGATGACCCTAAGCTGAAGAAAGTAAAAATTGAGAAATTTGGTGATCCAAAGGAGATATCACTCCTGTGCGCATAGATACAATTGACTTGGAGTCCACTGAAGCATCTCCTAAACCAAGTAAGATTCCTAAGAGGAAGAAGCAAATAGCTACAAGCCACCCATCAACAAGAGCCACAAGAAGCCAAGGCAAAAATGTACAACCACCTCCTAAGGTAGGATTCCTATGAAATTTGTAAGTATTGAGATCAAGGATAGTAGATGAAGGAAGGATTGATTAGGTAGCCAAGTTTTACGATAGATATCATGAGATTGAAAAGTCTGAGATCCATGATATGTTGATCAAACATATGATCAAATTTAAGAAGACTATTTTGGAACTAAAGATAGTCATTCCAGATAAAGTTTGGGAAATTTTGGATACTTTGAAAAGACAAGCTAGTGAAGAAGACTTTAGAATAAGAGAAAAGACATTAGATGATAACCTACTAGTGTGCTCAATTGAAGAAAAGTCTTTTCTAATGGAATTAGTAAACCCTCACCTTACAACAAAGATGAGAAAATTGCACATCATGAATAAGGATTATGAGTTGATAGCCAAGGAGACTGAAAAAGTCTTTGAGAAGGTGTTTTTAGAATAATGCGTGCAACCAACATCTTCACCCACAACCCAAGTACCTATTGAGAAAGAAAAATTAGTTGAGGGTATAAATGCACCTATGACAAGTCCATAGGACTCAGCGCCCATAGTGACAGCACCCACAGAGGCAATGGTATCTACACCATGCCTAAAACCATGAAAGAAACCATTATGATTGATAACATAGAAATATCAATGGTGGCAACAGATAAGGACTTAGATAAATTTGAGGAAGATTTTGTAAGTACAGAAGAAGCTGAAACTCTATGTGTTGATAATTCACCTATGGAGCAACAAGAAGTGCAGATTGAAGACATAACATGATAGGAAGATGAAGAGGAAAATGAAGAAGAAAAGGAGAAAGAGGATGAAGAGAAGAAAGATGAACCTATGATTGCAAAGACTAAGGTAATGGATGTTAGTCAAAGTTCACTCCTTAACCCAAAAACCTCAATATCATTGTTGTCAAGTTTGACTCCTGACACTACAAGCCTAGACTCATGGGGAGAAGAAGACCTGATTAAGATCAATGTACTTGCAATGGAGAAGGAAAAAGAAAAATAGGTTATGAGGAATCCATTGTTTGTTGAGTTAGTCAACATTTTGAATAGCATATTTCTTGCAAACAAGAAAGTGACAAGCATACACTCAGTAGATGATGTCAGTGCCATAATATCAAGTTTCAAAAAAAAATTCTTCAATCTTGAAGAATTTGCATCCAAGGTTGCAAAAGAGAAATATCATAAGAAAAAATTGAGTGAGCTAATAGGGAACTTTGCACTTGACCTTAGTTCTTTGAAGGTTGGTCAAGCCTTGCTAAAAGACTTTGCAACTAAAGGAAGAAAAATCATAGCAGATTGTATGAACCAAGACAAACTAATTGTAGACCTTTACAAGAAAATTTAGGAAGCATAAGCTATGATAGATGTAGTAAGGAAATCAGTGGAAGCTCCCTCCATAGATATAAATATGTGTAATAATGTTTACCAAGGAAAAGTGGATAAGATAGAACAAGCAAAAAAAGAAATGTCTAAGATAAGGGCAAGGCAAAATCAGCTAAGAAATGCTCTTGCGCCCTCATTGGATGTGTTAAATCAGAATATCAAGGAGATCAATGCCACTATGGTGACATATGATCAAGGTCTAAATTCAGATTTGGAGAAGATGGAGAAGTTGACATATGCTTTGTGCGCCCATCTCCAGACTGTAAATGCACTGACAGCATTTTGGTAGCAAGAGATCCAGAACTTAAAGATAGCATATCTGGATGTACTCACCTTCAAAGTACTTGTAGGTACACTTTTTTGTACACCTTTGTCATTAATTTCAAAGGGGGAGTACAATATATAATAGAAGGGAGAATATGGAGCTATGTATATGATGTAAAGAGGAGTAGAGAATTTAGTAGAAGGGAGATATAAGTTAGAGTATATATTAGAAAATTATGTATAAGGATACAATTAGTAACTTCAACATATTCCTTTGTTTCCATTAATGAAAAAGGGGGAGATTGTTGGAAATTTGACTATACTGATGTATATGACTATGTTTAGTGTTGTCATTATGGAAACAAAGTCATATGATATTATGGAGTTAGCGCAACCAGTTAGAACATCAAAATTTGGTTAAGTATGGAAGAATGGACAATCAGTAGAGCATCAATGAATGTGTGTATGACCAAGTTATGGCATGTGCCCTTGAAGATAATCTTGTTGGAATGTAGTCATGCTAATTCTAAGAGTGCATGATCAGATAAGTTAGTATGATGAAGATACGGCCAGTTGAAGAGTCGCAGTCAGTGAGCAGCAGAACTGAACAGAGCATGAAGCCGACTGTTTGTATTTTGGTTAGCGATCATAATATTGTTTTGTAAAGGCTATGCACCTATTTTATTTATGTCATAGACATGTTAATATTATTATATGTAAAAATTCTTGAGCCAATTCATTTGGAAGCGTTGTATGTAATTAGTTATAGGCCGACTTAATGAATAGTTTTGTATGCGCATATAAATAAGACATGTGCCCTTGTAATTAAGTATGGTATGAGATAGAAAGTTGATTAGAGTAGAGAAGAGGTATGCAAAGAGTAGGTAGAATGTTGTAGTGCTTTATAAGATGCTAAAGCATCAGCGCACAAAAGGAACTGATCAGACAAGAAGTGTCACAATAGTAGTTCACCTTGCAAATATAGTGTGTATCTAAGATCCAGAAGGTTGTAACCTTCACCCCTTTGAGTAGTGTTCTCCCAGATAGTGTGTCCTCACCCCTAACATGGTTAATTATAAAATACTGCTAACAAGGTTTGACCCTTGACCAAGTCACTGTATTAAAATCATTGTAAAGATCAACTCCTAATAGGGTTGCAAGATCTTCTAACATGGATCATAATACACTAGTGCAGTTCTTAGTGGGTGTCAATTCCAACCAAGGTTTTTACCTATTTGGGTTTCCCATAATCATATTTAGTGTCATGTGTTATGATTTTTTATCTTACTTGCATTTATATTCATTTCAGTACTTAAGCAATTAATTTAAGTTTCAAGATATCAGAAAAATCATTAATATATAGAACATTGATTCACCCCCCCTGCCCCTCTCAGTGTTCCCAATCCTAACACAACTTCCAAAAACTAACAAACAAACAATTGGGGACCTTGCAAATGGGGACATATTAATAACTTCTAATGGATCTTGAACTTGAACTTGAACTTGACAAAGTTTAACTTCAACTTCAACATAGAGCTTTTACTGACAAAGACCGAACCCGAGAGCAAGGAAAAAGATGAGGGTAACACTGTTAACTTAGGTTTTCTAAGATGATGTAAACCCTAATTAGGTCAAGTTAGTTTCATATATAATTATAAAGATGTCATTATGAACATGTATCATGAAGGAGTAGCCGCACTAAGGATATTAGGAGATCAGACAAAGGGTTTATGAAAGAAGAAATAAGTTTTTAGAACACATACAAGCTACCGATCATAAAAGAAGAGCACATACATCACACTAAGGTGATATCTATTTGGTCCTTCAAAAATCAAAATCAGACAAGTTTAGTTATTATTACAGATATTTCACTATCAATTTAACCATTATAGTAGATCAAAATCTCTTAACAAAGTGGACTTAACAGTTCTTGTTTAAATCTCTTAACTTAGTACACACATACTTTGTGTTATTTAAATACTTTAACCAAGTAGATCTAGTTGATCTTTTGTTACTCCTAATAGGGTAAGATCATCAGAAGTGATCAACAATTGTAGCCTTAACTGACATACTTTATTTATTGCAGTAGTGAAGATTTGTGGGTGTCATCCCCACCATAGTTTTTACCTTCTAACAAGGGTTTCTGTATAACCAAAATATATGTTTCATGAGTAATTATTTTCATGGATGATTTATTCTATTGTTTACATGCACTTTACATTTTTAGTTATATGAATGTATGTTTCAAACGAGGAATCTGCCAGTTAGTTAAGAAATACTATTGCAAAGTGTTAAGTGTTAAAAGTTTTTGAGGGTACTGATTCACCCCTCCCCTCTTAGTACTTTATCTTTCCAATCCAATCTACATCTCTAACTTGGTTGGAGTATATGCATTTCTCTGTGAATATGCACTCTTAAAGAGGGTTAACCCAGTCATTCCAACATTTGGTTCCCTTGTCCACATGCCTTTATCATACAACCCCTCACCTATCTATGTCCTAGGGTTCTTGGGAACCATCTCCTTTATTTTTGAGGAGTCATTTATGGATGGAGGCAACAGTTCTAACAAATCATCATAAACAACCCTCTCCTTATAATCAATTTTCCCTTTAAACTCCCTATGTGGTGCCATCTTAAACAACTAGGGTTTTGAACAAATAACCTTATGCAAAATGATAACACAACTATAACCTTACCCCTTTAAAATTTCAATTCACTAGCACCACAATTGCAAATATAAACAGTCGCACAATATAGAAAAATTCACCTACCACCTTTCAAAAATGCTTGCAATCTAAAACGTAGAGATAATCGCCTTTCATCAGAGAGATTTGGAGACAATGTGTCATTTGAAATGAATGTTATTTTCCTTATACATTTACTTCACATGATACACCATTAAACTGTCAATCTTGAAAATATGGCACTTACAATGTTCACTGAGAACTTCATACCTTTAATTTCAAATTTTAAAATTGGTTTGTCAATCCTCATTTTCCTAGCACATCGAACGACTGTTGCGAAGTTGACAAGAAAAGATATATCTCTTACCCTGGGTAAAACCATCGGCCAATCAAAACATTTCATTTCAAACCATGTGTCAGACCCAGGTTTACCTTAACTTTTCATCACCCAGGACACGTGTCGAAAAGGCATGATCCCGTGATCACTATCCTTCAATCATTTTTTATTTCGAGGCTTCACACCTACCATCAACATTTCATACATCTTTCAGTTCTTTTTTTCTTCATAACCCTGCAGACCCACTTTCAAATCGGGACATGCGTCAAACAGGCATGATCCCATGATGGTTAAAGATCTTCCATTATTTCTTCATAGAATAATGCCAACCATTGGATCTTTCTCAAGATGGAAATCTTTTATCCCTTGGTGAAACTTTGGTCCCACTGACATATGACATCACCCAGGACACGCATCAACAAAGCGTGATCCTACGATGAATAAAACTTTTGCAACTTATGATCAAGGCTTCACACCTATCGTCAGATCAAAAAAATCCTATGATCTACATTAAAAGGTATCTCCAGTCCACCAACAATTTTTTCCTTGTCCTTATGTCTATTCAGATGGTTTTTGTGATCCTGTGATGAATAAAGGTTGGTCATAAATCAGTTTAAGGCATTATGCCAGTCGTTGATCTTTCTTACATCTAATTGGACCTTATGTTGCTTACTAACCAGGACCACCTGACATTAACCACCAAAATAACCTTAATCGGGTGGCTTAATACATACTTTCAAACTATGTGGTCCCACTGAAAACCATGGATAGGTGGCATTCAGGTGTGATCCTACAAAGATAAAAGACCTGCAGCTTGAGGATTAAGGGATTGCACCAACCGTTAGATCAAGAAAGATTTGATGGTCATGATATAAACAATTATCACTTAAAGTATTTTCACTGCCATCTCTATGTTGTTTGATTAAAAGGATTGGACGAGTAGGATATAAAAGAGGAAAACTTTAATAAAAAGTGACATGAACACAAAGGGGACATTTGATTTTTTTAACATATTTGAACCTTTAGTTGACAACTTTAAGAGCACATGCGTAAATCTAGACTAAGTAACCAAAAAAGTAATGAGGAATTAGAACAAGTGATAAGGATCTAGGGCTTTAGCATGACCAAACCTAGGGTTATGAAAATGCATAGATTTTTTTAGGTTTTTTCACACCAGGGGCCAAAATGTTTAACAATCCTAATAATGCCACTAGTTGGGGATGTGTACCTCTTGTAGGTACAAGGACCTTCATAATGTCTTGGTTATGCAGACCACCACCAAAAAACATGTGACTGAAAGCAAACACACCTATATACAAAATGTACAAGAAACCATAAACTACTGATCATGGATGAAAAATACTTCAAGAGAAGTAAAACTTTAAGAATTGTCTATGAACATGCAATTCTAAAGTATCTCCAGTTAAATCCTTCAAGAAATATGAATCTATTCCCCATTTTCTTTCAATAAGATATGGACCTAACCAGTTAGGGTCAAATTTTCCATACTTTCCTTTATCATCCAACCTATCATTCCACATTAAAACTAGGTCACCAGTTTCAAAAATCCTTTGGGTGTTTCTTCTATCATACAGATTTGTGCACTATATTTGTAATTTTACATTCCTTTCATGTGCATCCCTCCTTACCTCATCTAGTCATATCAGATCATTCATCCTTATTCTCATTTCAATATCCAAATCTTCATAATATGCTTGAATAAATTGATACATCTGCAATAAATTATTTTGAGGTAATCTAGCATTTATTCCATAAATTAAATCAAAAGGAGCAAATCATATTACTTTTTTCATAGTCACCCTATCAGCCCACAATGCTAACTGTAACTTTGAATCCCAGGCCTTCTTATTTTTATCTAGTACCCTCTTGAGGATCTTAATTAAACTTTTTTTACTAGACTCAACCTAGCCATTTCCCTGTGGATGATAAGGGGATGAGTATGGAATTTGTATCCCATACAATTGACAAAAGTCATTGAATTCCTCTAATTTGAAACACATAGCATTATCAACCATAATAACTTATGGGCAACCAAATCTGGTGAGAATATTTTGCATTATAAAATCTATCACAACCTTGCTGGTAGCTCTTCTAGTGGGGACAACTTCCACCCACTTGGTGAAATAATCTATTACTACCAGTATCTAGGAATGTCCTCCACTAGATTTGTTTGGAATCTCACCAATGAAATCCATACCCCATTTTTGAAATGGTGCCTAGACTGTAATAGGTTTGAGGGGTAGGTTCCCATTAAACTTTAACTTACCAACAAACCTTTGGCAAGCATTGTTGGAGTTGATGAAAAACAACCCACAACTCCCAAGAACACCTACACGCAAACACCTGTCATAGAAAGAGAGAGAAGCAAACATGTATGGAGGCCTGAATGCATTGATCCATGAGAGAGGAGAAATCCTTGATGTGCGAAAACAAAATTTGCAATCAATAATG
Source organism: Chamaecyparis obtusa (assembly GCA_027943335.1). Taxonomy (NCBI): domain Eukaryota; kingdom Viridiplantae; phylum Streptophyta; class Pinopsida; order Cupressales; family Cupressaceae; genus Chamaecyparis; species Chamaecyparis obtusa. The sequence goes on from BSBK01000411.1 coordinate 452,752, forward strand.
AAATGTTAGAAAAGGTTACAAAGTGTTATGAGATCAATCCTTATAAAAGGAGATCAGAAAACCTAAAAAGGTAAAACCCTAGGTTGCATAATAATAATTAATAAAGATAATTAATTATTATATGCCTAAAGTTTAGCTTAAGTAGAAAGAGGTAATAAGTGACTGAATAATTAAATCAATATGATTCAATTAATTAGTAAACACTTTATTACTCTAACAAGCATCAAAATTTTTGACAAACTGATGAGTATCTTTAAAAATGGTAGGCCACCAAAATATAGACCTAAGAATCTTGTGGGTTGTAGTCTTGGCCATGTAATGGCCACCACAAACACCATTGTGCATTTCTTGTAATAAGGCTCTAGATTTACTATGTTCCACACATTTAAGAAATATTCCTTCATTGATTCTCCACCAAAGCTCACCGCTTACAATAGCATACTTAACAACATGTAATTTGATAGTCATCTTTTTTGGTCATCCACCTCATGGGGCAAGGTCATTTTTGTAAATAACCAATGATATCCTTGTACTAATCACAACAATTCATATCACAAATATATGGCATTTTTTCTTCCTCTAGAATATTTATATGATTGTCAAATAAGTTTCTTTGGGCCATTAGCTTTTCAATACGTAGGCCTCTTACCAGCTTTGTAATCTGAATATCAATGTTGAACTCTTGGATCCTATTGATCCATCTACATCTCCTTCTTGTGGCCTCTTGTTGAACCAATATATCCTTGATTGCAGCACTAGGCACATATGCAACCATAGTTTCTCCCACAAGATAACATCTAAAAGCTTTGATAGCCCTAACCAAAGCATATGCCTATTTTTCAATAATATCATATTTAAATTTAGCTACTTGTAAGGATTTGCTAAAAATTAAATGGATTGTTCATAACCTTCTGCATTCTTTTGCAACAGTATTGTCGCAACAGTATGAAAAGAATCAAAAGAGAAAATTTTCATGGGCTTACTATAATTAGGTGTCCTCAAAATAGGAGCATCCTTGATAACTTGTTTAATATTTATGGAAGCCCTAGTTTCTTCTTCATTCCATTCAACTTTTTCTCCTTTCTTCAACATTTTGGAGATGGCGATACTAGTTTCAGCAAAATTTGTAATAAATCTCCTTAAAAAATTCACTTGCCCAAAAAAGGACTGAATACCTTTAACATTCTTGGGTTGGGAAAGCCTATCTATAGCTACAACCCTCTTAGGGTCAATCCTTACTCCATCTTTGGACATTCCACAATACCAAATGCACACTTTCTTGGATTCAAGGAAACCCCATACTCCAAATCTCTAACAAAAACCTTCTCAAGGTGTTCATAATGTTGATCCTCCTTGGATGAATATGTTGTGAGATCATCCTAATACGCAACCAAAAATTTATTTATAAAATTTTCCATGACTCTCTATAAAGTAGCACAGTATTAGTCAGACCAAATGGCATTTTGACATATACATATGTTCTCCATGGGGTGGTAAATGTGGTCTTAAACTGTTCAGATTCCTTGACCATCACTTGATTTTTCCCTTAGAAGCCATCCATCATGGACATCAACTCAAATCTAGTAACTCTTTATAGCATATTTTCCATGTTAGGAAATCCATAACTGACTTTCAAATAATTTATATTCAGGTTCCTAAAATCAACACAAAGTCTAATATCACCATTTTTCTTTCTCATAAGAACCAGATTGGACACCCAAGTAGTGTATTTGATAGGTTTAATTATCCCAACATCTATCATTCTCTTCAATTCATCCTTCATTTTGGGTGCCAAAGTGGGGTTCACGAGCCTTAATTTCTGTCTAAAAGGCTTGGTGCCTTCCTTCAATGGAATCTCATGCTGGAACAAATCTTCTATGTAGGCCTTTAAGTCATCATAAGACAATGCAAAAACATGTCTAAATTTTTTGAGAAGATCAATCAACATCTTACGGACCTTGGGAGACAACCTCTTGCCAATATAAACATTTTTTGGTGCTATAGTTGTTCCCAGATTTATCTCTTCCAAATCTTCCAACTTATTTACAACTTTGGCACAATAGGCCTTATCTTTATTGTCAAATGCTCTTTCAAGAGCAACTAACCCTTTAGGAACCCTATTTGATTTCAACCGCAAGACTTCTTTTCCAAAAATAGTTTCTTTTCCATTATTAGTGTCTACATAAGTGCTGAAATCTATTTCCTTGTCTCTGAAATGGGACTCATATTGTAGAAACCTTAATATGTCTTGGTCATTAGAAAAAACCTGCCAATTTTCAACATTATCTAGGATAGAAGGCCTAGATTGAACCTTAATTTTGGATATCCCTGTGAAGGTAATATCTTCTAGCCTTAAGGCTATATTTGCCAATAAGTCAGCCATTCTATTTTGGCTTCTATCCATCCAATCAAATACCAAATGGGTGGAAATTCTCAATTTCATCCCAAACAACATTTCGGTATTATTTTAATCTCTATTTTTTTTATGCACATCTTGACCTAATCTGAGAAATTACTAACTTAGAATCACCAATTAATTTAAGGCTTTTTATCCCATGCTTCGATGCTAATCTCAATCCAATCAATAAGGCCTCATATTCTGCAACATTATTTGTACAAGTAAATAATAGAGTGAAGGAAAATTTAAAGGTTTTACCATTTGGAGATATTAATAACACTCCTCTGGTAGCTCCTTCCTTTGAACTTTATCCATCAAAATATAAAGTCCATAAATCATTATGGTCTATCAAGTTGTCTTTGTCCTCAACTAAAAGGACAGGTTGAACCTTTCTTTCCATCTCTTTCTCTTGAACTTGGAAAGAACCATTGCCAGTGTCTAGAAAACAATTCATACTATCTTCTTCTTCTTCAATCATCTGAGGAGTTATGGTTTCCCTATACACCCTACCACTTTCCCCCTCAATATCAAATGTAGAAAATGATAGATCACATTAGATACGTCCTCCCATAGAAGCACTCCACTTCCTATATAGTAGCATCCCATACTGAGGAGGGATATCCACCACTAAGACACTCATAGTCAACTATTTATTAGGATATGTTGCTAACTTGTAAGGTAGAGCTTTAATGGTACCAATGACTGGTACTTCCCTTGAATCCATAGCTTGACACCTCCCATGAGGTGTGTCAACCTTTAGTCCCATTGACTTCATAATATCTGCAAGAATGACAGTATTTGATGCCCTAGAATAAATCATACAATTCTTCAATATTTTTCCATTGATTACCAAAGTCAAAAAGAAAGGATCTACCATCCCTGATGTAGTACTAACAACATTTGTATCCAAGTAAATTTGTGGAATTTTAGAAATAATTTATTCACCTTTACTATCAAGTATGTCCTCCAAGGATGCTACTTCATCATTTCCATCTGATTTTCAGATATCTACGGAAGTGACAACATTTACCCAATCTAGGACTTTCTCCTTATATTCTCATATTCTCATCATTTCCAACAATCGAATCTTGATAGCAATTTGTGAAAGAAACTTACTCATGTCAATAGGGGTATATTTCTTATTAGATATATCCTGTTTTACAACAATAACATCTTTATCAATAACTATCCTTTTGGGGAGAAGGAACAGTTACCTCTACTGCCTTTTTTTTACTTTATACATAGTTTAAGGATCAATAGGCTTGGCATTCTTCTTTATTTTAATTTTGTTGAAAACATCAGCAACTTTTTCCTTTTCTTTTTCTTGTGGCTGCTTAGTGTCCACCTCTGATTTCTTGAAAAATATGTCAGTTAACCTACCATTAGCATTACCAATTTTCCTATTCCTTAGATTATAATTTCTCTTTGCTTGAGTATCGATGTTTGCAGTAATTTGATAAATTTCCTCATCCAAGAGTCACCTTAATATTATTGGCTCTTCACCCTTTATTGCAATGCATCCAACATCATCAAATTCCTCATCTTCTTCATCAGAGAAAACCTATTGATGGTATACCTCACTTCTAACCCATGAACAAAAGACATCTTGATTTTCTATTTCATCAGCATAATCAACCTCATCCCAAAGGTGTGAAGAAGTCATTGCACAACCATTGTCATCATATTTCTCAATATGTTCTTTATTTTTAGATATATTCAAAGCAATAGCACAGTGTTCTGGGCTATGTGGGGATTGACAGGCAATACACCATGGAATATCATCACTCATATTGATTGAACTCCTTTGTAGGGGATCAGGGGTTTTATTATCAGGTGTGTCATTTTTTGGTGCAATAATGGGCTTGTCATCCTTCCATTGGGTGTTATAGGGGTAATTTTGCTTTCTTGGTTACTTGCTAAAATTGTTAAAAGTTGGCTTGTCATTACTTGTAGCCCTAATGTTTTTATTTTCACTAGGATTTAGATCCTTTAAAGCATTTAAATTTTTTTTGATATTATCATCTTCTTTAAGCTTTAAATTTGAATACCTTCCTAGTTCTTTCCTATTTGACACTTGAGGCTTCCAATCCTCTCTTCTACCCAACTTCCTTGTTATTTTTTTGTTGCTTTCTATATTAATAGCCAATTTGTAAGCCTTCCCAATATTTCTAGGGTTCTTATCCCTTAAGAGGTATCTCATCTTAGCATCAAAGGCATTTAAATATGTCACAAGACATATCCTATCATCAAGCCTAATAACCTGTAAGAGCTTATGCATAGCCTTTTGGAATCTTACATTGAATTCAATAACTTCCTCATTCTGATTTTTCTTAATATTATTGAATTCATTCAACATGAAACCCACATTTTTCTTATCACCATATTATTCTTTAAAAAAATTTCTAAATTCATCCCAAGACCCTATACTAGCATGTGTTTAGTAGTAGTCCCAAGAGATAACTGAGAGGGGGGGTGAATCAGTTATCTACTCGATTCAATTCTTTATCCAATTAAGTATAGAAGAACATTAGGCATAAACACAATATAAGAACACTTAACACAACACTAAAATTTTGGTTACGGGGAAACCCAAATAGGTAAAAACCCTGATGGGAATTAGCACCCACTATAAACTGCACTAGAGTATAATGATCCCTATTAGAAGATCTTACAACCCTATTAGGAGTTGAGCTTTACAATGCATTAAGAATAGTGACCTAGTCAAAGGTCAAACCCTATTGGGATTCTTTTATAATTAACTCTGTTAGGGGTGAGGACACACTGTCTAGGAGCACACTGCTCAAAGGGGTGAAGGTTGCAACATTTTGTTTAACAGATACACACTATATCTGGATCTTGGTGAACTATGAGTTAGACCTATTGTCTTGATTAGTTCCAATGAATATCATACAATCTCTTCTTTGTCACATAGACCTTCTAGTGATGGCTCATTACTTCACACCTTCTGCTCTCCTCTTATCTTTCAACTGTCTGCCATACATAGCGATCACAACTGACCAGCTATAAGTATCTTTCTCCAAATGATATAATCAAGTCAGCCTATTACAAATTCCTTGAAAAAATATTAGAGAAACAATATAACTCTCCAATAACATCTCCAATAGCTATACTAAGCATGCAACACTAATTAGGACCATGCAACTCCATATGAGTAGACGCATCGCTTCACATAGTTGGCTCCACTAAATTAACTGATACTTTCATCTCATGCTGAAATATGTTATGCACTATTAACCAAACATTCTTAACTCTTCTCCAAACATGCATATCCAAATGATAGGTACAACTACTACAATAATAAAAATAATGTCGGCTCCATCAGATAAACTCAGGAAAATGTAATTGTCAACTAGAAACATCATAACTCAACCTGTAATGCACAACTGACTTTGCATCCATGAACATAGCATCATAAACATGTCTACAACATAATTATAAATGTGCAAGGCTTCATCACAACTATATTGCAATTCACATACAGAACTCTTCCTGGGACTTGTCAAGAACACTATTGATACAAACAACTGTATTATTGTCTTCACTCAGAATCAACCTCTTCATCTATAATATCATGATGATAACATATCTAGGAACCATATGCTCAAGGCTCTCTCCATCAAGCTTCCATGCATGCTTCTTACAATATGTTGTCATCAATGACAAACATATAGTCAGCACTAGCTTGCTAGAAAATCTCTAACAATCTCCCCCTTTGGCATTGATGGAAACATATGGAATGAAAAACACCACCAATCCAAATGTACAATTATTTTATAACATTCTCTATTTCCTCAACAAAACTCCCCTAAGGATAAATGCTCTAAATATCTATTGTTGTATCCTCTTACTGTATACTCCTCCTTACTATTTATTTCTTCTTGCTAAATACTTAGTCCCCCTTTCTAGAATAAAACAATTGTTTTGTTCTTCATGACTATATACTAATCCCCCTTTGACATCATTGGAAAAGGGTTCCAAAGCAAATAGACACTGATACTACTCCTAAAGTAGAGTAGTCAACCATTCATCAATCACTGAGGACTGATGCACTCTTGCAAACTCTAATCAAATTCAGGAAAGGGAATTACTCCCATCTTTTCCTTGAGATACTCAAATGTATCCTTTGGTAAATGCTTTGTGAAAATGTCTGCTAGCTGTTCTTTTGTACTCACATAGTCCAACTTTACTTCTTTCTCTACCACTTTCTCTCTTAGGAAGTGATATTTTATCTCAATGTGTTTTGTCTTTGCATGCATCACAGGGTTCTCTGACATATTGATAGTGCTAGTGTTATCACAATGAATAACAATAAGATAATCAATCTAAATTCCAAAATCTTTTATCATGTACTTGATCTAAACAATTGTAGAACAATTTAATGATGCTACTACATACTTTGCTTCTACTGTGGACTGAGAAATACAATTATGTTTCTTGCTTGTCCAAGTAACAAGCCTATCTCCAAGAAATACTGCTCCTCCTGAGGTACTCTTTCTATCATCCATGCATCATTCCCATTCTGCATCTGTATACACATGAAGTTTTACATTTTCTGAATTAGGATACCATAAACCATAGTCTATAGTTCCTTTCAAATATCTGATTATCCTCTTTACTACCATAAGATGAATTTGTTTAGGTTCTGATGAAAATCTTCCAACTATACCAACTACATTAGAAATATTAGGTCTAGATTGAGTAAGCTAGATTAGTTTACCAATCATAGACTTATACAAGGTCATGTCTACTGATGTTGAATCATCTTCTTTTGAAAGCTTGCATCATGTTATCATAGGGGTACTTACTAGCTTGCAATCATCCATCTTGAAATTCTTCAATATCTCTTTCTCATACTTAGACTAATTAATAAAAATACCTTTATTTGTCTGCTGCACATTCACTCCCAAAAATTACTTGATAGGTCCAATCATGCTCATTTCAAATTCATCCTGCATCTCTTTAGAAAATTCTACACTAAGCTTGTCATTATCACCAAAAATAATGTCATCAACAAATATAGAAACCAACAATAATCCATCAGGTGTCTCTCTTATGAATAAGTTACAATCTACTACTCCTTTCTTGAATCCAATCTTAGTCAAGTAACCATCTAATCTTTCATACCATGCTCTAGAGGCTTGCTTAAGTTCATAGAGGGATTTCTTCAATTTGCATACCATATTAGGTCTATCTGATAAGGTAAATCCATCAGGATGCTCTATGTATACTTCTTCCTTCAACTCTCCATTTAGGAATGCTGACTTGACATCCATCTGATATACTTTAAATTCTTTAAATGTAGCATAGGCTAGAAATAAATTTATTGCTTCCAATCTTCTTACAAGGGAAAATGTATCAGAATAATCAATTCCTTCTCTTTGCACATATCCTTGACATACTAGTCTTGCTTTGTTTCTTACTACTGTACCATCTTCATTCATCTTGTTTTTGAATATCCACTTGGTTCCAATCACATTCTTATCACTAGGTCTAGGGACTAGTTCCCATGTATCATTCTTAATTATCTAATCTAGCTCTTCTTTCATTCCTTGATGCCAATTTGAATCATTACATTCATCTTCAACACTTAAGGGTTCAATCTGTGAAAGTAAGCATACCTTTTCATTAGTTGTTGAACTTTTTTCTTTTGATCTTGTCATGACTTTGCTATTCTGATCTCCAATGATATCTTCCTTTGAGTGGTATCTAGATGTGAATTTAGGAACATTAGGTGTGATTCTCTCATCTGTCTTTTGTGATTCTTCTTCACTTGTTTCAGGGTCATTGAATAATACATCAATGTTGTCAAACATTTCATCAACAATTGTTTCTCTATTCATAGGACTAGGTTCTTCAATCATAGGTGCATAATCATGATATCTCTCTTGAATCATAAACTTCTCATCAATATTTACATGTGCACTTTCAATAATATTCTTCAATCTTAAGTTAAAACATCTATAAGATTTTCTTTTAGTGGAGTAACTAAGAAAAGTACCTTCATCACTTCTTGCATCAAACTTGCCAATAGCTTTATCTCTCTTGATGTAGCACTTTCTTCCAAAGATTCTAATGTATTTCATAGTAGGTACATTACCAAACCATATCTCATAAGGTGTCTTGTCTGGGCCTGGCCTCAATTGAATTCTATTGATAGTATAGACTACAGTATTGACTACATCTCTCCAATGGGTGTGTATGACCTTTCCTTCAATAATGATAGTGCGTGTTGTGTCAAGTATGATCCTATTCCTTATTTTTTTAATTCCATTCTACTGAGGGGTTATAGATGCACTTAGCTATCTCTTTATTCCATGTTCTTCACAATACTCATAAAATCTATCAGAGGTGTATTCTTCTCCTCTATCTGATCAGAGACATTTTATTTTTAATCCAGACTTATTTTCAACTTTAGCTTTGAATATTTTGTTCTCAAATGCTATTGATTTGTCTTTTAAGAATGCAACCCACATCATTCTAGAATAATCATCAACAAACAAAATAAAGTACCTTTCACCATAGTATGATCTTGTTTAAGTTGGTCCACATAGGTCTATATGCACTAGATCCAATTTGTTCTCTACGGAATTATTCTTTCCCATCACACATTCCCTGCATATTGTATCAACTAGTTTTGCAATGCTAGGAAGGTCTCTTACTGCCTTTACATTGCTTATCTTCACTATGTTGTCAAAATTGATGTGACATAATCTTTTGTGCCATAACCAACTATCACCTACTTTAGCAACAAAACAACTTGCTTTTGAATTAACCTAAAAAACATTACCTTTTGTCATTGAACCTGATGCAGTAATTTCTCCTTCCTTGTTATTAATGATGCATTTATTATCTTTGAATTCCAACTGATATGCTTTGTCAAGAAACTATCCAACACTTAGTAGGTTATGCTGCAAACCATCAACATAAAGAACATCATCAGTGTTGTTCTTTCCATCCAAGGTGATAGCTCCTCTACCTATGATAGGTTTAGGAGTGTCATCTCCAAATCTAACCATGCCACCTTTGTACAAATCTATCTTTGTCTCTTGTCATGTGATGTGAATAACCGATGTCAATGATCCAATCTATTATGATGTCTGCTTGTGAAATGATGTGAGTGTTCCAAGGCTTGCTTGCACTTCCACCAAGAGACCTAGCTTGTCTCTTCTAGGAACCTAATCTCCTCTAGGTCCTGATTGGCTTAGATGATTAACTAAGTCCAATTCTAACTCTTCCCCAAGAGTTCTATACCTTGTGCTTCACCTTGAAAGACTAACACCCTTTAGTTAATTCAATATTCCTCCTTCACTTAAAAAGCTCTAAGTGCTAACTCTTCACAATCTTCAAATTTCCTTGCAAGGATGTCCATCATGTTGAAAAATTTCATATATTTTCCATTTTGATCCATTTTAGAAGGATCTTCAACCTTACCCTTACCGGGTTCAAGGATTCACCATTTAGAAGCCTAATTAGGCCTATTTCTTGTAGCCTTTACCAGTGACTTTTCTCCAATTCTAGAAAAACTTTTCCAAAAACCCTAAAAATATAAAACCATATTTGGATACCCATTTGGAATTTTTAAAATATTTAGTGGGTTTTAGGGTTTGACAACCTCCGTACACTGGCTTCCTACAAACTAGGACAAATAGGGCTAATAGGCCTAATTTCTAGGACTGACTGTAACCTTGCTTGTATCTTGCTCAAACCTTGATCTAATGGATTGGTATGGACTCAATCCTCATAGAATATTAGGATATGATAAAATCCTACCTAGAACTATACCTGTGTCATACAGTACCTCTCTATCCTGCAAGTAATCTTCTTTTCTTCAATCCTAAACCTCTAACCGCACTCTGTCTGCTCACCTAGGGCTTAGTAGTAAAAATAACTCTCCATCTTCCTATGACTCCTAATCCTAAACATATATACACTAATGACTCCCCTAACATATCCATCCATCCTTAGGTGTTTCCCATTGCTAGATTTCATGGGGGAGCCATGAATGCACCGACTGGTTAAGACAGGACCAGTAAGGACTCTAAATCAAAAACAATTTGAACAACACACTAAAACCACTCTAATCAACGTTCTTATCAAATGAAAAACTCTTGTAACTAATCAAATAACACTAAACAATCACTAGTTTAGAACTTTCAATCCATTTCACATGTCTGTCACCACAAAAGCTCAGCTTCTTCCTTGAAATACTGTTGCAGAGTTGTATTACTAATCACAGACTATTACAATAATAACTCTCCCCTTGAGATTCGAGTCTTAGGTCATATAAGATTCCCTCTCCATGATTTTAGTGCCTTTTGGCTGATCTCCCACTTCCTATTCATAAGGGGATCCAAAGATAACTGACTTGCATGCAACATTTGCAATAATTTTAAATGTTGTCATGACAACTTCTTAACAACATTTGGCATCTTTCACTTATGACATCATCCTATTTCTTAGGACTACTACCCTCCTATATTTCAATGATTCAAGATCATTAATTACCCTTGTTGGTACTCTCAAATTTGGCACAAATTTGGAGTGACCAATTGAAAATTTTCCTATAAGGCAAAATGGGTACTCCTAAAATTTTTGTGAGAAGGCCTAATCGGTGTGCTTGTAAAAGATACCTTGATGATTTTCATGAGATATAGCTTGGGGAACAGGTTTGACACCTTTCATTTGACATATGCAATAGGTTCTAGCTCCTAAATTTTAAATCTGACATGTTTAGGGAGTAGCCATTTTGAGGTGCTCACTTAAATCTGTATTTTTGCGTAAGTGTCAAATCGTTGTAGCAGGCGCTATTTGCATTTGAATATCTTGTGTCCTATTATGTTTCATGGCCCACCACTTTGGGAATGTTTTAAATGTATATCAAAGAGCTTATGTTTCAAATCTTAAGCCATTTTGAGTCTGTTTGATAGGTTTTTGGATTCCCCAAAGTTGGTCCTGCAGAATTGTCCTGTTACTCTATTCTGCCCAGTTTTTTGAGTGGCCCTGTTTGATTGATTATAAATTTTGACCATTTGACCCAATTGAGAAAATTCCTTTTGTACTATATTCCAAAGGTCAAATACTTCTTGTGCCTCTATTTTGAAGTCACAACAAGTCCATTTGGTCAACTTGCTAAGACCATTCCATTTGTATTTTCTATCAATGTGCTAAACTGTCAAGTGCAAATTTTTGAATAAGCTTACTTTGTGGTCTTGCTATTTGTACCCGGTTGAATGCCCTGCATAATTAAGTGTTCCCCTATGTTGATAAATTTAAAGTATACCTTCCCATGGATTTTCAGACTCACACCAATCCAATTATCCACTTTGACAGAGCATTTCCATTTGCAATTTATTAAAGTTTCACTGAATATGCAGAATCTAGAATTAAGTAGCCTACTTTGAGCTTTCACCATTTGTGCCCGGTTCAATATCTTGAAGGATGGATTCCTCTCTTATATTGTAAACCTATAAGTTTTCCCCCTTGGAAATTTTTAGATCTTGGTCAATCCATTTGACCACCTTGCCCAGTCGATTCCAAATCAAAACTTTACATTATTACTATGTTTGGGTTCAAAAGGTGTCTAAGTGCTGACTTTGCAAATTAATATCGGTTGATCACTTCATTATCAAAGCTAGCTACTTGAATTTTTGTATTCCCTATGTGAAATTAAATCTATGTCTAAGGTTTCCAATCTTGAGGTGTACATTTGGTGAGTTTGTGAAGGCAAATCCAAAAGCAATTTTCTACAGATAGATGATGCTAAGCAAAATTAGTTTTGCAAAGTTGTTATTTTGAGAAGAGTTATACTTGTCTACTGATGAAATCCAAATTGTTTTTGAGTTATTGTATCCAATGTGGAAACATAGGCAAACAAATGCAAAGTGGGAGAATGTGGAAGATGCCAGATCTTTGTGCTGAATAATGAAGGATGAGTGAAGTTTTTTAAAAAAAAACCCCCAAGTAAATGATGACTTCATGAGAGATTCTTTTCAGATTTATGCAAGATGTGGAATCATAGACAAATGCAAAGCATGTGGAGAAGAAGAAGGTACAAAAAAAAGGTTGAATGCAAGAGCCAGTCGAATGCAAAATGTGTGAATGCACAGCCAGTCACGTTTTTAGTCGTATCTCAAAAAATACGAGTTGGGTCAGGCTGAATTTTACATATGTTTGAGATGACCATGTGTGCATTCTAAATAAAAAATTATAGAAACCCTCAGTTTGAAAATCAAAAGTTATGGCCCTCTGAGTAGTGGAAAAAATAACAAAGTTTAAAAAATACACAGAGATTTATGCCACATGCATGGGGCTGCGAATTTTTTTAGTATTTATATACTAAAGAACTTACATCATAATGTGAAGAAAGAACCAAGAGGCCTCTTGGCTGGAGCATTCTATTCATGGTGGGCCCCATTATTTTGAAGCAAAAAATAGAGAAGGCTTAAAAAACTTCAAAAGTTTAGTCCCACATTGGCCATGTTAAGGAAATTTGAAATGTTTATGAGGAAGGCTTCAAACATATGAAATATGGAGTAGAGCTGGAGGCTATCTATGCATGCATGGTGACTACTACCTCAATTTCCATGCCCAGTCGACCGAGACTAAATTTTGCAGATGAAGAAAAGGATGAAGGGACACATGGCAAGCAGTCTCCAAGTCTCTAGATGAAACCATGGTCAAGGAAATCATTCAAAGACCTAAAGACTAAAGGTAGTCTCCAAGTCTCCAAGGTAAACCATGGTCAAGGAAATGTTTCAGAGACTTAAAGATTAAAGTAGTCTCCAAATCTCCAGATCTAGTATTCTCCAAGTCTCCAGATCTAGTAGTCTCCAAATCTCCAGATCGAGTAGTCTCCAAGTCTCCAAATCGAGTAGTCTCCAAGTCTCCAGATCTAGTAGTCTCCAAGTCTCATAAGGAAACCATGGTAAAAGAAATCATTTAGAGACTTAGAGACTAAAGGTAATCTCCAAGTCTCAAGACAAACCCATGATTAGTAAATTCATTTGAAGACTTAGAGATTACACTATGTGGGTTAACCACAGTCAAGGCATAGTCAAGGTGTGGTTGAGTTAAGCTCATTTAGAGACTTAGAGACTAAAGGTAATCTCCAAATCTCAAGACAAACCCATGATTAGCAAATTTCTTCAGAGACTTAGAGATTAATGTTAGTCTCCAAGTCTCCAGATAGACTCAAGGTTAAGGAAAAGTTTCAAAGATCTAGAGACTGCTTAGTCTCCAAATCTCCTAATCAGAGGTTAAGGTTGAGTTTAATCGAGCATCCAATCATAGCATGCCACTTGGAAAATTTTGGTGAGGTTTGAGGAAAAGCTAGAAATAAAAGATTTAAAATGTTATAAAGTTCAAACTTAGGATAAACCCGAAATTATTTAAATGGCAGTGTGCTTAGAGATTTAAACCCTGTAGATTCATTTTTTAACCAAACATAGCAGTATAATATATTTTTGGAAATGCCAGAAGATGACAGATGCAATGGCGGTGGATAAAAGCTTATATGATCGAGCTGGTGAGAGAAGTAATAGCTTCTTTATCTAAGATCAGATTTTGTGAAGATATTTCTTTCAGACAGAATAAATTTGAAAATCCAACAGAGGGGAATAAATTATATCTTTTGCAGATCATAGATTTTTCTGAACTCTCTTCTCGGGAATGTTTGCAAAGGTTGTTGAAGTTAGATGAAAGGATAAGATCAGAGTTTTAAAAAGATAAAGTAAATCAGATCCTGAAGGGGCAAATGAGTTCAAATTTTGAAGTGCTCGAGAAGATTAGATTAGATTTCAGAGGAGAGAGAAGGCAAGTGAAATTAGATTGTGAAGATAGACAAGTGTTGATCAAGCAGAGATTTTTTAGGGTTTCTTCTTCTATTTATTCTTCTTCTTTTCTCAGTGTTAGGGGTTCATATTCTGGTCTCAGTTCCTATAGTTTCTCTATTGAGAGAAGGTCCCTAATGATGAATGATGAATATTGAATATCTGTTTGCAAAGCAAATTTCCCAGTACTGTGTCTAAGTTCTTGAAACTTTAAGCTTTGTATATAATAGACAGGCTCATTTTCAATAGAATACACTGCAATTTTGATCTCCTATTATTGATTGTCTCTCTACTTTTATATTTGCTCTTGTATGTTTTATGTGTAAGGCATCTAAAATATACTGGTTGTTAAGAAACTTCTGTAATTGGTTATGAGTTTCTCTCAAGGAGAGAATTAAAATCCTTGTTATCAATTTTAGAGAATAAATGTATTTGTAGAGATTTTGATAGTAATAATACTAGATTGACAAAATAGTTTGTAAGGCATCCTATTTAGATTGCATGTAGTTTGTAAGGCATTCTACTCTATTCCCTTGAAATCTTCCTGTAGATCCACATTCAGACTCTTTTGCCCAATGGAATAGGCACTGGTTAGATATTTGTTATGTGGTTATCTTTCAGTCATCTAAAATTCATTTCATTACCAGTACTTTTCTTTTTTTAAGTTCATACCTACTGTGAAAAGACTGTATCCCAGGTGATATGGTTCATCTTTGTTGATTCCTTGAAGAGAGAATCAAAATGTTAGCCTTCCTTGAGTCAAACTCAGAAAAAGAAGAAGGATTCACATCCTTATTCCATTTTTCTATGTTGTGCATTTGTAGTTTCTACTATCAAACTCTACATCAGGATATTCTCAATTATTTTTAGAGTGATCTTTTTTTGAAGTAATCTGAAGTATGATAGCATAGAAGTGAAGAAACTAATCCACTATTTGAGTTTACTTGAAACATAGTAAGTTATTATAGGCAATACTTGCCTAAGTCCTGTGGAGCTCGAAGTAGAAGGAGGATCCTATCCAATCCTCATCAATTAGACTCTTTCTTGCAAACTTGGAGCCCTTTAAACTAAGAATCAAGCCTACGTATTAGCCAAGTTTGATCCCATGAGAAAAATCTCTAACAAACTGGTGACTCTACTGTGGAATATGTGAAGTGAAGATAGAATAACGCAGGTACAAGTAGAGCTAGACTCCTGGCCAGCTTATTCATTTATCCAGTGGTTTCCATTAAAGTGTATAAGAGTCAGTTTTAAGAAGTTTCAAATCATCTCACCAAGTTGTGAGTGGTGACTTTGAGTTCGTTGTTTGATCAATGCATATAAAGTGATATATTTTCAGTCCTAATAAATAGTATATGTACCCTGTTGAAGTTTGTTGCATTGGTGGAAAAGGATAAAAAAAAGAGATCTCAGCTTATGAAACTCTTTTCCTCTACAAGAAGGTGGTGGCTCTACTAAGTTTTGAAGGTGATTTGGAGGTGACTTCAAATCAAACAGTTTGTAGCAGCTTCATCATACTCCAAGTATTTTATTTTCATTGGATAAAAGCTTTTTATTAATGAAAATCAGTTATACATGTTTTCCCTATTAAGTGGTTAGCACTAAGTTAAAAGGGAAGAGAGAGGAAGTTAGTAGTTACTTTGCTTGTTAAAATGTCACAACTATTTAGAAATAGGTTGTGTAATGCTATAAACTTTGAGGTATCCTTGGATACCCAAATCCCATTCCATCAGTAGTCAGGGATTGTTTGCCTAAATTCATTGGTATGTGTGAGTAATCAGCTGAGGAGCATGTTGACAAGTTTTCTGATCTAATAGATGATCACAACATCACACATGAGGATGTATTAATGAATCTTTTTGCAATATCTCTAGTTGAGATTGCAAGGGACTGGTTTAAAGAATTACCTCATGACTCAATAGTGTTGGCAAGTTGTCTATACTGAAGTATATGACTAGATATAGAGTTTTCATTATGGAAACAATGTCATATAGCATTTTGGAGTCAGTGCACTAAGTGTAAAGATCAAAAATCTGTTAAGTGTTGAAGACTGGATAGCATATAGAGTTCCTGCAGCTTAGAGCATTTGCGCCCATGCGTACAGATGAATTATGGTATGCACCCTAGAAGTTAAGGTTGGTAGACTATACTTATGCTTAGTCTAAGAGCGCATAAGTAGATATGCAAATATGTGAAAGTTACAATCATTTGAAGTTGCACAGCTAGTGTGTGGCACAGAGAATAGAGCATAGAGCTGATAGTGACTATTTTGGTTTGCGATTGTAAATTAATGTTGTAGAGGCTATGTGCCCATTGTATTTGGGTTTCTGACATATGTATATGTATAATTGTAAGCATGCTTAATCCAATTCATTTGGAAGCATTATTTGTAATTAGTTATAGGGCCGGCCTAATTGTATAATTGGTATGAGTGCATAAATATAAGGTGCTCCCATTATAATCTGTATGGAAGTCAAGAAAGTTGTAATAGAGTTGTAAGAAGGAAATCAGAGGTATGCGAAGAGAGCATATGATGTATTAGAGCTTTGCAAGAGGTCAAAGCATCAGCCCACCAAAGGAACTGATCTGACAAGCAATGTCATAGCAACAGTTCACCAGCAGATATAGTGTGTATCTGATCTTAGAAGGTTGTAGCCTTCATCATTTGACTAGTGAGCTCTTGGACAGTGAGTCCACTCCCCTAACAGGGATCATTGTAAAAGAATCCTAACAGGGTCTGACCCTTAACAAGGTCTACTGTACTAAAAGCATTGTAAAGCTACTCCTAACATGGTAAAGGATCTTCTAACAAGGATCACAAAACACTAGTGCAGAATATTAGTGGGTATGAAGTCCCACCGAGGTTTTTACCTATTTGGGTTTCCTCGTAACCATATTGGTGTCATGTGTTGATTTCATGTTTCATGTTTATGTGAATGTTTAATTCAGTACTTAAGCATTTATAATTTAGTATTCAGATTAAAGTGAAAAGTTAAAATATAGTGAACACTGATTCACCCCCCCCTCTCAGTGTTCCCATTCCTAACAATTGGTATCGGAGCTTTGGTCCTTAGCAAAGAAGTTTAACCACGTGAGGAGATCATGGACAAAGAAGATTTGAAGAAGAATCTTGAAGTAGCTTGTAATACCTCTCCTATGGTGATACTTAGACTTTGTTGATTTGGACATTTTCATTATGATGGTCGGAACTATACATTTACATTTATGTTCAATGGATGATGATATGATAGATGTGCTCATTTATGATTATTATTTATATGCTTATGAGATTAGAAAACCATCTATTTTTATATGTTTTATAGATCTAACCCAAGGATTTGAATCTAACCATTATCATGATGTTTTATGTTTTATGGACATGTGTCTAATGTGTTTTCATGACTCAGGATGAAGTCGTAGTTACTCACTTAGTTGAGGTCCACACGATGTATCGATCCTGGTCATCTGCTTGCATATATCTGATTTGCATATCCATATGTATATATATGTATCTCTTCTTGGTGATACAGGATTGCAGGTACCGGGTATCATCTCCACCTGGCTTCACAGGTCTGAGTGATCCCTCAAAATCCTCGATCATTGTTGTTGTTATGGAGATATCACCAGGTTCTACAGGAAGAAAAATCACCTTTGATCCTTTTATCCTTAGGTGGGAAGTGTCGAGTCAATCCCTTGTGTGGATGTCTTATGTGATCTCATAGTTGTTGGATTGGTGGATCTGGTAGCTAGTTCTTGTCTTCATGGTATGTTCAATGTTGTTAGTAGATTTTGATAGATATGACTTAGTAATTTATCATTATAAGAAGTTATGTATATACATACTAGTGTGTTGTTGGGAACGAGTTAGTATGTGATTTAAATCGTGTGATTTAATATCATTAATAATAAATAATATATGTTATAACAATGTTATTTTTAATATTTAACATTAATAATGTGCCTTATTTATGGTATTATTTTATAATACTAATAATGACAAAGAGTCTATAGCAATAAAAATAATGGTAGGTTTCATCTTATATATATATCGCTATTAGATTTGGTAAGAATATGGATTTGAAAATAATATGTTTTATAATAATAATATATGTACACATAGGCATATGGGTGCACACATATGCATATGCATACATATATTTATATACAATTATTGGTAGGTAATTATTATATTATATTAATGAATAATTAAAGCAGCTTATGATGTGATTGTATTTAATAATTATTATTATTTAACTTTCCTAAAGTAAAGGAAATATAAATTTAATTATGTTAATAGATTATAGTTTTATAAATTAATTTATCCCTTTACAAGAATAAGTTTTCACAACCGTATTATTAACTATTGAGAGGTTGGGATGGTTGCATAGTTGGGTTACCCATGCAACCACCTCCTCCATTTTATTTACAGGAAAGATTTCCTGTGGGGAGAGAGAGGGATAGAAAATATTATTATTGAAGGAGAAAATTTGGGATATTGAAAAAGTTTTGGCATTTGGATTTTGGCAAATAGAGGCTGGAGATTCCATTCAAGAAGAGTTTGAGGCTTGCTGGAAGGAGATGGAGAGGAAGGATTCACCTTCATCAACCGGATTCCACAGGACTCCAGGTTGGATCCCATCCTCAGAAATAGATTTAGTTTAATAGTATGAATGTGGTTTTGTTTTTTTTTTAAGATTTGTTGAAAGCTTCTTTATGTGGTATTATTATTGCAAAACATATGTGTAATATCGTAGTATTATTGTACGGTGTAAGGTTAATATATTAATGTGTTCTGTAATAATATATTATTGCAGAAGGTTGATACATTAAAGTATTCTGCAATAATGTATTATTACAAAATGTTGAAGTATTAGATGTATTATTATAGTATGTGAAACATTATTGCATTATTGGTAATAGTGTGTATATTATGATATTATTTTGTCGGCCATCTGTACATTATATAAATGTTGTGTTATTGTGTTATGAATGCTATAGTAATTTATTATTCTTTCATTTGTCAATGGTAATATTCTGTCAAAATAATATATATATGTTTCAATAAAATTATTGGAGTTCTTTTCTTGTTATAAACAAAAAAATAAATTATTATATAGTTATAAAATATATGTTTCAAAAAAAATAATAAACAAAAAAAAAGGGGGGGGGTTAAAAAGTAAAATTTTAATGGAAAATGTTTTGGGGAAGTGGGGGCCACCACCTTCCCCACTCCCCTACGGCATCTTCTCGTAGTAGCAGGCACTGCTACGGCAGTACCTGACTGCTACGGCAGCAGGTACTGCAGTAGCAATACCTTGCTACGTCTGCAGACTAGGGAAGCGCGCGGGCACTTGGTAAATGGGGTGCGGGGCCCGCAGGGTCCCCCCCATGAGTCATTGTTTTTTTTTTGAAACCAAATTTGTATTTGGTATTTGTAAAATTTATTTTAGATTTTAATGATTATTTATTTTCTATCAAATTTAGTTATTGATTTATAGTATTTAATAGTTTAGGTAGGTTGGTTTATAAATATTGGATGTATAAATGAAAACTATCTTAGTTTATTTAGATTTTTTTTGTAATAGTAGCTTTATACAAGTATAACATTTAAGTATAAGTTTACGTATTTTAAATTTTAAATTACTTATACTTTAAGATATACTTGTATAAAGGGATTAGGTACCTTTCGGATTGAATGGGATAGGTTTCAATTTCCTAGGAGTTAAGTTGCAACTTCTAGATTTTAGATTTTTACCAAAATCAGACTTAGTCTATTTCCAACTTAGAATGAACTTTATGGAGTGTTATCTTTGGTATATGGAATATTGTGAAAACCTTAAAATTGTCTATTCCTTGTTTAGTGGAGGTTATGTTCAGTGCATTTAGATGCCTTAATAGGGATAGAATGTGTGTAAGGAGCAGTTTAGGGTTTAGAGTCTTCTAAGAGGATCTGGACATTCTAAACATCCTTAAACATACCTAATTTCTCTAAACATCCATAAACTATCCTATTATTTCCAATTCTTTGTAGCGATTTTCAAATGTGTTTACAATGTGCTTCTACTATGTGTATGATGTAATTGTGATGTATGGGTTGAGGGTAGAAAACCTAACGACACCTAGTGAGTGGCTCTCAGTGCGGGGCCGGGGCCCTAAAGTGGCTAGAACTAGGATAACCGACTGGAGAGTTATTTAACAAGTGAAAACTTAATTAAACTGATGGGAATGGGTTAAAACATTAAAAAGATTAAATGTGCCTCGCCCATGCCATTAGTGCTATTAAAGGCTATGGATGGGAGTGGGAAAAGGTACCTATGCGTAGGTACAATCGAATGGCACTCGTCTGTATGAAAGGCATTCGATCCTGCATGTGCCTACTTGGGGGCCGGGGCCCGAAGTGGCTAGTACCAGGACAACCCAAGGAGTGAGGGCTATGTGATGACACTCACTTAGGTTGTTGCTTAGAGTTTCTACCCAAGCCTTAGAACCTTTTGGGGAAAGATTTATACTTTGATCATCTTTTATTTTCTATTTGGGAAAGGTTACCCAACCCTAGGTTTGGCCTAGCTATGCCTTCTTTGTGTACCTTGGTGTTTATCTCCTAGCACGGGGGAGTGGGCCTTTGGGTATCCACATGGTTGGATGGTAAATATTTTATCAAGGTATCTTTTGCGGATGCAGTTTTTGAAGATTCATGCTTGCTTATGTACCAATTTTTGAAGAATAAAAGCTTTGTGATTATCTTTCATGATGTAAAGTTATTGTTACCTCCTGAGTGGAGATGAATGTAATGTAATCATTGATATAATTTAAAATGATGTATCTGGAATGGGTAGATTTAGGAAAAAGGGAAAGGGAGATGTGAACTTTATGTTCAAGATGTATGTTGGAAAAGAAAAGGATTTTTGTAACATTCCAAATTATGTAACATGCTTTCATTATTGTTGTTTAAGTGAAGCTATTGAAAAACCAAATGTAGTATATTTTTAATGTATCAAATGAGTTGGATAAATTTTATAAGTTACATTGTTCATAAAGGATACTTAGGAATATAGATGATTTTTAAATGGAAAGTTGAAATGAAAATATTTTGTATTTCTTAAAGATATGATGCAGTTTGCTTTGAGAAATAAATCTTGTTGTTAGTTTACTTAATGGATTTGAATGAATCATGCATTTAAATGAAAAGGGAACCTTGGGAGGAATCTAAGTTTAAGTTTGGTTCACATAATTCTTTTTAAAGTTCAAAATTTTTCATAAATTATTACTTAGATTTTCTTTAACAAAGTGAATCTTTGTTCTCTTCCCCGGTTCCCTTGCGGGGCATGACATAGCTCTTGAAGACCTAGACGACTCAGAAAGAGAAATTGAAAAACTAAAAGAAAAAGTCAGTGATGCTCAATTAGTTATCAAGAAACTAAGAAAGGATTTGAAGGGACGCTCTAACAGTGATCTTGAAGAAAAAGTCAAGAAGTTGAATGAAGAAAATGCATCCTTAGTGAGTCAGCTTGAAGAACTTGATGAGAAATTGATGAACAATCAAGATGTCCACAATGAACAAGTAAAGGAGAACCTTCAACTCAATGAAGGGTTAAGGGAAGCAAATTTGGAAATCTTGGATCTAAAGAATTGCAAAGAAAGATTGGAGTCTGAATTGAAAGATGCAAAGAACCACATTGACAAATTATAGATCGGTGATGAATTGGTAGAATCACGGTTGTATGCAAGAAGAGTGAAAGGAGACACTAGCTGTATTGGATACAATGAAGCACAAAATCAGATTGATAAGATGCGAGCAAGAAAGGAGATGCAAAAGGAATCTACTAATACTGAGAAGATTGAAGATCAAACCAAAGACAATGATAGTCCTAAAAATGAGTGCAAGCCTATTGAACGCACTTGTTTTGCATGTAACAAGCATGGACACATTGCAAGGAACTGTATAGAGGTAAAACCTTTTAATGGTTATTGTTATACATGCAATAGATTTGGTCATAGATCAATAAATTTCAAGACTAGTAAGAAGAATAGGATTTGGCATGATCAAAGAGATCAAAATTAGACCAATGCAAGAAGTTCTCAGAATGTTACATGTCAGATATGTAACTATAATGGTCATACAACAAAACAATGTAGAATGATGACTCATGTCAATGCACCAAAGAATAATAGACCTCCAATGATTTGTCACACCTGTAACAAGGCTGGACATACCTCAAAGTTTTGTAGATCAAGGATGCAAGGTCAGGAAAGCCCTAAAAAGGCCAAAGAACCAGTTTTGGATCCTAAAGTAGAAGTCAAGTTTGTGAAGGCATCAGAAGATGCAAGCATGATTTGGTCAGATGGAAAGAAAGAAATTGTTGATGGTAATGTATTGGATGCATCCCCAGTGGATGCACCCTCTACATCTTCATGAATGGCCCTCAGGGTCATAGGGGGAGCTAATTTAGCTCTAGACCCTTGCATGGATGGTATAATCATCCTCAAAGTATGCACCTTTGGACTTAAGCTATTGGAGTGTTTTGGAACCTTTGTGCAAGAGTGCACATGTTGATTGTTAATGGAACTCGAGTTTGAAAATTTGAAGTGACAAGCCTGGTTTACGCGAGTTGCATTAATGGAAAATTTCTTAAGTACACATAAAGTTGTTTGTTCACTCATTGCATTCATATTTAGAGTGATTGGAGAGAAGATTGAGCCTTTGAAGTTGTTGTGAAGATTTGGAGATTGAGCTATCAGTAATTGCAGTGCATTTGATCAGTTGCAAGAAACCTTAGCTCGTTGCGCTGGTTCAGAAGCCATCAGAACATCTCAGAGATCTTTTGGAAACTAAATATCAAGTAAGTCATGGCCACTCCTATTGTTTTTGATGTTGCTAAGAAGAAGAGGTATATTTTCAAAAGGCACCCATTTAAATCAACCCTAGATGATTTAGAGGGAGCATTTTCCCACACGTCCATGGGTGTCATGCATGTAGAAGACATAAGGGCTTACATTTATTTTAAGAAGGAACCTATTGGACTAGATAGGTTAAGGGCACACATGGACACAATGTTGAAACCATAAAAAATGTTCATGGATGAATAAACTAAATGGAATGATCACCCCATTGTTGAATATGCCATGACATATGAGATCTATGAGGAAGAATGGATAAAGATATTATTGAGTAGAATCCATGATGATTTATTTTGGATTGGAGATGTACCAGTAATAATCATAGGAGACCTAATTCATGAGATGATAGGCCTTTCTAAGACATGTGCCATCCTTCCTATGGGTAAGGATGTCAAGAAAATGGTGGAGCAAGTGTGTAAATCAAGAAGTGATAAGCACGGCATGACCATTAAGCCTATAGAGAAGCCAAACATCAAGTTGATATCAATGATATTGGGTTACAAATTTCATCATAACAGTAGGGTGAATAGTGTGTTTGCAGGCACTATTCTAGCAGCCATCCGTCTTGTGCAAGAAGATGGAGAGTTCAACTTGTGTGAGATCCTGCATGCACAGTTGATAGACAACATCAAGGCTATCAAACATGACAAGAGTAAGGTATTCAGGTTTGGGTCCCTTATCATCTATATGTACCTTCATATAGTTGGTAAAGTGTCAGACTTGTATCTAGACAAGTCCATTCCTACCATGCCACAGATATCAAACAAAGCATGCACTAAAAGCACACTTAGAGATTTCATTACCTTGGAATTGAAGACCTTCAGAGAAAGGATGCAGATGATGTAAAGGATTCCTAAAATTATTATGGAGAAGTATAAAGATTCAATATACTTCATGGTGGAGATTGATACTACTTGTATGGAAGCTGTTGAGCCTAGAACTAAGTGGATTCATCCACTTGGCTATGAGGTTGAAGAACAAGTTCTTGAATCTTATGCACAGGTACTGCTATCAACACCCAAAGATGACAATGAACCTAGGTGGGGAACCTATGAATAAAAGACTAGACAATTTGATGCTAAGCTTAATAGTGCTGCAATAAAAAGAAAGGTTGCAAAGGTCACATCAGAGAATCTAAGGATTCATGGTGTATCACAAGAAGATCTTGACAAGGCTAGGGAAGAGAAGATTTCCCTAGAATTGAAGAGTGCAGCAAAAGAACAAGAAAATCCCAAGATGAAGAAGATAAAAATTGAGAAAGATGACAGTCAGAAGGATAAGGAAGATAGTACTCCTTCTGTGCCCAAAGATACTCCTCTAGAGTATAAGCCTTTATTCAAGAGAAAGAAAGAAGCTAGCACCAGTCATCCATCCTCATGAGCATTAAGGAGCAAGACAAACACTCAAGTACCTCCTCAGGAAGGATTTAGACCTAGCCTCAAAGTTCTATATGCAAGAATTGTTGATGAGGGAAGAATTGATCAAATAGGGAAGTTCTATGAATCATATAGTGAGATTGATAAGTCTAAAATTCATGGTATGATTATCAAATATTTGATAAAGTTCAAGAAGATAGTTCTTGAATTGAAAATAGAAATACCAAATAATGTATGGGACATTCTAGAAAACCTTAAAAGAAAAGCAAATGAAGAAGACCTAAGGATCAGGGAAAAAGTGCTAGAAGACACTCTGCCTATATGTTCTAAAGAAGAAATAGATCTAATATTGAATTTGGTAAAGCCACACCTTAGAACAAAGATGAGAACTCTTCACATTATGAACAAAGATTATGAGTTGATAACAAAGGAAATAGAGAATGCCTTTGAGAAGGTGTTGTTGGAACAACAGATCAAACCACCTATTGTGCCCATCACTCATGCACCCATTAAGGAAGATAAAGTGGCAAAACCCACTAATGTACCAATGACAGGTCCTCAGGACTCAGCGCCCATAGCAGAAACTCAAACAGAAGTAGATAATTTTGTGCCTATGATAGAATCACCCAAAGATAGCACAATTATCATAGATAATGTGGAAATATCCATGGAAGCTACTGATAAGGAGTTGGACAAGTTTGAGGAAGCATTTGTCATCACTGAGGAAGCAGAAATCTTATGCAGCAATACCCCTCCCACTCAGCAAGAAGAAGTAGTCATAGAAGATGTATCTGATGAAGAAAAGAAAGATGGAGTAGAGATAGAAAAGAAAGATGAATCTTCTATTGATTTTCTCAAGGTGAAGCAAGAGGTGATGGATAGCACTCCCATCACTCCTGTCTCAGCATTGGTGTCAAGTTTCACACCTGACACTAGCAGTTTGGACTCTTTGAAGGAAGAAGACCTGATTAAGTTCAGCATCCTGTCTATGGAGAAGGCTAAGGAGAAGCAAGTAATGAGAAATCCTCTCCTAGTGGAATCAGTAAATATTTTGAACAGTTTTCTACCAGAGGATAAGAAAATGATAAATATACATTCAGTTGATGGTGTGAGCATAGTCATATCATAGTTCAAATTCAATTTCTCAAGCCTAGAAGAATCTACAGCCATAGTGGCAGAGGAGAAGTACTTAAAGAAGAGACTCAATGAACTGATGAGAAATTTTTCACTAGACTTGAACTCTCTTAAGTCTAGTTAGGCATCATTGAAGGAGTTTGTAGATCAAGGAAGGAAAGTCATTGCAGAATCCATGGATCAGGATAAGTTCACTAATGCCCATCTGAAGAAGATCAAAGATGCAGAGGAAATGATTGAGAAGGTGAATATTTCAGTGTTAGATACTTCCACTAATGTAAATATGTGTAACAATGTCTATCAAGGTCAGTTAGACATAATTGGGAAGGCAGAGAAAGAAATGGAGAAGATAAGGTCTAGACAGACTCAGTTGAGGAACGCTCTTGCACCCTCACTAGACATTCTCAATCAAAACATAAAGGAGATTGATGCGACCATGATAACCTATGATCAAGGTCAGAGCATAGAATTGGAGAAGATGGAGAAGCTTTAATATGCATTATGCACCCATCTACATATAGTCAATTCTCTGATAACCTTTTGGAAGAAGGAGATCCAGAAACTCAAGATTGCATATCCGGATGTTTTCCCTCAGTAAGTGTATGTAGATAAAGATTTTGATATACCTTTGTCATTAATGTCAAAGGGGGAGTTGTATAGAATATGGAGTATATAAGATGTATAGGGAGATATAAGTTTATGTGTATAAAGATGTATAGAAGACAAAATGTTTTGTGTAAAGGGACAATTAGAAACTTGGCCATATTCCTTTGTTGCCATCAATGACAAAGGGGGAGATTGTTGGCTAGTTTTCTATACTAAAGTATATGACTAGATATAGAGTTTTCATTATGGAAAAAAATTCATATAGTAGTTTGGAGTCAGCGCACTAAGTGTAAAGATCAAAAATTAGTTAAGTGTTGAAGACTGGATAGCATAAAGAGTTCCTACAGCTCAGAGCACCTGTGCCTATGTGTACAGATGAATTATGGTATGTTCCCTAGAAGTTAAGGTTGTTAGACTATACTTATGCTTATTCTAAGATCACATAAGTAGATATGCAAAGATGTGAAAGTTATAGTTAGTTGAAGTTGCACAGCTAGTGTGTGCCAGTAGAGAATAGAGCATAGAGCCGATAGTGACTATTTTGGTTTGCGATTGTAAATTAATGTTGTAGAGGTTATGCACCCATTGTATTTAGGTTTCCAACATATGTATATGTATAATTTTAAGCATGCTTAAGCCAATTCATTTGGAAGCATTATTTCTAATTAGTTATAGGGCCGACCTAATTGTATAATTGGTATGAGTGCATAAATATAAGGTGCACCCATTGTAATCGGTATGGAAGTCAAGAAAGTTGTAATAGAGTTGTGAGAAGTAGAGCAGAGGTACGCAAAGAGAGCATATGATGTATTAGAGATTTGCAAGAAGTCAAAGCATTAGTGCACCAAAGGAACTGATCTGACAAGCAGTGTCACAACAATAGTTCACTAGTAGATATAGTGTGTATCTAATCTCAGAAGGTTGTAGCCTTCATCATTTGAGTAGTGAGCTCTTGGACAGTGAGTCCACTCCCCTAATAGGGATCATTGTAAAAGAATCCTAACAGGGTCTGACCCTTAACAAGGTCTACTGTACTAAAAGCATTGTAAAGCTACTCCTAATAGGGTAAAGGATCTTCTAACAAGGATCATAAAACACTAGTGCAGAATATTAGTGGGTATCAAGTCCCACCATGGTTTTTACCTATTTTGGTTTCCCCATAACCATAGTGGTGTCATGTGTTGATTTCATGTTTCATGTTTATGTGAATGTTTAATTCAGTACTTAAGAATTTATAATTCAGTATTCAAATTAAAGTGAAAAGTTAAAATATAGTGAACACCGATTCAGCCCCCCCCCCCCCCCCCCCCCTCTCAGTGTTCCCATTCCTAACAAATAGGATCTATGGAAGCATTAGAGGATTGTTTAATTAAAAGATATGGTGATTTTGAGCAATGTAGTGATATGGAACACAGTGATGAACAAGACATATCTAAATCAAAGAACTTGGTATCAGAGCTTGAACTTCTTCGGGCAGAAACAAAAATGTTAACACAAAGGTTTCAAGAAAGCTTGGTGTTACATTTACAAGAAAACATGAGTGGAGAGGAGGGTGAGTCACAATATGATTTCTACATAAGGTTTACTGATGAGATCAAGAAGTATGTCATTCCTTTTTGTCCTTAGGAATTTGTATGGGCAAATTTATTTATTAAACTTTGTTTTCCTCACACACTTAATTTGCCAATTTCTCAGAGGGTAGAATATATTCAATATGTTATAGAATGGATAAAATATATAGAAGATTCTTCTTCTGAAAATATATCTGAGGCTAAATACAGTGATGTTGAATCTGAAAACTCTGAGAGTATTTTAGATGTTGGATGTGAATCTGATAATGATGAATCTAAGTTTAGTGATGATAATGTAGATTTTACTTGTGAAAGTTTTGATGACTGTGATAATGATAATAAGCTTTGTGAGTAGCAAGATAATGAATACATTATGTGTAGCCAACAAGATGTTAAATATGATGTAGACATAAGTATTTGTAGTGATTTCTCTACACAAGATGACATGGTTCCAGTGGTTTCACTCCGACTCCAATAACTAAGATATTTGTAGCATCATGTAAGAGGACAGTGAAGGGATAAGTGAAAAATATGACTATTGTTCACTTCACAATGAACAAATTGTAGAATTTTTATCTTCTGAATATCTTAGATATTCAGGAAAGGATAGCATTGAAACTTCATGCCCAACATAAATTGATTTTGATAAAGAATATGAATCAATGGATCTTAATTTAGACATGTATGTTACGGTTTCTCCTTGCACTCCTATCTCACTAGGCTACAATAGAATTCAGTATGATTTATTAGATGATGAGGTCATCAGCATTGTAACAGATTCAATGGATGTGGAGACTCTAGACATAATGTTGAGGCTTGAATGGGATAGTAGTGTGGATTTTGAATCTTGTTCTGATTCTGAGTCAGCCATCAAACCATTAAAGGATGATCTTTCATTTTCTCAAGTTTCATATGCTTACAATGAATGCTTTAATGTTTTCCCTCCCACCCACCAACAATTTTTGGATTTGTATCATGTTGATACTTTGCAAGAAGTTATTGAAGAAGATTTTGATGTAAGTACACAAGCTACTGATGATAATCCTTTTGAAAAGCAAAATGTGGATCATGACATGGAGTTTCCAAGTTTTGAAGATGATCAAAATTATTTTCATGAGATCTCTATTGTTTATGATGAATATGAAGTTTCTTGTGCTAGTATACATTAAGATTTCAATAAGCCAAGTATTAGTGATTCATGTTTAAGCCATGATTTGGAAGAAAAAGACAAATCTGAATATGTGTTTTTAGATTTAAAAATGATTCAGGAACCAATGATGGACAATGTTTTATTCTGTTTAAAAAATGCTAATAGAGCTTGTGATCATCGAACTATCCTTGATTCTTTGCAGACAGATTTTTTTTAGAAAGTTTCTATTTTAGTTTGCAAAATGCTGATGTGAGAGAAATGTGTTTTGTGGTACAAACTAATTATCATAATAATGTTTTTAGCTTTGAGAGAGAGCTAAAATGTTTCATCTTTCAACAAGTCAGTAATAATGAAGAATATGATGCTTTGACATCATACAATGATCAGCATTCACAATATTTTAGTGATTTGTTTTCCAAAGTGATGGTGAATTCGCTGATTGTTTCTTGTTTCATGTGCTGAAGGAAGGTGGCAATGTTTTCAATCAAACACATGGAAGCAAGAATTTCAGTTTTCTCTAATTTGTGAAGATCAAAACCAAATGTATGACAGAGGTAAGAGCTGAATTCAATTTTGGGGCTTTGGGCCTCTTGTAGATAAAGTACATATTGTATAGTCACTTTCCCTTTCAGTTGTGTTGTGTGTTTTCTTTCAGTAGAGCTTCCCATTTTTTGAGAAGAGATGTTAGGAAGGAAAGGTGAAAAGAGAAGAAAGAGAAAATTTGAATTTGATTTTATGAGTGGTCTACTTCAACCATGAGATTTTGAAGTTCTCTACATGCTCGCATGGGGCACGTGTTCCCAACTAGAGCCACTATTGGTACTCTCAAATTTGGCACAAATTTGGAGTGACCAATTGAAAATTTTCCTATAAGGCAAAATGGGTACTCCTAAAATTTTTGTGAGAAGGCCTAATAGGTGTGCTTGTAAAAGATATCTTGATGATTTTAATGAGATATAGCTTGGGGAACATATTCAACACCTTTCATTTGACATATGCAGTAGGTTCCAGCTCCTAAATTTTAAATCTGACATGTTTAGGGAGTAGCCATTTTGAGGTGTTCACTTAAATCTGTATTTTTGCCTAAGTGTCAAATCATTGTAGCGGGCACTGTTTTCATTTGAATATCTTATGTCCTGTTAGGTTTCATGGCCCACCACTTTGGGAATGTTTTAAATGTATATGAGAGAGCTTATGTTTCAAAGTTCAAGCCATTTTGAGTCTGTTTGATAGGTTTTTGGATTCCCCTAAGTTGGTCTTGTGAAATTGTCCTGTTACTCTATTCTACCTAGTTTTCTGAGTGGCCCTGTTTGATTGATTATAAATTTTGACTACTTGACCCAATTGAGAAAATTCCTTTTGTACTATATTAAAAAGGTCAAATACTTCTTGTGCCTCTATTTTCAAGTCACAACAAGTCCATTTGATCAGTTTGCTAAGACTATTCCATTTGTATTTTCTATCAATATGCTAAATTGTCAAGTATAGATTTCTGAATAAGCTTACTTTGTGGTCTTGCTATTTGTACCCAGTTGAATGCCATGCATAATTGAGTGTTCCCCTATTGGCAATTTGGCTAATGTGGATGCATAGATGTTGTCATTATGGCAACATATGATCTCTATTAAGAGCACAAAATCTGGAATGCAAGTATGCAAAGTTGAACGAAGAAATTGTCTAAGTTTGGATATAATGATCCTGACAGAGCACCCGATGAAGATTTAGTTGGCGACATCCACTGGAGAAATATTTTTGTTTACATAGTTAACTAAAGCTTCTATAGAGTATGAGGATACCCCATCTCAGTGCGCATAAAGTTTGGAGCAGTACGGACAAAGTTATTCAAAGTTTACCGAAGACAGTTTTGCAGACAGAGCAGTTTTGGAGACAGTTTTAGCGAAAGAGTTAAGGGATTATTTTTGCTTGTCAAAATAATGACTTAACATTACGAAGGGATGACATCCTAGATGTTTACTCTTGGATAATGATTTTGGATGCTGACCATGTAAAGTTATTAGCTTTAATAACTCATATATTAAGCATACTTGAAATGTAATGAAAGATAGAAGTGATATGTAAAAAGAAAGAAAAGATAACTTGCGATAGTTGTATATTGTGATAGCAGAAAAGGCTATTGATGTGAAGTTGTAAGCAGTACCATATTACAGTCAGATACATTTTTGTATTACCTGTTTGGGCAGTGAGCTCAGCTAGTGATCAGGTTTTGTAATCTAAACTCCTAACAGGGTTAAGGCTTCTAACAAGGCCTAAAGTCCTTTAACCAGGACAGATCTACTATACATTGTAAATTGACTCCTAATAGCGTCCAATATCCCTAACAGGATACTTTTGATTAGTGATCTTTGTGGGTACCATCCCCACCAAGGTTTTCCCTTGGCCAGGGTTTCCTCGAGAACATATGATGTTTTATGAGTTCTTTCTATTTACTGCTATGTTTGTTAATCAGCTTGATAATCTTTGTATGCACTAAAGTAATCTGTTATTTCCATAAGTGGGAAAAAGAAAAATTTTGTGAAATACCGATTCACCCCCCCTCTCAGTATTTCCTATTTCTAACAATTGGTATCAGAGCACAGTTACTCGGAGAAGGAACATTCAAGGAAAGCTTAGCAGCTTGAGTAAGATCTCTATGGATATGGATCAACTTCAGAAGAATCTTGAAGAAGCTCTTGAACAGATTTTTATGCTTACTGATGAAAGAAACTCCTTAAGAAGAAAATATGAAGATGCAAATAATGCTATTGACAAATTGAAAGGTAAGATTGAAGATCTAAAATCTGAAAAGAAATCTGATATGCTTGTTAAAGATTGTGATGAATTAGAAAAAGAAAATGAGATCCTTAAGCATGAGTTGAAGATAGTAAATCTGAAGCTTAGTATGAAAGATGGAAATTTAAGATCTGCTAATGAAAAATTGAAAATTGAGAATGAAGATTTGAGGTCAAGACTTGAAAAGGAAACATCCGAATCTAAAAAAGTAAAAATGCAATATGTGGAACTTGAGAAGTATAATAAAATTGTGAAAGGTGAATTAACTCAATCCAAACAACAACTTGAAAGGCTATATTCAAAAGGTGATAAGACTAAAAAACAAATTTTTTTTGAAGAACCATTCTTTGATAGGACTGGATTTGGATATAGTATGTTTAGAACAAACCATGAAAGTAAGAAGCCAGATCTGAAGACATTTGAAAGTGTGGAAGAAATAAAGCTAGATGAGAACACATTGGAAGATCCACCTAAAGAAGAACCACCTAGAGAGAAACATGAATCAAAGCAAGAAGAATCAAAATAGGAAGAACCATCTAAAGGTATGCAAAGAGAATTCAAAGGTAGATGTTTTGCTTGTAATGCTATTGGGCACATGAAGAGAGATTGCACAGGTAAGCAATTTAGATCTTTTAATGGACATTGTTAGAATTGTCATAGTTTTGGACATAGAGCTAACGAATGTAGAAGACCTAAAGTAATTTTGAATAATTATGATAGAATGATTGGGAATACTAACAATGCAGATAAGAAATCTATTGAAGAAATGAATCAAAGAAAAGTGGTAGTATGTTTTAGATGCAACATAGTAGGACACATTGCTAGAAATTGTAGGTCACAGATTAACCAGCAAGGACATAGATTTGGAAACAATGGAATCATTTGTTAGATATGCAACAAGTTTGGACACTCAGCAAGATTTTGCAAAATGAACAATGGAGGTTATCATCATAACCCTAACCCTAGGAACAATGCAAGAAGGAATAAAAATGCAGGAAACAAAGAGAAAGGTTGTTGTAGCAATAAAGATGAAGTAGAATTTGACAAAGGCATAGATCAAGGAGGTATAGTCAGCACTGAAAGTAGTTAGGAAGGTAATGTAACCGATGGTAAGGATGACTCTTTACCTGACCCTTCTTTAAGTACTTAAATTATGTAAGTTTCTATAGTTTAGGACTTAGGATTAGTGTAGATTAGGAATTTGAATGAGTTAAGTTTTGTGTAGTTAGATGTAGGTTTATTATGCTGTACTAATTCTATGGTTAAGTGCACAAAAGAAAATATTGTGTTTTGCAAGGTCGCAGAAAGTTTTATGATTGCAAGTTTGCATAATCAGCTTTTTGAGGTTTTAGAGGCAAAATGAATGAATGCAATGTCAAATCGAGTTAATGTGAAGTGTTATAAGGTCAAAATTGAACTTATTATGATTACAAAGTGATTGAAAAGAGATTTGAAAGAAGAAAAGTGAGTTAAGGATGATTTGAAGAAGTTTGGAAGCAGTTTGCAGCGACGATCATACCAAAACCCTAAATTTGCAAAGTTGGGGTATTTCTTGATCTTTAATCAGTTGATAAGATGGATATTTCTATGGTTCATAATGTTAAGGATAAGAATAGACCAAAGATTAAGAAAGAACCAGTAGAACCAACTGAAATTGATGACAGTTTAGCATTATCATCCGTACTAGACAGAGTATTGCACATTGAGAATGTTAAGGGATATCTAGGTTGTAAGTTTGAAACTTTGGGAGATGCAAACTTTAGTGATGATTACAGGAAGTTGTACAATCAAGACATGTCACTTAAACCAGCTTATGGGCACTTAGAGAACAATGAAATTATCAAATATTCCATGAAGTATGAATTCAATGATGAGGAATGTACCAAGATCATTTTAAGTAGAATCCACAATGGGAAATTCTGGATGGAGGATAGAGTTATTGATATAACTGCTAACCTAATTCATGAAGTTACTAGATTATCTAAAGTTGGAGAGATTCCACTAAATGAAAAGAACATGAGAAAGATTGTTTTAGATAACACTGGATCTAGTTATAATGGTAGAGGAATTGTGATAAGCAAGATTAAGAAAGATGATGTTAGGTACCTTTGCAAGATCCTAACAACCAAATTTTTTGGTAGTTCAAGGGAAGATGACATGGCTGCAGGAATGATTCATGTAGCTTATCTTATGTGTGTTGAGAAGAAACCAGTAGACCTATGTGAAATCTTGAAAATTCAGTTATTTGAGAACTTAGAAAAGATTAAGAAGGCTAAGTACACTCAGTTTAGGTTTTCATCTCTGATAACTTATACGTTTTTCCATATTTTGAGAAGATTTCCTTATACATTTGATTGGAGTGACAATGTGAACACAATGGAAAGAATAAACTCAGTTTACATGAAGCACCTTTTTGATAAAGTTAATGACAGTGTGAAGCTTGTATTGAAGACTTTTCAGAATATTGTTAAGAACAAGTCAAGGATTCCTCAATCCTTAGTTGAAAAGCATAAAGATGACATTTGTTTTATGGTTGACACTGATTTCACCTACATTGAAGTAGTTGAGCCTAGAATGGAATTCATAGACCCTCTTGGCTATGAAATATCTGAAGTAGAAATAGTAGGATATGTGAAGAGATTGTTAAAGTGTGAGTTGGATGGTCATGCAAATAGGTTTGGAACCTATGAAGAGAATTTCAACTTTGCAATAAGTTTGAGAGAAAAGAAGAAATCTAGTAAGAGAGTTGAATCTACTATGAAGAAAATATTGAAAGAATCATGTATTTCAAGTCATGAGTTTGACATAGCTAAGAAGACTGCAGAAGCCTTGAGGCAAAGTGAAAATCTTGTAATTCCACCTGAGACATCAAGTGCAGATCCTGTCGATCCGATTGCAGTAAAGGTAAAAGTTGAAGTACCTAAAAAAGATGGAGATAAATCTTTTTCTCCTATTCCTAGCAAAAGAGTAAAAGTGAGTGCAACAGGACCTGACAAGAGATAGAAAGTGGTTGTACCACCTATTCCTAGAAATGTAGTAGTAATTAAAGATGATGATGTAGTTTTAGTCAAGAAGAAAACTTGGAAACCAAGAATTGAAAGAGTGAATGAAGATATATTGAAGCATGGAGACTTCACCAAGTTGAATAAATTCTATGATCTATATGGATCATTTGATAGATTGAACTTTGAGAATGCAATGGTTACACATATGATTGTGGCAGATAAGAAGCTTAGCACCATTCATGGTAAGATCCAAGAAGACTTGTATAATAGACTTGTGAATAGAAAACAAAGAGCACAAGAAGAAGACATGAAGATGAGAGAACATGTAATCAAATAGTTTTGTGAAGTTAAGGATGAAGATCATTTGAAGAGATTCTTGAAGTCTCTTGGAACTTTATTGAGAACAAAGAGAAGAACAATCCTTATAATGGGAGGCAAAAAGGAGGAAGTACAGAAAGAGACAGAGCAAGCAGTAATGCAAGTTCTTGTAGATATAGTTGCAGAAAAGCATGTTGAATCAGACCCTCAGCAGAAGCAATCAGAGGAACTGCATGCAGAGAAATTTGGTATTGAAGAAGTTCCATCTTCTTCACATATCAATATTAGTGAAGAATCAATGGATATTGAAGGCACCAAAGTGACTTTAGAATCAGATGATGCAATATTTCATGATCTAGGAAATATTGTTGACAATTTGGCTTTGGGAGAGTAAGAAACGGTCACAGAATTAGAGAAGTTTACAGAGGTAGAGGAAGCACCAACTATATTAGAATCAGTTCCAGTAGAACAATCAGTTAAAGACAAACAAATTTTGATAGAGGCCACTACCTCTAGTGCACCCTCTAAACCAGTTGAAGACATTAGTGCACCTGACAGTAAGAAGAGGCATATTGGCTCAATGTTTGAAGACCTTGGAAAAGAAGTTGAAGATGATGATCAGCTTGAGTTCATCACATCTCTGAACAAAATTATTGGAAAGAATAAGAAGGTGAAAGACCTTGAAGGCAAAGTTAGAGTTTTGACAGAGAAACTTGAGAGTGTGATCAGCACTAAGGTATCTGAATCAGATCCACTTGAGAAAGCTCAATCAGTAATAAATTCTTTTGACTCTAAATTTTCTAACTTGAAGGATATTGTGAAGATAAAAGTTCAGGAAGACTTTGAAGCAGAAATGCAACAAACTTTGAGTGTAAATATTTGGAATGACATTGGTAGTCTAGATGTATGTATAAAGAATTTGAGGAGACATTTTGAGATAGGAAAGAATTTGTATATATAGTGCACCAAATTAGAAATCATAACAGTTGAAGAGGATAAGAAGATCAGAGAGAAGTTAGATGCTATTTCAGCTGAGACAAACACCTTGACAAGCCCTAATGTCAAGATAAGTTCTGTTGAGAAGAACATAAGGAAATTGAAAGATGAAATCAAAATGATAGCAGAGGAGAAGAATAGAAAGATGATCAAATTTAACATCTTGAGAGAGCATGTCTCAATCAAGATATCAATTGTTGAAGATCAAATTGAGCAGTGTCTTTCAGCAAAGACATCATTTCAGAAGTTTAGCTTCAATTCCCTGCAAGCTTGTCAGACAGCAGCATACGGATTGAGTACTCTACTCAATGTTGCTAAATCCATCATGATGATATGGGAGAAAGATTTTGAATCTTGGAAGTTAGAGTTTGGTGATTGTGTTGCAAGCCTATCGGCTTTGCAATAACTGATAATAAGGTATAAAGTTTTTGAAATTTTTGGACACCCTATCTTTGTCATTGTTGTCAAAGGGGGAGAGATAGTAGCAGAAAATTGTATATATGTTGAGGAAGGATACTCATAGGGGGAGCTATTCTATGGAGTATCATATTGTATACATATTGTATAACTTTTGGCCACAAAATTTTGTATAATTTGTTTTTGAAGTTTTGTTTGCACACTTAGCCAATTTTCCCATATGTTGCCACCAATGACAAAGGGGGAGATTGTTGGAAATTTGGCTAATGTGGATTCATAGATGTTATCATTATGGAAACATATGATCTCTATTAAGAGTGCAGAATCTGGAATGCAAGTATGCAAAGTTGAAGGAAGAAATTGTCTAAGTTTGGATACAGTGATCCTAACAGAGCACCCGATGAAGATTTAGTTGGCGACGTCCACTAGAGCAATATTTTTGTTTGTGCAATTAATTGAAGCTTCTATAGAGTATGAGGATACCCCATCTCAGTGTGCATAAATTTTGTAGTATGGAAAAAGTTATTCAAAGTTTACCGAAGATAGTTTTGTAGACAAAGCAGTTTTGGAGACAGTTTTAGCGAAAGAGTTAAGGGATTATTTTTGCTTGTCAAAATAATGACTTAACATTATGAAGGGATGACATCCTAGATGTTTACTCTTGGATAATGATTTTGGATGCTGACCATGTAAATTTATTAGCTTTAATAACTCATATATTAGGCATACTTGAAATGTAATGAAAGATAGAAGTGATATGTAAAAAGAAAGAAAAGATAACTTGCCATAGTTGTATATTGTGATAGCAGCAAAGGCTATTGATGCGAAGTTGTAAGCAGTACCATATTACAGTCAGAAAATTTTTTGTATTACCTGTTTGGGCAGTGAGCTCAACTGGTGATCAGGTTTTGTAATCTAAACTCCTAACAGGGTTAAGGCTTCTAACAAGGCCTAAAGTCCTTTAACCAGGATAGATCTACTATACATTGTAAATTGACTCCTAACAGGGTCCAATATCCCTAACAGGATACTTTTGATTAGTGATCTTTGTGGGTACCATCCCCACTGGGGTTTTCCCTTGGCCAAGGTTTCCTCGAGAACATATGATGTGTTATGAGTTCTTTCTATTTACTGCTATTTTTGTTAATCAGCTTGATAATCTTTGTATGCACTAAAGTAATCTATTATATCCATAAGTGGGCAAAAGAAAAAGTTTTTGAAATACTGATTCACCCCCCCCTCTCAGCATTTACTATTTCTAACATCCCCTATGTTGAAAACTTGAAAGTATACCTTCCCATGGATTTTTAGACTCACACCAATCAAGTTATCCACTTTGCCAGAGCATTTCCATTTCTAATTTATTAAAGTTTCACTAAACATGTAGAATCTAGAATTAAGTAGCCTACTTTGAGCCTTCACCATTTGCGCCCAGTTTGATATCTTGAAGGATGGATTTCTCTCTTATATTGTAAACCTAGAAGTGTGCCTCCTTGGAAATTTTTAGATCTTGGTCAATCCATTTGACCACCTTGCCCAGTCAATTCCAAATCAGAATTCTGCATTATTACTGTGTTTGGGTTCAAAAGGTGTCTAAGTGCTGACTTTGCAAATTAATATTGGTTGATCACTTCATTATCAAAGCTAGCTACTTGAAGTTTTGTATTCCCTATGTGAAAGTAAATCTATGTCTAAGGTTTCCAATCTTGAGGTGTACATTTGGTGAGTTTGTGAAGGCAAATCCAAAAGCAATTTTCTACAAATTGACAGTGCTAAGCAAAATTAGTTTTGTAAAGTTGTCATTTTGAGAAGAGTTATACTTGTCTACTGATGAAATCCAAATTGTTTTCAAGTTATTGTATCCAATGTGGAAACATAGGCAAACAAATGCAAAGTGGGAGAATGTGGAAGATGCCAAATCTCTGTGCTTAATAATGAAGGATGAGTGAATTTTTTTTAAAAAAAACCCTCAAGTAAATGATGACTTCATGAGAGATTCTTTTCAGATTTATGCAAGATGTGGAACCATAGACAAATGTAAAGCATGTGGAGAAGAAGAAGATACAAAGAAAAAAGGTTCAATGCAAGAGTCAGTCGAATGCAAAATGTGTGAATGCACACCCAGTCACGTTTTTAGTCGTATCTCAAAAAATACAAACTGGGTTGGGCTGAATTTTACATATGTTTGAGAGACCATGTGTGCATTCTATAGAAAAAATTATAGAAAAACCTAGTTTGAAAATCAAAAGTTATGGCTCTCTGAGTATTAGCAAAAATAGCAAAGTTTAATAAATACACAGAGATTTATCCCACATGCATGGGGCTGCGAATTTTTTTAGTATTTATATACTAAAGAACTTACATCATAATGTGGAGAAAGAACCAAGAGGCCTCTTGGCTAGAGCATTCTGTGCGCGGTGGGCCCCATTATTTTGAAGCAAAAAATAGAGAAGGCTTAAAAAACTTCAAAAGTTTAGTCCCACATTGGCCATGTTAAGGAAATTTGAAATGTTTATAAGGAAGGCTTCAAACATATGAGATATGAAGAAGACCTGGAGGCTATCCACGCATGCATGGTGACTAGTGCCTTGATTTCTATGCCCAGGCAACTGAGACTAAATTTTGCAGATGAAGACAAGGATAAAAAGACATGTGGCAAGCAGTCTCCAAGTCTCTAGATGAAACCATGGTCAAGGAAATCATTCAGAGACCTAGAGACTAAAAGTAGTCTCCAAGGTAAACCATGGTCAAGGAAATTTTTCAGAGACTTAGAAATTAAAGTAGTCTCCAAGTCTCCAGATTTAGTAGTCCCCAAGTCTCCAGATCCGGTAGTCTCCAAATCTCCAGATCGAGTAGTCTCCAAGTCTCCAGATCTAGTAGTCTCCAAGTCTCATAAGGAAACCATGGTCAAATAAATCATTTAGAGACTTAGAGACTAAAGGTAATCTCCAAGTCTCAAGACAAACCCATGGTTAGTAAATTCATTCAGAGACTTAGAGATTACACTACGCATGTTAACCGCAGTCAAGGCATAGTCAAGGTGTGCTCGAGTTAAGCTCATTCAGATACTTAGAGACTAAAGGTAATCTCCAAGTCTTAAGACAAACTCATAATTAGAAAATTTCTTCAAAGACTTAGAGATTAATGTTAGTCTCCAAGTCTCTAGATAAACTCAAGGTTAAGGAAAAATTTCAAAGATCTAGAGACTGCTTAGTCTCCAAATCTCCCAATCAGAGGTTAAGGTTGAGTTTAATCGAGCATCCAATCAGAGCATGCCACTTGGTGAATTCTGGTGAGGTTTGAGGAAAAGCCAAAAATAAAAGATTTAAAATCTTATAAAGTTCAGACTTAGGATAAACCCGAAATTATTTAAATGATAGTGTGCTTAGAGATTTAAACCTTCTAGAT
The DNA here is from genome assembly GCA_027943335.1 of Chamaecyparis obtusa. Taxonomy (NCBI): domain Eukaryota; kingdom Viridiplantae; phylum Streptophyta; class Pinopsida; order Cupressales; family Cupressaceae; genus Chamaecyparis; species Chamaecyparis obtusa. Next base: position 492,668 of record BSBK01000411.1, read on the forward strand.
TCATTTTTTAACCAAACATAGCAGTATAATATATTTTCAGAAATGCCAAAAGATGACGGATGCAATGACGATGGATAAAATCTGATATGATTGAGTTGGTGAGAGTAGTAATAGATTCTTTATTCAAGATCAGGTTTTGTGAAGATATTTCTTTCAGACAAGAAAAATTTGAAAATCCGGCAGAGGGGAAAAAATTATATCTTTTGCAGATCATAGATTTTTTTTAACTCTCTTCTTGGGAATGTTTGCAAAGGCTATTGAAGTTAGATGAAAGGATAAGATCAGAGTTTTGAAAAGACAAAGTAAATTAAATTCTAAAGGGGCAGATGAGTTTAGATTTTGAAGTGCTTGAGAAGATTAGATCAGATTTCAGAGGAGAGAGAAGGCAAGTGAAATTAGATTGCAAAGACAAACAAGTGTTGATCAAGCAGAGATTTTTTAGGGTTTCTTCTTCTATTTATTCTTCTTCTTTTCTCAATGTTAGGGGTTCCTGTTCTAGTCACAGTTCCTATAGTTGCTCTGTTGAGAGCAAGTCCCTAATGATGAATATTGAATATCTTTTTGCAGGGCAAATTTCCCAGTCATGTGTCTAAGTTCCTAAAACTTCAAGCTTTGTATATAATAGATAGGCTCATTTTCAATAGAATACAGTGCAATTTCTTTCTCCTATTATTGATTGTCTCACTACTTTTATATTTTCTCTTGTATGTTTTATGTGTAAGGCATCTAAAATATACTGTTTGTTAAGAAACTTCTGTAATTGGTTATGAGTTTCTCTCAAGGAGAGAATTAAAATCCTTGTTATCAATTTTAGAGAATAAATGTATTTGTAGAGATTTTGATAGTAATCATACTAGATTGACAAAATAGTTTGTAAGGCATCCTATTTAGATTGCATGTATTTTGTAAGGCATTCTACTCTATTCCCTTGAAATCATCTTGTAGATCCACATTTAGACTCTTTTTCCCAATGGAATAGGCACTGGTTAGATATTTGTTATGTGGTTATCTTTCAGTCATCTAAAATTCATTTCATTACCAGTACTTTTCTATTTTTAAGTTCATACCTACCGTGAAAAGACTGTATCCTAGGTGATATGGTTCATCTTTGTTGATTCCTTGAAGAGAGAATCAAAAGGTTAGCCTTCCTTGAGTCAAACTCAAAAAAATAAGAAGGATTCACATCCTTATTCCACTATTATATGTTGTGCATTTGTAGTTTCTACTGTCAAACTCTGCATCAGGATGAGTTTACTTGAAACTTAGTAAGTTATTATAGGCAATACCCACCTGACTCCTGTGGAACTTGAAGCAGAAGGAGGATCCTATCCAATCCTCATCAATTAGACTCTTTCTTGCAAACTTGGAGCCCTTTAAACTAAGAATCAAGCCTACATATTAGCCAAGTTTGATCCCACAAGTAAAATCTCTAACAACCCTATGGCATCTCTATGACATCATTTATGTGTTTAAGACACATTTAAGACTCTAACTCAAACTACTAACACTAATAATTTAAAGACTACAAACAAAATCTATTTGGGTGACCTTAGTCATAATGACTAACTCACCTAGCCCACATTGCAATGACCTTCTAAGGTCTTAAAATGAACTCGCTCTACTCTTCCTGACTTGGCTAGAGTCAAGTACAAGCCAAAACAACTAAAACATGGAGGTTAGCCTAGGTGTGCTCCTGCACCATCCTCTCCAAAACAAAAATTTCAATCCACCCTTGGATTGAGGATGCTTGGATCAATCCCCATCTTCTTGAACTCTAATTCCTTTACCCATACTACATCAACATCGGTTTGACCATGCTTCTTTATCAAGTGTTCCTTATATTTTTTTCTTCTAGTCTATTTGTAGACTCTAGTATCCAATACACTATCAGCTCCTGTGACTATAGCAGTGGGTAATTGGAGATCTTCCACATCTCTAGTCACTTCCTTGAGACTTTGATCCATCTCTTGTTGTGGTCCTTTGTAATGGACTAAGTTTGCAATGTTAAAGACAGGGGACAGTCCACTGTCTTCTAGTAGCTCAAATTTGAATGCATTATCACCATACTTAGCCAAGATAGGATAGGGACCTATCCTTCTCATCTGCAAATTGTGAGGGACTCCCTTTTCAAGTCTTGATTTTTTAAGATGCACCATAACCAATTCACCCACATTAAACTGAATTGTTCTACTCTCATCCACCTTGGTTTTATGTTTGATGGTGTTCTCTATCAAGGTCTTCCTCACTATATCATGTATCTCCTACATAGCATATGCAAAATCATCAGCATATCCACTTCCCTTCACTCCATCCTTCAAATCTATTAGTTCATATACTCCTCTAGGATGTAGTCCATAGACTATTTCAAAGGGACTCTTCCCTGTGAATCTGTTTATAGTGTCATTGTAGGCATATTCAGCTTGCCCAATCAACTGATCCCATTGTTGACCATACTCCTTTGTCAAGCACCTTAGTAGATTTCCAAGGCTTCTATTGACAACCTAGGTCTGACCATCAATTTTGGGATGGTAGGCCCATCCAAAGGACAAGTTAGTGCCTAATCTTTGCCAAAGAGTCTTCTAAAAATGACTCATGAATTTAGTGTGTCTATCTGCCACAATGCTGATAGGTAACCCATGGATTCTTACAATCTCTTTGAAGAAGAGAGAGGTTATTTGACTAGCATCATTAGTGGTCTTGCATGGCACAAAATGATCCATCTTTCTAAATCTATCCACAACCACATAAACACTATCCATACCTTGTCTTGTCTTGGGTAACCCAACTACAAAATCCATACTCAAGCATTCTCATGGCCTAGTAGGAATAGGTAGTGGTTGGTAAAGGCCTGCATTTGAAGAAGTGCCCTTGGCCTTTTGACATACTACACAACTTTCCACATACCTCCTAACATCAAGTTTCATCCTTGGCCAATAATAGAACCTTTGAACTAGTTATTGAGTCTTAGTGATCCCAAAGTGACCACTCAAAGCACCATTATGCTTTTCTTGTATCAAATTCTCTATAATAGAGCCTCTAGGAACACATAATTTATTCCCATTAAATAAGAGATCACTTTGGAAAGTATATTCATCATACTTACTATGAAAATGATTCTTGTATTCAGCACATACCTTATAAATGTCTACAAAATCTTCATCATCTGCATATAGATCCTTGAAGTGATATATCCCCATGTTCTTCAACTGAATCTCTTGGATAGTGAGAGCTCTTATAGACAATGCATCTACCATGTTATTCAGGACACCTTTCTTGTCCTTGATATTAAAGGTATAAGCTTGTAGGTATTCAACCCACTTCATGTGTTTGTGACTCAACTTTTCTTAGGAATTCAGGAAACTAAGTGCTTGATTGTTTGAATAAACAATGAATTCCTTGGGAAACAAGTAGTGCCTCCACTTCCTTAGAGCTTGGACCAATGCATACATCTCAAGGTCATAATAAGATTACTTCTTCTTGGCTTCACTTAACTTCTTTGAATGAAAAGTCACCGGTCTACCCTCTTGGCTTAGAATAGCCCCAATTGCCACATTGCTAGCATCACACTCAATGGTGAAAAGCTTCTAAAAGCTTGGTAATGCCAAAATAGGTTGGGTAGATATATTTTCCTTCAACAACTCAAAGCTCTTATTAGCATGCTCATTCCATACAAATTTGATCTTCATGCCTCCCTTAATAGTATCCAACATAGGAGCACAAATTGTACTAAAATGCCTTATGAATTTCCTATAATATTGTGCAAGGCCATGAAAAATTCTTACCTCTATTGTTGTCCTTGGAGTAGGCCAATTTATGATGGCTTCTACCTTGCTAACATACATTTTTATATTGCCATGTGATAGAACAAATCCAAGGTACACTAGCTCTATTTTGATGAACTCACACTTCTCCAAGTTGATCATCAACTTCTCCTCATTCAGCTTCCTGAAAATAGTCTCAAGATGTTCTAGGTGCTCTCCTCTTGTCTTGATATAAATCAGTATATCATCTAGATATACTACTACAAACTTGCCTATGTAGTCTTTGAGGACTTCATTCATGAGCCTCATGAATGTGGAGGGGGCATTGGATCATCCAAATGGCATGACAAGCCATTCATACAAACCTTCATTGGTCTTGAAGGTTGTTTTCCACTCATCTCCTTCATGTATTCTTATTTCATGATAGCCACTCTTCAAGTCTATCTTGCTATAGTACTTAGCTTCACCTAGATAATCCATTAGGTCTCCAATCCTAGGGATAGGGAACCTATACCTTATGGTTATCCTATTGATAGCCCTTGAATCAGTACAAAGCCTCCAAGTTCCTCCTTTCTTAGGTGCAAGGACAGTAGGTATGGCACATGGACTAATGATCTTTCTAATGAAACCTTGATTTAGGAGTTCTTGTATTTGCCTAGCAATTTCCTCATTTTGTTGAGGGGTCATCTTGTAAGCTCCCTTATTGGTGTGAGTATTCTGAGGCTTGCTTGCACTGCATCCAAGAGACCTAGTTTGTCTCTTCTAGGTACCTAGTCTCCTTTAGGTCCTAATTAGCTTAGATCATTAACTAAGTCCAATCTCAACTCTTTCCTAAGAGTTCTATCTCATGTGCTTAACCTTGAAAGACTAACACCCTAGTTTTAGTACACTTCTTCTCACTTACTTAGAAAGCTCTAAGTGCCAAAACCTCATAAACTTGATCTTTCATTGTAGGAATGTTCTCCATCTTGAAAAAATTCATAATCTCTCCCATTTGATCCATTTTTTAGGGATCTTGTATCATGTTCTTACCGGTTTCAATGGTTCATCATTTAGTGACCTCAAATTAGGCCTATTCCTTATAGCCTTTTTCAAACGCTTTTGGCCTTTCTTTTCAAATTTTTCCACACAACTTGTAAAACTAATTGGGGATTTGGATACCCTTTTGGATCTTACTAAATATTTTGAAACTTTTAGGTCCTGGAAGCCTCAGTACACCTCCTTCCTATAAACTAGGGTAAACAGGGCTAATTGACCTACTTTCTAGGACTGATTGTGTCCCGTTAGTAATCTTGCTCAAAACCCAATGTGAATGATTGGCATGAACCCAATCTTCATAGGAAATTTAGCTATGATGAACACCTAAAAGAAAAAGTCCTTGAGTTGTACTGTACCTTCAACCTTGCAATGAAATCTCTATTTCTTCATAGTCTAGACCTCTAACCGGGCTCTGTGTGCTCGCCTAGGGCCTAGCATTAAAAATAGCTCTCCTCTTTTCCCAGACTCCTAAACCTAAACTTATATACAATGGTGACTCCCCTAACACATCCATCCATCATGAGTTGTTTCCCATGGCTAGATTTCATGGGGGAGCCATTAATGTAGTCAAGGTGGGTGGATCTAATTAAGGATTGACCGACCTTGTAGCCAAACCAATATGTAGCAGAAATATACAATAAGAATAATAGATCTATAATGAAAAAAAAGTCTTTATTCATGAAAACATCGATTACATGCAATGTTTCAGGTTGTAAGGCCTTCCCAGTTACGGCCAATTACAAAGCAAGTAACAGTCTACAAGATCTCACAAGATCCAAATCTTTTCCCCAACATCAGCATCCTGCTAGCCCAGGTCTACAACAGGAAGCACCCTGGTAGGCACCTAGGAAAGATCTAAACTTGTACTCCAACTTCCAAGCAATCTTCCTGCCCCTAAGCTCGCAGGCTACTAACCTTCCTTCCAAGAATCTCACACCCTAAAAAACTACCCAAGCATCCTATAAATACTGATTCCCAGCCACAAGTCAGCTGATGAAACAATATATCTCTATAAACAAATATAAAATGCTAAAACATCAGTTGGCTCTCACATAGCCTTACAAAATTAATAAACTCTCAAAGATGGCCCCAAACGGTCATTAGATCTACATAGAAGAATGCAACACACTAGATCTAGGTCCCCGCACATCCAATGGTCAATCCATAACTCGAGGAGTGCAACCCAAATTAAATGCACTAGTCAGCCAAGCTGATTCATCCAAACAATCTCATCAGTAAGCAAGAACATCGAGCAACAGAAGAAATAACTAAGCACCAGTCAACTGACCATGCCAAGCATGACCGACCAATGCAGTTATTACTGAGCGCTAGTTAACCAACACCTTCAATTACCGATCATTCTTTAGAGACCGAGCACCCCAGTAACCACATAAACCGAGCAACCAGTCTCCCAAACTGAGTAAGAACTTTCCAAACCAAGATCAATTCTAACAATCTACCTTCAAAGACAAACATGTTTTTGGTTGATTCAAGATTGCCAAGAATCCTAGGGTGCTCCTGCATAAAACACCCTAGGTAAGAAATATTTTCTTATAAGGAAATCAAGAACACCTCGAGGGAATCAGAACAAGTATGTTGAATCTGTTCTTCACCCACATTTCTTCTTGTCCTTCATCCCAAGTAGCCTTCACTTTATTCACTGTCTCATGCAGAAAGTCCTTTTGTCTTCCACTTTTCTTACTTCCTCGGTTGGCAACTAATAGCAATCGACTTTGACCACTACCAACCACCTCAGTGCCTTAGTAAGGTTCATCCTCTCTAGACTTCTCAGCCAACTTAGTATCATCTACATCCCTTTGGGTCATAAATGTAACCATCTACTGAACCATCTCTGCCAACAAAACCATATGTTTCTTAATCTCAAAAAACTCTTCAAAGATATCATTCTCCTTCTCCTTCAAACTAGACTTAACAGGAATAGGTTCATCAACCTTTTTCTCCTGAGGTTTGTCATAAGGACAACACCTGACAACTCCACATCCCTTAACCCCTGTCTCTTGTAAAGGTATCAACTTATGTCGAGCTCCTTCATGCCCAACTACATAGGTATTAGCATGACCATCAAACAAAACATTGATGTCAAACTGCCAAGGTCTACCAAGCAACAGATGACAAACATCCATAGGCAATATATCACACAATATCTCATCCTGGTAAGATCTAATATGAAACTTAACCAAGAATTGTTCTTCAACTCTAACCTTAGAAACATCTTGTATCCAACTAATCTAATAATGATTAGGATTCTTCCTTCTTTCCAAATTCAATTTACTAACCATTTCATCTGAAACAAAGTTCTCAAAACTACCACCATCAACTAAGATATTACATACCTTATCCTTGCACTTACATCTAGTTCTGAACAAATTCCTTCTTTGCACCAGTTCAGGAACACATGCAACCAATCTCCTAGTGATAAGTGTCTCACCTTTCTCAGGAACATTCTCAATGTCTTCTTCAGTAGCTAATGTAACTATTTTCTTAGGATGATGCCAACTTCTATGACCAGCTTCACCACAGTTATAGCAAGTGTGAGTAAACTCATTCTTCCACCTTCCTCTCTGTCCAGCATTCCTAGTAACTTGACCACTACCAAATCCTACATCAAGCTTAGGATTCTCTATCACACTACTCTCAGCAATAGTCTCACCAGTCTTACCACCTCGGTTCCTACTATTCTACTTTCCTTCATACTTCTTATTTAGTTTCTCTTCAATCTTTAATGCCATCTGATAAGCATCACCGATTGTTTTCATCCTCATAGTAAGTAACTCTTCCTGAATACTAGGTCTCAAACCATAGACATACCTAGAAACCTTTTCTTTATCAGCTTTAGAATGACCAGTCCTAATCAGGATTCTATAAAACTCCTCGGTATACTCCTGTACCAATTCATTAGTCTGCTTCAAAGCTTGCATCTTCTTAAACATGTCCAATTCATAATCCACTGGAATGAATTTCTTCTTTAACTTGTCAACCATTTAGTTCCACTTAGTGATCTTCTCTTTTCCTCTTCTACATCTTTCCAGTAGAACTTCCCTCCACCAAATATTTGCATGACCTTTCAACTTAGTCTTTGCAAATCTAACCCTGTCAGGATCTTCTATTTCTTCATAGTCAAAGTATTCATCAATCTCATTGATCCAATCAATCAATTCTTCAGACCTAAGGCTTCCAGCAAATGTAGAAACTTCAATCTTAGGTCTCTTCCCAATCTTAGACATAACTTTCTAAATTTGATTCTCTTCAGAATCTCTAGCTTCTTCTACAGCTTCTTCAAATTGATCTTCCTTATATTCATCATCACTATCCTCTTTCTAGGTAGGCTTCTTCTTTCTCAATTCCTCTTGTAGGTCTTGCACTTGTTTCTGCAAAGCCCTAAAATCATCAAGATAGAATTCACCATTAGTTTCTTCTTCTTTGGATATCTCATGATTTCTCCTCGAAGGCATCTTCAAATCAAGATCTAGATATACAAGATCCACTTGGCTCCAATAGGAACAGGCTTTGCTCAAATAGGAACAAACTTCGCTCTAATACCACCTAATGCAATCAAGGTAGGTGGATCCAATTAAGGACTGACCAACCTTGTAGCCAAACCAATATGCAGTAGAAATACATAATAAGAATTATAGATCTACAATGAAATAGAAGTCTTTATTCATGAAAACACCAATTACATACAATGTGCTAGGCTGTAAGGCCTTCCCGGTTATGGCCAATTACAAAGAAAGTAATAGTCTACAAGATCTCATAGGATCCAAATCTTTTCCCCAACATCAGCATCTAGCTAGCCCAAGTCTGCAACAGGAAGCACCTTGGTAGGCACCCAATAAAAATCTAAACTTGTACTCCAACTTCCAAGCAATCTTCCTACCCCTAAGCTCGCAAGCTACTAACCTTCCTTCCAAGAGTCTCATTCCCTAAACAAAAACCCAAGCATCCTATAAATATTGATTCCTAGCCACAATTCAACTAATGAAATAATAAATCTCTATAAACAAATATTAAATGATAAAACATCAGTCAGCTCTCACATAGCCTCACAAAATAAATAAACTCTCAAAGATGGCCCCAAACGGTCATCAAATCCACATAGAATAATGCAACATGCTAGGTCCCCACATTTCTAACGGTCAATCCATAACTTGAGGAGCGTGACACAAATTAAATGCACCAGTCAGCCAAGACAATTCATCCAAGCAATCCCGTCGGTAAGCAAGAACACCGAGCAATAGAAGAAATAACTGAGCACCAGTCAACCGACCATGCCAAGCATGACTGAGCAACGTAGTTATTACCGAGTGCCAGTGAACTAACGCCTTTAGTTACCGAGCATTCTTTATAGACCAACCACCCCGGTAACCACATAAACCGAGCAACCAGTCTCCCAAACCGAGCAAGAACTTTCCAAACCAAGATCAAAACTAACAATCTACCTTCAAAGACAAACATAATTTTGGTTGATACAGGATTGCCAAGAATCCTAGGATGCTCCTACATCATACGTGAAAGCTCAAACTAGTTAGAATAGAACCAGTAGAACTCTAAAAAAAAATCTACTGTAACATACACCCTAAACCTACTCAAAACTCCTTGCTTATCAAATGAAAAAGTCATCAAACTATCTATAGAACACTAATCAACTATTAGATTTGGTCTTTAAATCCATAAGATATGATTGTCAACACAAAGTCTCAAGAATCTCCTGGTAATCCTATTGCAAAGCTCTATTAACAAACTTCAAACTATTACAATACATCCACTCTCCTCGAGATTCAAGTCTTACATCACATAAGATGCCATTTCCACCATTCTAGGGCCTTTTGGTTGATCTCCTACCTCCTAAAGTTTAGGGGATCCAAGATAACCGAGTTGCATGCAACATTTTCAATAATTGCAAATGTTGTCATGACAACTTCTTTGCAACATTTGGAAACTTTCACATATGCCTCAATCCTATTTCTTATGACTCTTAACCTCCAATTTTTTGAGGATCCAAGGTCATTAATGACCTTATGGCATCTTTACAACCCCATTATTTGACTAAGACACATTAAAGACTCAATCTCTAACTATTACCACTAAGAATTAAAAACTACTAATATTGGCTATTTGTGTGACCTTAGTCCTAGTGACTAACCCACTTAGCCTACATTGCAAATGACCTTCTAAGGTCTTTAAACAAACTAAAATACTCTTCTTGACTTGGCTAGAGTCAAGTACAAGCCAAAAATTATTAAGCATGGAGGTTAGCCATGGTGTGCTCCTGCACCATCCTCCCTAAAATAAAAAGATCAATCCACCCTTGGATTGAGGATGCTTGTATCAATCCCCATCTTCTTGAACTCTGACTCCTTTATCCATACTGCATCAACATCCATCTTCCCATGCTTCTTTATCAGATGTTCCTTATACTCTTTTGTTCTAGTTTTTTTATAAACCCTTGTATCCAATACACTGTTAGCACCTATGACTGCAACAGTAGGTAACTGTAGGTCTTCCACATATTTGATCACTTCATGTAGAGTTTGATCCATATTTGGCTTTGGTCCTCTATAACAAACTAATTCTGTAACATTGAAAATAGGATACAATCCATTGTCTTTTGATAGGTCAACCTTGAATGCATTATCAGCATACTTGGCCAGTATAGGATAGGGTCCTATCCTTCTCATTTGAAACTTGTGAGGTACTCCCTTTTGCAATCTTGACTAGTTAAGATGCACCATAACCAAGTCACCAACATTAAACTCAACAATCCTTCTACTTTCATCCAACTTGGCTTTGTGTTTCATGGTGTTCTCTATCAAGGTCTTCCTCACTGTTTCATGTATCTCTTGCATAGCATATGCAAAGTCATCAGCATAGCCACTTCCCTTCACTCCATCTTTCAAATCTCTCAACTCATAAACACCTCTAGGATGTATTCCATATACTATTTCAAATGGACTCTTCCATGTTGATCTATTGATAGTGTCATTATAGGCATATTCAGCTTGCCCAGTCAACTGATCCCATTGTTGACCATACTCCTTAGTCAATCATCTTAGAAGATTTCCAAGGCTTATATTAACAACCTCAGTTTGACCATTAGTTTGGGGATGGTATGCTGATCCAAAGGACAATTTAGTGCCTAACCTCTACCAAAGAGTCTTCCAAAAATGACTCATAAATTTAGTGTCTCTTTCTAACACAATGTTAATAGGTAACCCATGGATTCTCACTATTTCTTTGAAGAAAAGGGAGGCTATTTGACTAGCATCATTAGTGGTCTTACATGGCACAAAGTGAGCCATCTTTCTGAATCTATCCACAACCACATACACACTATCCATACCTTGTCTTGTCTTGGGTAACCCAACTACAAAATCCATACTCAAGCATTCCCATGGCCTAGTAGGAATAGGTAGTGGTTGATAAAGACCAGCATTTGTAGAAGTGCCCTTGGCCTTTTGACATACCACACAACTTTCCACATACCTTCTAACATCTAGATTCATCCTTGGCCAATAATATAACCTTGAAACAAGTTCTTGAGTCTTAGTGATTCCAAAGTGACCACTCAAAGCACCATTATGCTTTTCTTGTATCAAATTCTCTCTAATAAAGCATCTAGGAACACATAATTGATTCCCTTTAAACAAGAGATCACTTTGCAAAGTATACTTAGCATATCTACTATGAAAATGATTCTTGTATTCATCACATACCTTATAAATGTCAGCAAAATCATCATCATCACCATATAGATCCTTGAAATCATCTACTCCCATGCTGTTCAGCTGAATCTCCTAAATTGTGAGAGCTCTTCTTGACAATGCATCTGCCACTTTATTGAGGACACCTTTCGTGTGTTTGATATTGAAGGTGTAGGATTGTAGGTACTCAACCCACTTCATGTGCTTGTGACTCAACTTCTCTTGTGAATTTAGGAAACTAAGTGCTTGATTGTCTGAATACACAATGAACTCCTTGGGAAGCAAGTAGTGCCTCCACTTTCTCAAAGCCTGAACCAATGCATACATCTCTAGGTCATAAGAAGAGTACTTCTTCTTGGCTTTACTTAACTTCTCTGAATGGAAAGCCACCGGTCTGCCTTCTTGGCTTAGAACAGCCCCAATTTCTACATTTCTAGCATCACATTCAATGGTGAAAAGCTTCTCAAAGCTTGGCAACACTACAATAGGTTGGGTAGCTATCTTCTCCTTCAACAACTCAAAGCTTTTATTAGCATTCTCATTCCAAACAAACTTTTTTTTCATTCCTCACTTGATAGTATCCAACATAGGAGCACAAATTGCACTAAATTGCCTTATGAATTTCCTATAATATTGTGCAAGGCCATGAAAACTCCTTACCTATGTTTCTATCCTTGGAGTAGGCCAATTCATGATAGCCTCCACTTTGCTTTTGTCTATTTTTAGATTACCATGTGATAGGACAAACCCAAGGTACACTAGCTCTATTTTGATGAACTCGCACTTCTCCAAGTTGATCATCAATTTTTCCTCATGTAGCTTCCTGAAAACAATGTCAAGATTCTCTAGATGCTCACTCCTTATCTTGCTAAAAATTAGTATATCATCTAGATATACAACTACAAACTTGCCTATGTAGTCTTTGAGGACTTCATTCATGAGCATCATGAATGTGGAGGGGGAATTTGACAATCCAAATAGCATGACAAGCCATTCATACAACCCTTCATTAGTTTTTAAGATTTTCTTCCACTCATCTCCTTCAAATATTCTTATTTGGTGATAGCCACTCTTCAAGTCTATCTTACTATAGTACTTGGCTTCACCTAAACAATCCATTAGGTCTTCAATCCTAGGGATAGGAAACCTATACATTATAGTTATCCTATTGATAGCCCTTGAATCTTTACAAAGCCTCCAATTTCCTCCTTTCTTTGGTGCAATTATAGTGGGTATGACACATGGACTAATACTCTTTCTAATTAGGCCTTGGTCTAGGAGTTCTTGTATTTGTCTTGATATTTCCTCATTTTGTTGAGGGGTCATCTTATAGGCTGCTTTCTTAGGTTGGGTAGCTCATGGGATAAGGTCTATCCTATGTGTTATGGCTCTCTTAGGGGGTAAAGTTGATGGTTTTCCATCACTTACAATACCTTGGTAAGTCTATAGCATACCTTGAATCTCCTTTGGTAATTCTACCTTCTTAGCCACCTTGTCTTAATCTAACTCTTTTGGTCTTAGCACCAATGCAAAACCAACTCCTTCACTCTCTTCCATATCTTGTAAGAACTCCTTTTCACCCACCATAAGTACATTTCAACCTGTTGTCTTCACCTCAACATCTTCCAACAATGACTATATTTTAAAGGTTACATTGTCCTTCTTGAAAGAATAAGAATTATTTCCTCCATCATGTATGGCTTGGCAGTCAAATTGCCATGGTCTACCTAGGAGAAAATGGCATGCATCCATAGGCAACACATCACATAACACTTTGTCTTTGTACCTACCAATGGAGAACTCCACCCATGCTTGCTCATTCACTAACACATGTTGGCCTTTATTTAGCCAAGGGACCTTGTAAGGATTGGTGTGGGGTATCCTTGTCAACTTCAACTTGCTAACTACTTCCTCTGACACAATATTGTTAGTAGAACCTGAATCAATAATGACCCTACATACTTTCCCCATCATCTTGCACTTAATCCTAAGCAAAGACCTCCTTTGGCTTGGCTCTTCCTTCACCGAATCCTTCATTAGAGTTCTCCTCATCATAAGATTTTCTCATTCCTCTGAATTCAATGGTACTTCAACATGCTTCTTTTCTGCATTAGAATCATCTTGAACAAGGTTATCTCTCTTGTCACCTCCTTGTGATGAACCACCTTTCTTAGGGAATCTATAGGCAGGGTGCCCCATTTGATTGCGATGGTAGCACTTCATATTGGCAAAGTAATTGCCTCTTCCTCCTTGTCCACCACTTCTTCCTCTAAAGCTAGAGTTAGAACTCCTTCCTCTACCACCTCTACTTGAGCTTCCCTCTTGCTTCTCATTGAACTTTACATCTCCTTGACTTCTTGATTCAAAACTTCTTCCACCATAGCCACCTCTTTGTCCTCTACTATCTTTGCTTTTAGCTTTTCCTTTAGAGGTTTCTTGTTTCCTTCTACTTTTCTCTTCTATCTTCAAGGCCATTTGATAGCATTGGTGAATGGATTTGAAGTTCACTAGACTCATTTCCTCTTGTATAGACCATTTGAGGCCATTCAAGTACCTTGCAAGTTTGATACTTTCATCTTCAACTACCTTGGATCTCAAACATAATTTTTGAAACTCCTCGGTATATGCTTGGACATCTAAATATTTTTGCCTAAGATTGTGTCTCCTCCTATGATTTTGAACTTCATAATCATTAGGAAGGTAAGTCTACTTCACTTTGGATACCATGCCCTTCCATGTCACAATAAGACCTTTTCCATCCTTTTCCCTCTCGATTTGCACAAACTTCCACCAAGTAAGAGCTTAACCTCTTAGTCTAGACTTGGCCACCATAACTTTTTTTACCTCTGAGATACCATCACATTCAAAATGGTTTGCAATGTTTTCTATCCAATCCATGACTGAATCTGGATCCATTTGTCCACTAAATAGTGGCACACCTTCCAAATCTTTTCCACTAAATGCCTTCAATGCTTTTAAGAATGGCTCTTCAGGAAGAACAAGGTTAGGTGTTGGAGATTCTCCTCCAAATCAAATTCCTTCTCCCTTTCTTCTTTTTCTTCCTTTTGGTCAATTTTCTCTTTGACCTTATCTGCTTTGTCTTGGACTTCACCCAAGAGCTCCTCCATTTGAGCTAGTCTTTTCCTTAGCAACTTGTTATCTTCTTCTTGTTCCTCAACCTTCTTGGATAACTCAATATTAGTCACCATGGTTTTTTCTTCTCTTGATCCAACTAGTGTATTTTCTCCCACTGATTCAGTAGGCTGCAACATCCACCACAAGCTTGATCAATTCAAGCTCTGATACCAATATGGTGTGAGTGTTCCAAGGCTTTCTTGCACCGCATCCAAGAGACCTAGCTTGTCTCTTCTAGGTACCTAGTCTCCTCTAGGTCCTAATTAGCTTATATCATTAACTAAGTCCAATCTCAACTCTTTCCTAGGAGTTCTATCTCTTGTGCTTAACCTTGAAAGACTAACACCCTAGTTTTAGTACACTTCTTCTCACTCACTTAGAAAGCTCTAAGTGCCAAAACCTCATAAACTTGATCTTTCATTGCAGGGATGTTCTCCATCTTGAAAAAATTCATAATCTTTGCCCATTTGATCCATTTTTTAGGGATCTTGTATCATTTTCTTACCAGCTTCAATGGTTCATCATTTAGTGACCTCAAATTAGGCCTATTCCTTGTAGCCTTTTTCAGAGGCTTTTGGCCTTTCTTTTCAAATTTTTCCACACAACTTGTAAAAAAAATTGGGGATTCGGATACCCTTTTGGCTCTTACTAAATATTTTGAAACTTTTAGGTCTTGGAAGCCTCTGTACACCTCCTTCCTATAAACTAGGATAAACATGGCTAATTGACCTACTTTCTAGGACTGATTGTGTCCCGTTAGTAATCTTGCTCAAAACCCAATGTGAATGATTAGCATGAACCCAATCTTCATAGGAAATTTAGCTATGATGAATACCTACCAGAAAAATTCTTGGAGCCATACTGTACCTTCAACCTTGCAATGAAATCTCTATTTCTTCATAGTCTAGACCTCTAACTGGGCTCTGTGTGCTCGCCTAGGGCCTAGCATTAAAAATAGCTATCCTCTTAACCCAAACTCCTAAACCTAAACTTATATATAATGGTGACTCCCGTAACATATCCATCCATCATGATTTTTTTCCCATGGCTATATTTCATGGGGGAGCCATGAAAGCTCGAACTAGTTAGAACAGGACCAGTGGAACTCTAAAACAAAATCTACTTTAACCGATGCCCTAAAAATACTCAAAACTCCCTACTTATCAAATGAAAAATTCTTCAAACTTTCTATATAATACTAATCAACTATTATATTTGGTCTTTCAATCCATAAGATATGATTATCAACACAAAGTCTCAGGAATCTCCTGGTAATCCTGTTGTAGAGCTCTATTAACAAACTTCAAACTATTACAATACATCCACTCTACTCAAGATTCGGGTCTTACATCACAAAGGATGTCATTTCTACCATTCTAGGGCCTATTGGTCAATCTCCCACCTCCTAAAGTTTATTGGATCCAAGATAACCGAGTTGCATGCAACATTTGCAATAATTGTAAATGTTTTCATGACAACTTCTTTGCAACATTTGGAAACTTTCACATATGCCTCAATCCTATTTCTTATCACTTTTAACCTCCAATTTTTTGAGGATCCAAGGTCATTAATGACCTTATGGCATCTTTACAACCCCATTATGTGCCTAAGACACATTAAAAACTCAATCTCTAACTATTACCACTAAGAATTAAAAACTACTAACATTGGCTATTTGTGTGACCTTAGTCCTAGTGACTAACCCACTTAGCCTACATTGCAAATGACCTTCTAAGGTCTTCAAAAAAACTAAACTACTATTCTTGACCTGGCTAGAGTCAAGTACAAGCCAAAAATTATTAAGCATGGAGGTTAGCCATGGTTTTCTCCTGCACCACTTATTGGGAAGGGTAGCTCTTGGGATAAGGTCTATCCTATGACTTATGGCTCTTTTAGGGGGTAAAGCTAATGGTTTTCCATCACTCACTATACCTTGGTAAGTCTATAGAATGCTTTGAATCTCCTTTGGTAACTCTATCTTCTTAGTCACCTTGCCTTCATCTTCCTCTCTTGGTCTTAGCACCAATGCATAGCCAACTCCTTCACTCTCTTCCATGGCTTGTAAGAACTCTTTTTCATCCACCATAAGTAAATTTGGACTTGTTGTCTTCACCTCAACATCTTCCAATAGTGACTATATTTTGAAGGTCACATTGTCCTTCTTGAAAGAATAAGAATTCTTTCCTCCATCATGTATGGCTTGGCGGTCAAATTTCCATGGTCTACCTAGGAGCAAATTACATGCATCCATAGGCAAAACATCACACAAAACTTTGTCTTTGTACCTTCCAATTGAGAACTCCACCCATGCTTGTTCATTCACTAACACATGTTGGCCTTTATTGAGCCAAGTGACCTTGTAAGGATTGGTGTGGGGTATCCTTGTCAACTTTAGCTTGTCGACTACTTCCTCTGACATAATATTGTCAGTAGACCCTGAGTCAATGATGACTCTACATACTTTCCCCATCATTTGGCACTTAATCCTAAACAAAGACCTCATTTGGCTTGGCTCTTCCTTCACCAGCTCCTTGATCAAAGTTGTCCACATCGTGAGGTTCTCTCCTTCCTCTCAATTCAATGGTACTTCAGCATGTTTGTTTGCTACATTAGTCTCATCATGAACTAGGTTATTTCTCTTGTCACCTCCTTGTGAAGAACTACCTTTCTCTGGACATCTATAGGCAAGGTGCCCCATTTGAATGCAATGGTAGCATTTCATATTTGAAATGTAGTTTCCTCTTCCTCCTTGTCCACCATTCCTTCCTCTAGATCTAGAGCTTCTTCCTCTACCACCTCTACTTGAGCTTCCTTCTTTCTGCTCACTGAATTTTATGTCTCCTTGAGTTCTTGTTTCAGAACTTCTTCCACCATAGCCACCTCTTTGTCCTCACTATCCTTGCCTTTACCTCTAGCTTTGGAGGTTTGGTCTTGCTTTCTCTTTCTTTTCTCTTCTATCTTCAATGCCATTTTATAGCATTGGTGGATGGTTTTGAAGTTCACTAGACTCATTTCTTCTTAAATAGACCATTTGAGGCCATTCAAGTACCTTACAAGCTTAATTCTTTCATCTTCAACTACCTTTGATCTCAAACATAGCTTTTGAAACTCCTCGGTGTAGGCTTGGACATCTAGATCTTTTTTTCTTAGATTGTGTCTCCTCCTATGCATTTGAACTTCATAGTCATCAGGAAGGTAGGTCTACTTCACTTTGGTTACCATGCCCTTCCATGTAACTGTAGGACCTTTTCCATCCTTTTCTCTCTTGGTTTGCACAAACTTCCACCAATTAAGAGCTAAACCTCTCAGCCTAGACTTGGCCACCATAACTTTTTGTGCCTCTGAGATACCATCACACTCAAAATGGTTCTCCATGCTATCTATCCAATCCACAACTAAATCTGGATCCATTTGTCCACTAAATAGTGGCACACCTTCCAAAGATTTTCCACTCAATGCCTTTAGTGCCTTTAAGAATGGTTCTTCAGGAAGAAAAGGGTTAGGTGTTGGAGCTTCCTCCTCCAACTCTAATTCATTCTCCCTTGCTTCTTTTTCTTCCTTTTGATCAATTTTATCTTTGACCTTATTAGCTTTGTCATGGACTTCACCGAAGAGCTGCTCCATTTGGGATAATCTTTCTCTTAGAAACCGATTATCCTCCTCTTGTTCCTCAACCTTCTTGTATAACTCAGCATTAGTCACCATGGTTTTATCTTCCACTAATCCAACTGGTGTATTTTCTCTCACTTATCAAGTAGGCTACAACATCCACCACAAGCCTGATCAATTCAAGCTCTGATACCAATATTATGTGAATTTTCCAAGGCTTGCTTGCACTTCAACCAAGAGACCTAGCTTGTCTCTTCTAGGAACCTAATCTCCTCTAGGTCTTGATTGGCTTCACCTTGAAAGACTAACACCCTTTAGTTAATTCAATATTCCTCCTTCACTTAGAAAGCTCTAAGTGCCAACTCTTCACAATATTCAAATTTCCTTACAAGGATGTCCATCATGTTGAAAATTTTCATATATTTTCCATTTTGATCTATTTTAGAAGGATCTTCAACCTTACCCTTACCGGGTTCAAGGATTCACCATTTAGAAGCCTAATTAGGCCTATTTCTTGTAGCCTTTACCGGTGACTCTTTGCCAATTCTAGAAAAACTTTTCCAAACACCCTAAAAATATAAAACTAGATTTGGATACCCATTTGGAAGTTTTAAAAGATTCAATGGGTTTTAGGGTCTGACAACCTCCGTACACTAGCTTACTATAAACTAGGATAAATAGGGCTAATAGGCCTAATTTCTAGGACTGACTATAACCTTTCCTGTATCTTGCTCAAACCTTTATCTATGGATTGGTATGGAATCAATCCTCATATCATATTAGGATATGATAAAATCCTACTTGGAAAATTACCTATTCCATACAGTACCTCTCTATCCTACAAGTAATCTTCTTTTCTTTAAACCTAAACCTCTAATCGAGCATTGTTTGCTCGCCTAGGGCTTAGTAGTAAAAATAGCTCTCCATCTTCTAATGACTCCTAATCCTAAAAATATATAAACTAATGAATCCCCTAACATATCCATCCATCTTTAGGTGTTTCCCATGTCTAGATTTCATGGGGGAGCCATGAATGCACCAACTGGTCAGGACAGGACCAGTAAGGACTCTAAATCAAAAACAATTTTAAAAACACACTAAAACTACTCTAATAAACTTTCTTATCAAATGAAAAACTCTTAGAACTAATAAAATAACACCATACAATCACTAGTTTAGAACTTTCAATCCATTTCACATGACTGTCACCACAAAAGCTCAGGTTCTTCCTTGAAACAGTATTGTAGAGTTGTATTACTAATCACAAACTATTACAATAATAACTCTCCCCTCAATATTTGAGTCTTAGGTCATATTAGATCCCTCTCCATGATTCTAGGGCCTATTTGTCAATCTCCCACTTCCTATTCATAAGGGGATCCAAAGATAACCGAGTTGAATGCAATATTTGCAATAATTGCAAATGTTGTCATGACAACTTCTTAACAATTTGGCATCTTTCACTTATGCCATCATCCTATTTCTTAGGACTACTAACCTCATATATTTTGAGGATCCAAGATCATTAATGACCCTATGGCATCTCTATGACATCATTTATGTGTTTAAGACACATTGAAGACTCTAACTCAAACTACTAACACTAAGAATTTAAAGACTACAAACAAAAGCTATTTGGGTGACCTTAGTCCTAATGACTAACTCACCTAGCCCACATTGAAATGACCATCTAAGGTCTTAAAACAAACTCACTCTACTCTTCCTAACTTGGTTAGAGTCAAGCACAAGCCAAAACAATTAAAACATGGAGGTTAGCCTAGGTGTGCTCCTGCACCATGAAATCAATGCTAACTCTTACACTTTCTTTTCATCTTCAAGGTCCATTTCATCAAACATTTTCTCCATATCTTCAAGATAAATGAATCCAATTTCATCTTCTACTGAATCTTCATCTAATACTCCATCTCCAACATAGTAACATTCTTTTGTATACTTAGGCTTGTAATTATTTTTGAACTTCTTGACTCTTGTAGGACACTTAGAAGCAAAGTGACCAATCTTGTTACATGAAAAGCATTTGAATGGTAACTGACCTTCATATTTTCCTTTTCCTTTCCTTTCTTTCTTAGCAATCATATCAATGAAATCATCTAGTTCTTTCTCTTCATCGTCATCATCAAAATTACTAGAATTGTTCAAGGATTTCTTACCATGGACTGAAGCTTTGAAGGCTATCTCACTTTTAGGCTCTGTCTTCAAACTTGATATCTCAAATGCTGAAATCTTGCTTATTAAGGTCTCTCTTTTAAAGTCTTTTGAAAATTTCATAGTCTCATCTAGGATGTTTATCTTTCTCTCATATTCTAGTGTCAATGTAGTCATCAACTAATCCATTATGTCTTCGTCCGAAATTTCTCCACCATTGTTTCTGATTCCTGCAACTGCTTCAATAATCCTTAGATTTTAGGCTCTAATGTTCTCTTTAGGTAGCATCTCCAATGTATTTTACTTTTTCTTCCATGTCTTTCTGCACACATTCTTTGCTTGGACATCTCCCTCAAACATGTCTTCTAAATACTTCCATATCTTGTAGGTTTTATCTACTTTCTTGATCTCTAAAAACTCACTGTCAGACAAGGCGTTGATAAGGGATTCTTTGGCAATAGAATTTTTAGTGAGCATCTCCTTTTGCTTAAGAGTTTCATCTTCCATTACAAGATCTGACAAAGAGGGAATCTGAACTTCTTTGGTAGCTACTTCAAAAATTTCAAAGGCAATGCACTGCAAATGTGTCATCATTTTGTTCTTCCAATCTAGATAGTTCTCTCCATAAAACTTAGGACTTTCTTTTCTAAAGAATGTCATCCAATCAACCTCAAGCTATTAAAATTTCTCTCTAAGGCACTTGACTCTGATACCAATTGTTAGGAATAGTCCCAAGAGATAACTAAGGGGGGGGTGAATTAGTTATCTACTTGATTCAACACTTTATCCAATTAAGTATAGAAGAACATTAATCATAAACACAATATAAGAACACTTAACACAACACCACAATTTTGGTTATGGGGAAACCCAAATAGGTAAAAACCCCAGTGGGAATTAGCACCCACTATAAACTGCACTAGAGTATAATGATCCCTATTAGAAGATCTTACAACCTTGTTAGGAGTTGATCTTTACAATGCATTAATTACAGTGACCTGGTCAAATTTTAGACCCTATTAAGAGTCTTTTATAATTAACCCTATTAGGGGTGAGAACACATTGTCCAGGAGCACACTACTCAAAGAGGTGAAGGTTGCAACCTTTTGTTTAATAGATACACACTATAGCTAGATCTTGGTGAACTACAAGTTAGACCTGCTGTCTTGATCAGTTCCAATAAATAGCATTCACTCTCTTTTTTTTCACATAGACCTTCTACTAATGGATGATTACTTTTCACCTTCTTCTTTTCTTTTATCGTTCAACTATCTGCCATACATAGAGATCAAAACTGACTGGCTATAATTATCTTTCTCCAAATGATATAATCAAGTTGGCCTATTAGAACTTCCTTGAAATCATATTAGAGAAATAATATAACTCTCCAACAACATCTCCAATGGCTATTCTAAGTACGCAACACCAATTAGGACCACGCAACTCTATATGAGAAGATGCGTCACTTCACACAGTCAGCTCCACTAAATTAACTAATACTTTATTCTCATGCTGAAATACATTATGCACTCTTAAAAAAACATTCTTAACTCTTCTCCAAACATGCATACCCAAATGATAGGTGCAACTACTACAACAATAAAAACAATGTTGGCTCCATCAGAAAAACTCAAGAAACTGTAACTGTCAACTAGAAACATCATAACTCAACTTGTAATACACAACTAACTCTGTGTCCATGAACATAGCATCGTACACATGTCTACAACATAATTATAATTGTGCAAGGCTCCATCACAACCGTACTGCAATTCACATATAGAACTCTTCCTAGGACCTGTCAGGAATACTACTGATACAAATAATTGTATTACTATCTTCACTCAGAATCAACCTCTACATCTATGATATCATGCTAATAACATATTTAGGAACCATATGTTCAAGGGTCTCTCCATCAAGCTTCCATACATGTTTCTTACCATATGTTTTCATGAATGACAAACATACAGTCAACACTAGATTGTTGGAAAATCTCTAACAGCATATGGTAACCCTCTGAACCAATCCCTAACATCTTCAGTTAAAGAATGCACAAATAATTTCATAATTAAATCATTAGGCTCAATATTATAGTCATCCATCCTATCCACAAATTTCTTCAAATGTTCTTCACATGTGATGACATTATTTCCAGTAAACTTTGTGAGATTTTCTCTAAGTTCATTAGGGATTGCATTAGTATAATCAGTAATACCACAAAAAGTAAGTTATTTGTACCTTTCAACATGAATGAGTCCTCCCTGTGATGGATGAGCACCCTCCGATGTAGATACCTTTATGTTTGATGTAGTAGAAACTCTAGTACTAACTAGTGGTGGGATAGTTGTTGCTTGTTTTGCAGTATTCCCAATATTTCCACCATGTGCTAAGGAAGAAGAAACAACATTTGAAACCCCTGAAGTCTGTTTAAGAAACATAATTTGTTTTTTTATCTTTATGGCAGTAGCTTCCATTTTTACTTTCTCAAGTTCTTTAGCCAATATTTCTTTCTCTCTTTTAGCCTTTTCAAGATCAGCATCCAACCTTGATACCTGATCTGTAGGATCTTTTCCATTGATAGGTTCATTGATTGTAATTCCAATAGCCTTTTGTTTAGCTTTTTCCTTGGGTTTTCTAATTTTAGACACTTCTTGGATAATAGGTTGTTCTTTTGTTTTCTCAGGCATTGGGACATAATTTATTGCTCCCAGGTTCAACAATTGCCTCTTTAATTATTTATCTCTTATCATAGCTTGTCTTATTTTATATTCCTTTTCTTTTTCTCTCTGTTGTTTGATAGCAGTTTGTTCATGGATTCTTCTCTCCAAATCGTAAACCTCTTCAAATATTTCTTTAGATTCTGGGAGATTTGTTTTAGATTATGAACCTTCAACATGAATTCCATCTTGTTTATCTTCTAAGACATTGATGTAGGGGCATTCTTGGTCCTCGGTGAATCTGCTTGGTGGTGTGTGTTTGGCCGGTGTTACTTGGTTGCAGCTTTAGCCAATGGTCTCAGTTATTGAAGGAAGCTCGGTTGCTAAAGGAACTCTTTTAGACTTCTTATGCTCGGTGGAACTAGTGCTTAGTAATGCTTGTGTTTCTTGATGTTGCTTATATTGGTCAGTTGTTTCATTGGTGCTCGGTTGTTTCTCTGGCGCTCAGTAGTTCTGGTTTATCGACTAGAGTTCTATGTGATTTTTTGGGCTGACTTGGTGCATTTATTGTTGGTAGCTATTTTTATAGGCCAACATGTTGGATTTATTTATTGTAAGGCTATTTGAGAGCTGACTTGTATTGCATTTAATATTTATTAGGAGGAGTTAATGGTTTCATCCATCTGACTTGTAGTTGATGATTAGTATTTAAGGGGTGTTTGTGGTAGTTGTTTAAGGGGACTTATTAGGACTCTGGATGACTTAGAGAGATCATGAAATAAAATTTGAGGGTAGCAAATTAGAGAAGTTGTGGAAAAGATCATGTGAGATCTTGCAGATCAGATTGTTATATGATAGTTTGTGATAGTAGAGCTAGTGGTTTGCACACTTGGAGACAAGGAGATTTCTTGGTGGCTTGCAAGTACAATTTTAGATCTACCTTAGGGTTTCCATCAGTTGCTCATAGTTTTTAGAGCCGAACTAGCCGCTGTTTTATTAGATCTTGATGATCTTGTAGAATTGTTTTTTTATTGTAATTGGCCCTAACCTAGAAGGCCTTAAAGTCAGGCATTGCTAATGAAAATTTGTTGAAACAATTGGTGTGTTGTCTATTTCCATTGTGTTGTTCTAAAGCTGCAAGGTTTAGATTGTCATTAATTGGATCCACCATCCCTTAGTTGCGTCAGGTGGTATTAGAGCTCAGTTGATCTTGTGGAGTGGATATTGACCTAGCAAGGTTGATCTTGCAAAGTTAATCTTGTTGGTGAAGAGATCATGTGATTTGAGTTTCAAATCTGAAGCAATGAACTTGTGGAATCTTTCCCTAGTTGTTTATGCAAGGTGGTAGGCTGATCTGACTTGCATACAACTTGGAGATTGTCACAAGGTGGTTAGTGTAGGGTTTGTTGTAGAGGGTCTCTCTTATCTTTAAGGATTCCTCCAAGGAGATTTGACCCTAGAGTAATTGCAAACCTCTGTGATACTGTGGAATCTGGGATTATAGAGAAGGTGAATTCAAATTTCAGATATGAGATGGAGTTGATGAACAATGACATGGTCACCGAGATCATGAGAGTTGTTGTTGGTGTACCTCAAAATGTTGGTACTGAAGATGGTTATGAAGAAGCTACTAAAGACTTTGAACCTATTGGATCTAGTGGTGATGACCAGAGGGATAGATCTAGTGAAGATAGAACTACTCGGTTGCCTAGATCTAGAGCTCAGTTGAGTAATAGTTACCGAATGGAAGTTTCTACTTTCTCTGGTACTTTGAAGCCTGAGAATTTGATTGACTCGATTATTGAACTTGAAGATTTCTTTGAGCTGGAAGAAATTGAAGATTCTCTTCAGGTGAGATTAGCATAGACAAAGTTGAAAGGACATGCTCCTCTTTGGTGGAAATAATTACAAAGAGATAGAGAAGGTGAAGGTGAAATGAAGATCAATCGGTGGAGGTTTATGGTGACTAAGTTGAAAGCTAAGTTCATACCTACTGACTATGAGCTTGACTTGTTTAAGAAGTTGAAAAATCTGAAACAGAAGGATTTGTTTGTTGAAGATTATACCAAGGAGTTCTACAAGCTTACTATTCAGTCTGGACATAGAGAACTTGGTAAGGAAAAGGTAGCTCAGTATGTGAATGGTTTCAGATTCAATATTTAGGATGAGCTTGGTATGCTGAAGATTGATTATGTTGAAGATGCTTATCAGCATGCTCTGAAGGTAGAAGATAAGTTAAAGAGGAAACAACATAGTAATCCCCGAGGGAAGGAAAAGATTGATCACTCAGTGAAGGATAAATTGATGACTTCAGAAGATGAACAGAAACCTGTAGAACCAAAGAAGAAGATAGGTAGAGTTATCTTTAAGGTTACTTTCTATAACTGTGGTGAAGAAGGACACCATTCTTTCGAGTGCACACAGAAGAATCTTGGTGACCGAAAAACTACTGTGGTGAATGAAAATGTTGAGAATGAACCTAAATCTAAGAACTTGCTAATCCGGAAAACATTGCTCGGTATGAAGGAGGAACCTTTTTAGAGGATTAACTTGTTTAGGACTCGGTACAAGTCAAGAGGTAAACTTTGTGATGTTATTATTGATAGTCCAGTAGTACTAATAACCTTGCTACTGAGGACATGGTTCAAAAACTTGGTTTGAATAGGATGAGACATCCACATCCTTACAGGATTGGTTGGTTGAAAGATGTTCATGCTCTAGAAGTAAGAGAATAATGCTTTATTAATGTTTAGATTGTCCAATATAAGGATCTTGTGTTATGTGATATTGTGGAGATGAATAGTTGTCATATATTGCTTAGTGGACCTTGGCAATATGATTGCAGAGCTATGTATGATTGTGTGAAGAATGTGTTTACTATTGAGAAGGATGACAGGAATTGTTCCCTGATGCCTTTGCTGGATACAACACTCAGTAGGAGGAGTCTGAGTATTGGTAGCTGAGTTGAGTTGGTAGATCCTGAGAGAATGAATGATTAGTTTGGAGAACAAACCTTTGTGTTGTCAAGGAAAGACTTGAAGAGATAGAGTAAGCTAAAGTGGAAGAGTATGCAAAGTGAAAAGGTGGAGGACTTCTATGTGAAGAACCAGTTTGGTGTTTATGTGCTGAATCTCGGAAGATGTTCTTCTCACATATGAACATATTTTTGAACCTGGGGTGTCTAATGCAGGGGCATTCTTGGTCCTCAGTGAATCTGCATGGTGGTGTGTTTTTGGCTGGTTTTACTCAGTTGTAGCCTTAACCGATGGTCTCGGTTATTGAAGGAAGCTTGATCACTGAAGGAACTTGGTGAGACTTCTTATGCTCATTGGAACTAGTGCTCGGTAATGCATGTGTTACTCGGTGTTTCTTAGCTTGGTTGGTTGTTTCACTGGTGCTTGGTTGTTTCTCTAGTGCTCGGTAGTTCTGGTTTACCGACTGGAGTTCTATGTGATTTGTTGGGCTGACTTGGTGCATTTATTGTTGGTAGCTGTTGTTAAAGGCCAACATGTTGGATTTAATTATTGTAAGGCTATTTGAGAGCTGACTTGTATTGCATTTAATATTTGTTAGGAGGAGTTAATGGTTTCATCGAGCCGACTTGTGGCTGATGATTAGTATTTAAGGGTTGTTTGGGGTATTTGTTTAGGGGGACTTAGCAGGTCTCAGGATGACTTAGAGTCATTAGGATTATTTTTTCAAAATTTCATATGTTTTAGTAAATTACAATTTTGAGGGTCTTCGGTGCATTTCTGGGCAAAAATAGTGCCTAAAAATAGGGATGGAACATCGCTATTTCCAAAATTTGGTTCAAGATTATTTGGATACCTTTCCAATGCATCAAACGGTTCGTAATTTGGAGCTAGGATGAGAAATTTATGCCATCTCCAAGTGGACCTGAATTTTATATATAGTTTTTTGATAAATTTTGATAGTTGTAATAGTTTAATTATAATAAATATTATGATGACTCTTCATTTTGATTTCAAGGGATTTGTGTGACCCTTGGAATCCATCCGACTTATATAAACTCCAATTTTGAATAGAATGGAGACACTTTTTGGCTTGCAATCTTATTGTTAGTCTTTTCATCTTTTATGTCAAATTTCACAATACTCTAGGTTTCACACCAAGTATTGTAATCTAATTCATAATTCAGATCATAGAGAGATCATGAAAGTAGATCTAAGGGTAGAAGATTAGTGAAGTTGTGGAAAAGATCCTGTGAGATCTTGCATATCAGATTGTTATCTAATAGTTTATGATAGAAGAGCTAGTGGTTTGCACACTTGGAGACAAGGAGATTGCTTGGTGGCTTGTGAGCACAAGTTTAGATCTACCTTAGGGTTTCCATTAGTTGCTGATAGTTTTCAGATCTGAACTAGCTGGTGTTGTATTGGATCTTGATGATCTTGCAGAGTTTTTTTATTGTAATTAGCCCTAACCAGGAAGGCCTTACAGTCGGGCATGTTAATGAAAATCTATTGAAATAATTTTTGTGTTGTGTATTTTCGTTATGTTGTTCTGAAGCTGTAAGGTTTTGACTGTCGTTAATTGGATCCACCATACCTTGGTTGTGTCAGGTGGTATCAGAGCTAAGTTGATCTTGTGGAGTGAATGTTGACCTAGCAAGGCTGATCTTGTGAAGTTAATCTTTTTGGTGAAGAGATCATGTGATTTGAGTTGCAAATCTGAAGCACTAAACTTGTGGAATCTTTCCATAGTTGTTTATGCAAGGTGGTAGGCTGATCAAACTTACATACAACTCAGAGATTGTCACAAGGTGGCTGGTGTAGGGTTTGTTGCAGAGGGTTTCTCTTATCTTTATGGATGCCTCTAAGGAGATTGGACCCTAGAGTGATTGCAGACCTCTATGATACTATGGAATCTAGGATTATAGAGAAGGTGAAATCAGATTTCAGATCTAAGATCGAGTTGATGAAGAATGACATGGTCACCAAGATCATGAGAGTTGTTGTTGGTGTACCTTAGAATGTTGGTACTAAAGATGGTTATGAGGAAGTTGATGAAGACTTTGAACCTGTTAGATATAGTGGTGATGACTGGAAGGATAGATCTGGTGAAGATAGAACTACTCGGTTGCCTAGATCTGGAGCTCGATTGAGTAATAGTTACCAAATGGAAGTTTCTACTTTCTCTGGTACTTTGAAGCCTGAGAATTTGATTGACTGGATTGGTTAACTTGAAGATTTATTTGAGTTGGAAGAAATTGAAGACCCTGTTCGAGTGATATTAGCATAGAAAAAGTTGAAAGGACATGTTGCTCTTTGGTGGAAAGAATTACAAAGAGATAGAGAAGATGAAGGTGACATGAAGATCAATTAGTGGAGGTTGATGGTGACTAAGTTGAAAGCTAAGTTCATACCTACTGACTATGAGCTTGACTTGTTTAAGAAGTTGTAGAATCTGAAATAGAAGGATTTTTCTATTGAATATTATACTGAGGAGTTCTACAAGCTTACTATTCAGTCTAGACACAAAGAACTTGGTAAGGAAAAGGTAGCTCGGTATGTGAATGGTTTGAGATTCAATATTTAGGATGAGCTTGGTATGCTGAAGATTGATTATGTTGAAGATGCTTATCAGTATGCTCTAAAGGCAAAAGATAAATTAAAGAGGAAGCAACATAGTAATCCCCAAGGGAAGGAAAAGATTGATCACTCAAAGAAGGATAAATTGATGATTGCAGAAGATGAACAAAAACCTATAGAACCGAAGAAGAAGACATGTAGAGTTATCTTTAAGGGTACTTTCTATAACTATGGTGAAGAAGGACACCATTCTTTTGAGTGCACACAGAAGAAGCTTGGTGACTAATGAACTGTTGTGGTGAATGAAAATGTTGAGAATGAACCTGAAATTTTTCGATATGAAGGAGGAACCTTGTCAGAGGAGTAACTTTTTTAGGACTCAGTGCAAGTCGAGAGGTAAAATTTTTGATGTTATTGTTGATAGTGGTAGTATTGATAACCTTGTTGCTAAGGACATGGTTCAAAAACTTGGATTGAATAGGATGAGACATCGACATCCTTATAGGATTGGTTGGTTGCAAGATGATCATGCTCTAGAAGTAAGAGAACAATGCTTTATTGATGTTTAGATTTTCCAGTATAAGGATCTTGTGTTATGTGATATTGTGGAGATGAATAATTGTCATATATTTCTCAATAGACCTTGGCAATATGATTGCAGAGCTATGTATGATTGTGTGAAGAATGTGTTTACTATTGAGAAGGATGATAGGAAGTTTTCCCTGATGCCTTTGCTAGATACAGCACTCGGTAGGAGGAGTCTGAGTATTGGTAGTTGAGTTGAGTTGGTAGATCCTGAGAGAATGAATGATCAGTTTGGAGAACAAGCCTGTGTGTTTTCAAGGAAAGACTTGAAGAGACAGAGGAAGCTAAAGTGGAAGAGTATGCAAAGTGAAAAGTTGGAGGACTTGTATTTAAAGAACCAGTTCGGGGTTTATGTGTTAAATTCTAGAAGAGTTTCTTCTCACATATGAACATCTTTTTGAACCTGGGGTGTCTAATGCAGGGGCATTCTTAGTCCTTGGTGAATCTACATGGTAGTGTGTGTTTGGCTGGTGTTATTCGGTTGTAGCCTTAATCGATGGTCTCAGTTATTGAAGGAAGCTCAGTCATTGAAGGAACTCGATGATACTTCTTATGCTCAGTGGAATTGGTGTTCTATAATTCCTACATTGCTCGGTGTTTCTTAGCTTGGTCAGTTGTTTCACTGGTGCTCGGTTGTTTCTCTGGCGCTCGGTAGTTCTAGTTTACCGATTGGAGTTCTATGTGATTTTTTGGGCCAACTTGGTGCATTTATTGTTGGTAGCTATTGTTACAGGCCAACATGTTGGGTTTATTTATTTTAAGAGCCAACTTATATTGCATTTAATATTTGTTAGGAGGAGTTAATGGTTCCATCCAGCCGACTTGTGGTCGATGATTAGTATTTAAGGGGTATTTGGGGTAGTTATTTAGGGGGACTTAACAAGACTCAAGATGACTTAGAGAGATCATGAAAGTAGATTTGAGGGTAGCAGATTAGCGAAGTTGTGGAAAACATCCTAGGAGATCTTACAAATCATATTGTTATCTGATAGTTTGTGATAGTAGAGCTAGTGGTTTGCACACTTTGAGACAAGGAGATTTCTTGGTGGCTTGTGAGCACAAGTTTAGATCTTCCTTAGGGTTTCCATCAGTTGCTAATAGTTTTCATAGCTAAACTAGCTAGTGTTGTATTGGATCTTGATGATCTTGCAAAAAAAATTCTGATTGTAATTGGACCTAACCTAGAAGGCCTTACAGTCAGACATGTTAATGAAAATCTATTGAAATAATTGTTATGTTGTGTATTTTCACTATGTTTTTATGAAGCTACAAGGTTTGGACTATACTTAATTGGATCCACCATCCCTTGGCTACATCAGACATGAAGGCCATGTGGTAATGAAGCACTAAGGGTAAAAGGAGGGTAAAAGTCTTGTCTACTTCTACTCTTACTTCTTGACCTCCTATCATGTTCAAGAGATTTATTAGGGACTATTCTCTTATTATATCCCAAATCCATAGCCTCTTCATATTTTGATGCATTTCCTTCCTAACTGGGCTATATTGGATTTTCTTGTCTTGTATTTCCCTTTTATTTCCAAGTATGAGACATATCTTTATTATTTCTTTCCTTCCTTGTCTAACCAGGTCTGGAAGTAGTTAGAATCCCTTCTTCCAATTTATCTTCTAGATGTTCTTTCCTCCAAGACCTAGTGTTTCTATAATTCATTTTGAAAAGTGTTAATGAATAAATTTCTGACCAACACTGATGCATAGATTCTTTGAGTCACCACCCAACTAGGTTGGGAATTCTAAAATATCAATTCCTTAATAATATGTATCATGAAGAGTCTTGTAAAGCAAAGGACAAACAAAGGGAAAGAATAACTCTGTGTTATCACTGGTAACTTACTGGTTTTAAAAATAAGCAGGCCAGGAGTCTAGCTCAACTTGGAACCTACATTATTTATGATAGGTTATAATGATTCCCCAACAGAGTCACCATCTTGATGGTGTTTCAAAATGACTTATGCTCTAAGGCTGTCAATATACCTTCAGATTCATTCTAAGGAGTGGTTAGCTCCAAATATATAATAGGATCTTAAGGTAATTGGACCAACTATAGGGACAAGACTACCCTCTATACTTTTGGCTCTAGAAAACCAAGGTAGGTACACCTAATCTAGTGAATATAACACTTCTACAACACCAAAATTGGATTCTATACAACAAATAGATAACAAGAAAGTACTAAATGATAACCAAGCATTCATTGACTCTCCATTGCTATGAATGAACATCTAACCTCTCAACAACAACACTTAAAGATTCCAACTAGTTTTCACTTTGAATTTGTAGATTGTAACAACCTTGATCAATATGTACCAATAGGAGATATACTTGCTTAGACCAGTGCTTTATGCATTGGGTAATAATTCTAAAAAAAATAGGATATAAAGACTAGAAGGAATCAAAGATTCATAGCCATAAATACATCCACCCAAAACCCTCACTACTTATAGAAAATCCTTATGCAAATCAAGATGAACCTATATCCCACCTAGAGCAATATTTAATCTGATCCTTGATCAGAACTCAGGAATGAAAACATATACATAAACAATTATGCAATGAATTATAAAATTTAAGACTCAGGATTTGACACAAAGGATAGATAAGAACCTGATTTTTTGTATTAAGTATAATGAATCTTGTCTTTGCATACAATTTAAACTTCAAAATACAAGCCTCTTTGACAATGGCAAAAGACCTGCAACTTTTTATCTTCTATTGATAAAAACTGATACAAAGTTACAAACTCAACTGAAAACTAGGGTTTTTTACAAACTTTTCTCTATTAACCTAACTCTCCAGCCCCTTCTAAATGATCATGAGAAATCCTTTTATAGACAACAATTGAAACAAGCATCTGATCATTTAGGGAAAAACAAAACTACCCCAAAGGGTTTACTATTACCATGCAAGGTATACAATAAATGGCAAAATCTTATTTGGGAGACCTTATACAAATATCTAGACAAATTAGTTGCATCCTTGAGTCTTCATTTATCTCCTCAAGCCATTCAACTAATTAGATCTCTTTCACCTTTAAAAAAATCCCTATGTATTTAATGCATCCTGACTCTCACCAACCCAAACTTTCAACCATGAGCTTTTACTTCTTTTAAGAAGTTGGTGGAGCACTATCTTTATCAACATGGGGAATGTACTGGTACCTCCAAGCATTGAATACTTCTTCACTTGGGAATGAGAAACCAATAATCTTGGCCTTCTTGCCAGATAATTCATGCCAATCCTCCTTTACATGCTTAATCTCCTTTTTAAGGTACTCAAACCGAGACTTGGTCTTTTCCAAAACTTCAATTGTCTGCACAAACAAAATTGTACTTTCAAGAGTTAGAATACTATTCATTCTAAGTGAGATCTCATCATCTAAATCACCTGTCCA
Source organism: Chamaecyparis obtusa (assembly GCA_027943335.1). Lineage (NCBI taxonomy): Eukaryota > Viridiplantae > Streptophyta > Pinopsida > Cupressales > Cupressaceae > Chamaecyparis > Chamaecyparis obtusa. Next base: position 525,305 of record BSBK01000411.1, read on the forward strand.
CTTTGAAAATTCCTTTAATTTTCCATTTCTGCTAAAAATACCAAGAACCAACTCACAGCTGATAGCAGGAAATTCTTTCTTCAAAAGAGTGGATTTCCTCTCCAAGTTGTCCCTTCTAATTTGAAATTCCACCAAACCCTTCACAAATTTATGCAATGTCTTTATTGTAGGCTTCAAATTATCTTGATCCTTGGACAAAGAATAAAATAATTTTAGGCTACCATGCCTATCTACCCACTTATCCAAAATTGGCTTCAATATAGCCTTATCTTCAATCAAAGAATTTAAAATAGTATCCAATCTCTTCCCAGAGATGTAAAGAATCTATAGCTCAAGGATTTGAGAAAACTACAATACTATCTCCATGATCTTTTCCTCATACTTTGGTTAGTTATACCTTTGACCTTCATGTAGTGGTCTCTTTCCTCCTTTAGGCTTTCTCTGATTCTTTTAACCTTTCTCTTTCCTCCTCTAATCTCTATTTTTTCTAGTTGACTTATGCCTTAATATCAGGCTCGGGGAATGGAGATGGAGGGAAATCAATTATAGGACTTGAGGAAGAGGGTACTGTAGGCTGATTTGAAAGCAACATCAAAGGAGACCTATGATCAATTGGCCTTGTTATTTTTTAAATTAGTTTGTCCTTTTCAATTACCACTACCTTCAGATCATTATAAGCCTTGAGGAGGACCTCAAACTTTATCCTTTTCTCCACTTTTTCTTGTGCCTCTCTCTCTGCAACCTTGAGATTAAACTTTGCAGTTTTCAATACTACATTTGAGGCTTCAACTATATAAGTATCCCCAACTCTCTTTACTAGTAGATTTCCAGAGTATTTAGTGGGGTATGCTTCATTCCTTTTTCTATTCTCCTCTTTCTTTAGGGACCACATTACAAGGGAAACATGGTCATCATTAAAAGCCACTCCCTTAGTTGCATGTTACACTTCCTCTATGGGGGAATGCATAGTGGTTTTTTGCTTCCTGGAAGTATCAAAAACTACTGCATTAGCAATATCCCACTCTAGGAGAATCAACACTCTTGAAGTCTGCACCATAGCCCATCCTTCTTCTGGGGACATCTTCTCAAATTTATTCATTAATTCCCCCTTTGTCTCAATCTCTATCTCATTTATATCCCTATCTGGGGACTCTTCTTTCTTCTTCTCACATAATTATTTATATTGATTTATATGCATTCTCCATAAGAATTGGATGAATTCCCTAGCCTTGACAAAATTATCATCTGACAAGAAAATCTCACTGGCCTACTTTATTATAATGTCTAACTCTTTACCTGAGAATTCAGACACAGTGAGGTCCATTTCTTCCCTTTTGGGAGCCTTTGGCATCCCCTCTTGGATCTCTTCATTAGTCACAAAAAATTTTCCAACACTACTCATCTGTATTATTTTCTTAGCAACTCCCTACTCATCCAAGTGTAGTGGGGACTAAGATGGTGAATACACATCTCCTCCAAGCTAGGCCTCTTCTTCTTATTTTTACCTTTTAGGAGAAGGATACACATTAGGGGTATCACCCATAGGTCTCTTCCCTCTAGAATTATATGGCACATCCTTACTTTTTTGTTGCATAGGCAACACCACATTATAACCTGACCTTTACTGTATGATATATATTCCTTGGGGAACAAGCTTGGCATAGGCTGGATGGCTTAAAATTCTCTTTGCCTTTGCTAGATCAGACTAGATCATAGCATCCTTTTATTGGAAAAATGGTCAGCACTCCCCTCAGGATTTGTGACATGGCTTAACTGCCTCCTGTGTCTTCTATAAGTCTAGTGGTTGTATTAGGCATAAATAGGTCGATCTTTTGGTACAATGACAACTACTACTTGTAACAAGTGGTATCAGAGCTTGGTCATAGGTTCAAATCCCCTCAGGTAATGATGAGGGGGAGATTGTTGGAAAAATGGTCAGCCCTCCCCTCAGGATTCGTGACATGGCTTAACCACCTCCTGTGTCTTCTATAAGTCTAGTGCTTGTATCGAGCATTAACAAGTTGATCTTTTGATGCAATGACAACTACTACTTGTAACACCTTTTTATCATTCAAGGCTTGCATAACCCCCTCAAAATTCTCCATTAGAGCCTAAATTTTCCTTGCCCAAGGCTGGAAAGCCTTCAATGGGTCATAGCTCTTGTCAAAAAATTGGATAAAGTCCAAGGTCTTCTTATAGACCAACCATTTTTCTTTCTTTATTTCCTATTCCTGTAGTTTGAACTCATTTCTTACTATATCTCAAGAAAATTAAATTGATGCTCCACGGAGACACATCTAGTCCTATCCTTGAACATTCTATTAGTAAATCCCTCATTATCTACACACCTATAAACAATAGTAGCTAACATATAAGGCTACAATACCTTATTCAAATGTACCCAACCACCCTTAGTGATTAAAAATTGGTGGGTAATGGTAACAATGGGAAAGATAGTTTCCATATTTCTCCATGTCAAAGCTACTTCTTGCAACCCACCAAGCTACCTTATAATTTCTACCATCCCAACCTTCAAAGGGACTTCATATGGTAACACATATGGTGTGCCTCTGAATCCATACACTCTAAAAACTATAGACATTGGATACAAAATAATATCACCCCAATTGTGCACTATGGTGATGTCCTTTGCATACTACTTTGTTCTAATCAGTGCCAATAACCCCTTAGGAATTCTAGGGTTCTCCAAAAATATCAATGCTCTAAGCCTAGAAGAAAATTCCTGTCAAAGATGACAAAACTGGCATCAGCAAGGTCCCATGACAATTCAGTGCTCCACAACTGAATAGGCAATAATTTACCATCTATCTTCTGTATTATCTCTATGGTCTGACTGAAACAGTCCACACCCTTATATAAAAATATGTGCATGAGCATGGAATACCACCCAAATGGCCTATCTCAACTTTCATGTTCTGAATACCTACTAAACCATGATGAATTAGATCAACAACATAAGGGGAAAAATTAAAAATAACTGCAAGATAGAGGTGCAATATCTAAACCATCATGAATATATAGTGTATCAACATATGTGTCTCCTCATCCTCACCAAATATATAAGCCAATAAATTATACATGGCCCTAGCCCTCAAGCTGAAAAGATCTAACCTAATTATCTCAAGAGTACTTAGGCCAACCACACATTAACTGCTAATCTTGTCAAATAATTCCCTCAAAAGTCCCATTCTGAAATAGTCCCTTTGTGCACTGTAGATCTTCCTAAAATTATCAAAATTTATCTCCTCCAGAAGCACAGAAGAATAACACAAAGAAAACACCTCCCTTATCTCATCTATAGTTATGTTTATCATAACATGCCCATCTACATCTCTAGACACTCTTACCACTGGGTCATAGCACTTTTCTACTTACAAGAGGATATCTATATCCATGAAAACACCAGGCACAGTTAACCTACCAACATCAAATTGCCATATATTTTTGTTTGGAGTATATGCATTTCTCTATGAATATGGAGTCTTAAAGAGGGTTAACCCATTCATTCCAACATTTGGGTCCCTTGTCCACATGCCCTTATCATACAATCCCTCACCTATATGTGTCCTAGGGTTCTTGGGAACCATCTCCTTTAGTTTTGAGGAGTCATTTGTGGATGGAGGCAATAGTTCTAACAAATCATCATAAACAACCCTCTCCTTATAATCAATTTTCCCTTTAAACTCCCTACACGGTGCCATCTTAAATAACTAGAGTTTTGAACAAATAACCTTATGTAGAATGATAAAACAACTATAACCTTATCCCTTTAAAATTTCAATTCACTGGCACCATAGTTGCAAATATAAATAGTAAAACAATATAGAAAAATTCACCTACCACCATTTGAAAATGCTTGCAATCTGAAACATAGAGAGAATCACCTTTTGTCTGAGAGCTTTGGAGATAATGTGCCATTTAAAATGAAGTTTATTTTCCTTATATACCTTTGTTAGCATTCTGCATTACTTCTCATGATACACCATTAAACCATCAATCTTGAAAATCTGGCACTTACAACGTTCACTGAGCACTTCATACCTTTAATTTCAAATTTTAAAACTAGGTCATTGATCCTCATTTTCCTAGCACATCAAACAGTTTTCATGAAGTTGACTAGTAAAGATATATCTCTTTTCCTGGGTGAAACCATGGGCCAATCAAAACATTTCATTTTAGACCATGCATCAGACCCAGGTTTACTTTAACTTTTCATCAGGAAGGACACGTTTCGACAAGGCATGATCCCATAATCACTATCCTTCAATCACTTTTCCTTCAAGGCTTCACGTCTTAAATCAATATTTCATACATCTTTCATTTCTTTATTTCTTCATAACCCTGCGGCCCTACTTTTAAATCAAGACATGCATCAAATAGTCGTGATCCCAGAAATGGTTAAAGATCTTCCTGTTGGAAACTGCAATTGAAACAATTATTGTATTGTCATTGATGTCAAACCTTAATTGGTAAGAAATTTTCTATCTAAGAAAGTAATATATCTATTGGTTGATGAAAAGGATTAGGGCAAGGGAGATAACAATAGCACCTAAGGAAAGCTTGAGTTATTGGATACTTCAATGAGTACTTGATTATTTGGCACCATCATAAGATAATGTATCATTTATCTAAGTAAGAAGAAATATTGAAGAAGTAGGCTTAACAGATAAAAAGTGAAGAAATCTAGTTTAAGTTGAGTGATGTTAGTGTCAATCGAGTGCTAGTATATGCCAAGTAAATCTACTATTGATTGAACATTAGTTTATGTCGAGCAAGATAGTATTTTTGGAGATTTGCCTACAAGTCAGTACTGACTATATGTTTGTCATTGATGACAACATATGGTAAGTAGCATGCATTGAAGACTTATGCAGTAAGCTTTGAGTATATGTTTCATGGACATGTTATTAGCATGATATCATGGACATTGAGGATAACTGTTAGTATAGATAGTTATATATAAGCTTGTGTCAACAGTATTCTTGATAGAGTTATAGGTAGTGTTATGTGGGTGATTGTCCATACAATCATCATGGAGCCTTGTGCCTTTGGATATGTGATGAAGACATGTTAGTGATGTTACATTCATGGATGCATAGTCTAATGATCAGTAGAAGTAAAGTTATGCAGTCGATATTCAGCAGTAGCAGTTTCCTATGTTTATGCAGAAGAGTCGATAGATATTGTATTGGTTTTGGAGTTGCGCCTATCATTTTGGTATGCACCCTTGGATTAGTGCTTGGAGAAGAGTTTTTAATGTTTAGTTAAGAGTTCATGATGTAATTCATCTTGTGGAGAAATTTTTAGTTACTTTGGTAGAGTTGACAGTGTGTAGTGTGCGTCTACACTTATTATTATTGGACAGGTACCAAAATGTGTTGTGTGCTTAGTAGAGCTGAAAGAATTATTATTGGAGTATGTTATGGTTTCTCTAATATGATTTCAAGGTGGTTCTAATAGGTCTACTTGACTATATCATTTAGAGGAAAGATATTTATAGGCAGTCATTTGTGATTGCTAAAGTGTGGTTCATAGTTGATTGTGAAGAACAAAGCAGAGTGTGCGAAGTGTTGAGCCATCAGCAGAAGTCTATGTGACCAAGTAAAGTTTTTGTGCTATATATTGGAACTAATCTAGATAGTAGGTCAAAGTGCAGTTCACCAAGATCCAGATATAGTGTTTATCTATTATTCAGAATGTTGTAGCCTTAACTCCTTTGAGCAGTGTGCTCTTGGACAATGCGTCCTCACCCCTAACAGGGTTAATTATAAAAGACTCCTAACAAGGTCCAACCCTTGACCAGGTCTACTATACTAAATATATTGTAAAGCAACTCCTAATGGGGTTAAGGATCTGCTAACAAGGTTCATAAAACACTAGTGCAGATTATTAGTGGGTGTCAATTCCCACCGAGGGTTTTACCTATTTGGGTTTCCCTGTAACCAAAATATTGGTGTTGTGTTCAAGTGTTCTTTCATTGTCTTTATGCTTTATGTTTAAGTATACTTAATTGGATAAAGAATTGAAAATTGTAGATAACTGATTCACCACCCCCCCCCCTCCTTAGTTATCTCTTGGGACTATTCCTAACAAGTATTAGTTGAGGAAGACAGTTTGTAGAGATGACCGAGGAGATGAACATAGTATTGACCGAGTGTTAGAAATTTACATTTGGAGGAATAATTTAGATTTCTAGCCAACTCAATTAAATTCTTGGGTTATGTAAATCGTGTTGACTTTATTAATTGATTATATGGAGAATTTAATGCATGGTAAATCATTTTATTATGATTTCAATGAGGAGATTGAAGATGTTTCTAGAAGGATGTATGAAGGACTTAAATGTTGGAAGGATATGTTGGATCTGACCTAACCTAAGATCTATGGAGGAGATTAAGAGGCAGAAGATAGATCTATCTATCTGGAAAGATATAAAGGAAACCCAATGGTGAGGTTAAAAAGTATGCTAGTGATGTTGATGTTATTGACTGATAAGTCTAAGCAGAAGGTTGAAGGTGAAGATCAGAGTTATGATTGCTTGAAGTGAATTTTGAGTAGATCAGAGATGGAGATGGAAATGCTACTCAGTCAGTAAATCAGCATATATGTGTGAATTGGATCTAATATCTGCAAAGTGAGTTGTATATTTTATAGATTAGAAACTATTGCTACTTTCTAACCATTGTAACAGTCAAAATCCTTTAATCAAGGTTGACCTAACATTCATTGATAAATCCTTTAATCAAGGTGGAATTATAATGGAATGTACTCAAGTCCTCTGACTAGGTCACCCATAATAGGGTGATTGAAATTCTTTAATAGGGTCACACCTAATAGTGTGTTTGTAAACCTTTAACAAGGTTGGCTTTTCACAGAGCTCACTTTAGAAGAGTGAAAATATAAGTAACATGTTACAAAGTGGTTTTTCCCAGATTGGGTTTCCACTATAAATCCTAGTGTCATACTTGTTTGAATGTTCTGTTATGAATGTTTTGATATTCTGCAAGTTAAATACAATTGGACAGTGGACTGCATGCTATATATTTTCTGATATATGTTCTTTAAAGATCAAGTTGTGTTGGTGATTAGATCTGAGTTTGTTGAAGTATTTGAATGTTTAATTGGTACATCTAGACTTGAGAACAATTGATTCACCCCCTCCCCCCTCTATTGTTCTAAATCATATTAGAAATTAGTATCAGAGTTGTTGGTGCTTACAGAGAAAAAATTATAAGGTACTTGAAGCTAATGATCAAGATGTATAAGGAGGTACCAAAGTTGAACAAGGAGAACTTCCCTGCATGACAAAGTCTAATGAAACTACATCTAGCTGGTATTGGTGATTCAGAGAAATACTATGTTGAACATGACTATGTTGCACCTGTTGCACCTATGACTGTCGAGGAGATGAAAGAAAAATAGGAACACAATCAAGAAATGTTGGAGATTGCATCTTCCTTAAGCTATCCTGGATTTGAAGACATTAAAGACTGCACTTCTGCAAAGGTAATGTGGAATACTCTTGCAACCATCTATGGTGGTGATACAAATGTAAAAAATCTAAAATCTTGAGAGGTAAGTTTGATGAAATGAAAATGCAAGAAGGTGAGAATATTTCTCAATATTGTAGAAGAATCAAAGAAATAGTGAATAGTATTAGAGGAGCTAATGGAATCATTGATGATGAGACTGTCATTGGAAAGGTATTAAGAACTCTACTTCTTATATATACTATCAGAATTTCTGCAATTCAAGAATCAAGATGTAACCCTGGTAATGTTCTGACTCTGGAAAGCCTTGTTGGTAAGCTTACTGCTTTTGAACTATCTAACTATGATAACTACATTGTTCCTAATGTTGAATCTGCATTCAAGTCACAAATGGTTTTTCATAAATCTCAAAGAGAAAAAGATAAACATGTGAAAAGTAAAAGTGAAAGTGGAAGTGACAGTGACACTTCTGATGAGGAACTGGATGATCTTGAAGCAATCATGTCTAGAAGATTGAAGAGAGGAAAAGTAAAATACAAAGGTAAACTTCCTATAATTTGTTTTTCATGTAACAAAGTTGGCCATATTGCTACAAGGTGTCCTAACAGGAATGACAAGGATGAGAACAAAGAAATAAATTACAAAGATAAGAGAGATAACAAAGATCACTGAAGGTACAGAGATTACAAGGAAAAAGATAAGAAATCATGTTACATTGTAGAAGAGGAAACTGATAGTGACAGTGATAATTTTGATATTGAAGTAGTTTATGTTGCTATGAAAGATGATTCTGATGAGGATGAGAAAACTTCACTTATTTCTTATGTGAGTAAAGGTGATAAATTGATTATTGATAGTGGTTTCTCACATCACATGACTGGTGATAAAAGTAAGTTTGAAACCCTATATCATTACAAAGGTAGAAGTGTTAAGTTTGGTAATGATGCACCATGTCTTGTGAGAGGTAAAGGACCAGTTAAGCTAACTGATAAGATCACTTGTGAAAATTCTTATCAGGTTGAAGGTCTTTCTATAATTTGTTGAGTGTTGCATAGCTTAATAGCACTAGTTACCGAGTGGAATTTCATCACAAAAGGTTAAAATATTTGATGCTACTGGTGAGCTAATTGGAATTGGTGAGTAGACTATTTAGGTAATTTGTACTATCTATATATATCTAAAGAGACATGTTTGTTTGCATAATTTGATGATATATGGTTATGGCATAAGAGGTTATGTCATGTTAACTTTGACAATCTAGTAAGTATTAGTAAAAAGAAGAAAGTTAGAGGTTTGTCGAGATTGAAGAAACCTGATAATGTGATGTGTAAACAATGTCAGTTGGGAAAAATGACAGTCTAGTTTCAAGAGAAAGACATTTACTTCTGAGAACATTTTGAATTTGGTTCATACTGACCTTTTTGGACCTATGGGAATACAAATCTATTGTGGTGCTAGGTATTTTATTCTGTTTGTTGATGATTACATTAGAATGATGACTGTAATGTTTTTGAAAGAAAAATCTAATGCATTTCAGTTGTTTAAGTGGTATTTGGCTAAGGTTGAAAAAGAAATAGGTAGAAGCCTGAAATGTCTGAGATCTACTTAAGGTGGAGAGTTTATATCAAATGAGTTCAATCTATTCTACAATAATAGAGGAATCAAGAGATAGATATCTGCACCTAGAACACCTCCATAGAATGGTATAGCTGAGAGGAGAAATAGATCTATTATGGATTGTGCAAGGACACTAATGATTGAGAAGAATGTTGCATAGAAATACTAGAGAGAAGTTGTAAGTATAGTTGTTTATACCTTGAACCAAGTATAAATCAAGAAAGGTACAAATGTTACACCCTATGAATTATGGCATGGATATACATCTAATTTGAAATACTTTAGAATATTTGGGACAAAATGCTATATACTTAAGGATAATAGAAATGGAAAGTTTGATGCTAAAAGTGATGAAGGCATATTCCTAGGCTATTCCACTAAGAGTAAATCTTATAAGTGTTTAAATTCTAACACTAACAAAATTGTGGAAAGTGAAAATGTGAGAGTTGATGAATATGTAGATAAAAATGAACAAGAAGGCAATAAAGAACCTAAAGACTATAGATATTTTGTCTATATGGAAGAAGGAGAAGCAAGTAACACACCTGCACTAGATGCAGAGTCCCAAGTAAGTAATGTCGAGCATCAGGAGGATGCTATCGAGCATCAGGAAGGATGCTATCAAGCATCAAGAGGATGATGTCAAGTAATTAGAAGTAGAATCTGATATTTTCATGATGAACCTGAGAAGAAATATGAACCTACATTGGCACAGTATGTGAGAAGACATCATAATCCTGAACAAATCATTAGAGATAAAGAATCTAGAGTCTTGACCAAAAGTAAGTTGAAAGACCCTACATGTTTATTATGTGAGTTTGAGCCTAATATAGTAAAAGATGCTTTGGAGAATGAAGACTGGATTCAAGCTATGAATGAAGAAATAGATCAAATTGAAAAAAATGATACCTGGACTCTAGTGTAGAGACCATAAAACAAGAATATTATTGGAACAAAATGGGTATTCAGAAATAAGCTCAATGAACGTGGATAAGTCACAAGCAACAAGGCAACACTAGTATGTAAAGGTTATGCACAAGAAGAAGGAATAGGCTATGGGGAAATATTTTCCCCTATAGCAAGATTAGAAGGAGTGAGAACTCTACTTGCATATGCTACTTACAGAGATTTCAAGGTATACCAAATGGATGTCAAATCTGCATTTTTGAATGGTATATTAGAAGAAGAGGTATGTATTGAACAACCTAAAGGATTTTTTGATCCAGACATGAAAAATATGGTTTGAAAACTGAACAAAGCACTGTATGGATTGAAACAAGCCCCTAGAGCATGGTATGAGAGGCTGCACAATTATTTGATCAAGATTAGATTTGTAAGGACAAATGACAATAGCAATCTATACATGAAAGTTGAAGAAGGTAAAGAGATTTTGTTAGCAGAAATTTTTGTGGATGATATTATATTTGGAGGACAAGATGCCCTATGTCAAAGAAATTTAAATGAAATGCAAATTGATTTTGAAATGTCTATGTTTGGTGAGATCAAATTCTTTATTGGTTTACAAATCTATCAATGGGAGAAAGGTATCTTCATAACACAATCTAAATATGTCAAAGAGATACTAAAAACTTTTGGAATGGAGGATTCAAGGCCATTGAGTACTCCTATGACTACTAGACAGAAATTGTCTAAGACTGATGATACTGCTGAAGTGAATTAAACCCTGTATAGATCCATGATTGGAAAGTTGCAATATGTTGTTCATAGTAGACCAGATATTGCTCTAGTAGTTGGGATTGTGGCAAGATTATTTTCCAATCCTAAAGAAAATCATATGATGGCTATGAAAAGAATATTGAGATATCTGAAAGGGATAGAAGAGTATGGATTGTACTACAAGAGAAATGAGAAATTTGAACTGAGAGTTTACACTGATGCTAATTGGGCAAGAAATGTTGATGACAAGAAAAGTACAAGTGGAGGAGCTTTCTTTCTTAGATAGAGATTAGTCTCTTGGACAAGCAAGAAACAAAATTGCATTTTCCAATCTACAGCAGAAGCTGAGTATGTGGCAGTTGTAGTGAACTATTCAAATCTGGTATGGATCAAGCAATTATTGAAAGGAATGAAAGAGGAAATTACTGAACCTGTTGTTATCTTCTATGATAACACAAGTGCCATTAACATATCAAAGAACCATGTAATGCATACAAAGACCAAACACATTGCAATTAAGTATCATTACTTAAGGGAATTGGTACAAGAAAAGGAAGTGAGAATGGAATATGTGAATACAAAGGAAAAACTAGCAAACATATTCACAAAAGTTTTATCTAAGGATGCTCATAAATATCTAAGAGGTAAATTAGGGTTCTTCCCCTAACTGAGGCTATAGTCAAGCTAGGAGAACTGCATCAAATGTGCTACACAAAATATCTGACAATTTGATGCAGGAAAGGTCACACTTTAGGAGCTACCTAGAGTTGTGAAAAGAACAACAAAGCTGATAATCAGTCATAAGCAAGATGACAGAGGGATAAATATTGTTACTAAACTAACAAGATGGCATTTACATGTGGAAGATGTAAGTTCTAGGTGTTTCTTTGGAATTTTTTTCAAAGAGGGAGAGATTTCATAGATGAATACACATCAAGAGGATACAATCAAAGAGAGAGAGATACAGAAAAGTTTTAGAGGGAGTTACTGTGTAAACAGTCAAGTAAGGCTAATTTATTGAGAATTAGAATGAGGCTAAGGATATTATAAATATTTTTGATGCAATGAAAAAGTTTGGATTGGTTGGTAAATCATGTGGTATTCATGTCGTGTTGCCATTAATGCCAAATAGGGAGAATGTTGGAAACTGCAATTGAAACAATTATTGTATTGTCATTGATGTCAAACTTAACTAGTAAGATAGTTGCTATCTAAGAAAATACTATATCTATTGGTTGATGAAAAGGATTAGGGCAAGGGAGATAACAATAGCACCTAAGGAAAGGTTGATTTATTTGATACTTCAATGAGTACTCAATTGTTTGGCACTATCATAAGATGATGTATTATTTATCTAAGTAAGAAGAAAGACTGAAGAAGTAGGCTTAACTGAGCAAAAGGTGAAGAAATCTAGTTTAAGCCGAGTGATGTTAGTGTCAACTGAGCACCAATATATGCCGAGTAAATCTAGTGTTGACTGAACATCAGTTTATGCCGAGTGACAAAAAATTACCGAGAAAGACAATGTTAGCTGAGGAAGACAGTTTGTAGAGATGACCAAGTTACATAGTGATGACCGAGGAGATGAACACAGTATTGACTGAGCATTAGCAATTTACATTTTGAGGAAGAATTTAGATTTCCAGCTGACTCAGCTAAATTCTTGGGTTATGTAAATTGTGTTGACTTTATTAATTGATTATATGGAGAATTTAATGCATGGTAAATCATTTTATTATGATTTCAATGAGGAGATTGAAGATGTTTCTAGAAGGATGTATAAAGGACTTAAATGTTGGAAGGATCCATTGGATCTGACCTAACCTAAGATCTACGGAGGAGATTAAGAGGCAAAAGACATATCTATCTATCTGGAGAGATATAAAGGAAACCTAATGGTGAGGTTAAAGAGTATGCTAGTGATGTTGATGTTATTGACTAATAAGTCTAAGTAGAAGGCTGAAGGTGAAGATCAGAGTTGTGATTGCTTGAAGTGAATTTTTAGAAGATCAGAGATGGAGATGGAAATGATACTCAGTCAGTAAATCAACATATATGTACGAATTGTATCTGATATCTGCAAAGTGAGTTGTATGTTTTATAGATCAGAAACTACTGCTACTTTCTAACCATTTTAATAGAAAAAATCCTTTAATCAAGGTTGACCTAACATTCATTTATAAATCCTTTAATCAAGGTGGCATTCTAATGGAATGTACTCAAGTCCTCTGACCAGGCCACTCCTAATAAGGTGATTGAAATACTTTAATAGGGTCACACCTAATAGTATGTTTGTAAATGTTTAACAAGGTTGGCTTTTCACAGAGCTCACTTCAGAAGAGAAAAAATATCAATAACATGTTACAAAGTGGTTTTTCCCAAATTGGGTTTCCACTATAAATCCTAGTGTCATACTTGTTTGAACATTTTGATATTCTGCAAGTTAAATACTATTGGATAGTGGATTGCATGTTATATGTTGCCTGATATATGTCCTTTAGAGACCGAGTTGTGTTGGTGATTAGATCTGAGTTTATTGAAGTATTTGAATGTTCAATTGGTACATCTGGACCTGAGAATAACTGATTCACCCCCCTCTCTATTGTTCTAAATCATATTAACACTTCCATTATTTCTTCACGGAATAATGCCAACCATTGGATCTTTCTCAAGATGGCAATATTTTATCCCTTAGTGAAGCTTTGGTCCCACTAACATATGACATCACTCAGGACATGCGTCAATAAAGAGTGTTCCTACAATGAATAAAACTTTTTCAACATATGATCAAGGTTTCACACCTATCGTCAGATCAAAAAAAATCCTATGATCTACATTAAAAGGTATCTTTGGTCCCACTGACAACTATTTCCTTATCCATATGTCCAATTGGATGGCTATCGTGATCCTGTGATGAATAAAGGCCATTCATAAATCATTTAAGGCATTACATCGGCTGTTGATCTTTCTTGGATCTAACCAGACCTTACGTTGCTTACTAACTAGGCCCGCTTGACATTAACTACAGAAATAACTTTAACCAAGTGGCTTAACAGATAATTTCAAACTATGTGGTCCCACTGACAACCATGGATAGGTGGCATTCAGGCGTGATCCCATGAAGATAAAAGACCTGCATCTTGAGGATTAAGGGATTCTGCCAACTGTTAAATCAGGAAAGATATGATGATCATGATATAAACAGTTAAGGCATTTTCATTGTCATCTCTTTGTTGTTTGATTCAAAGGATCAAACATGTAGGATATAAAAGAGAAAACTTTAATAAAAAGTGACATGAACACGAAGGGGACATTTGATTTTACTAACATTTTTTAAACTTTAGTCGACAACTTAAAAAGAACATGCATAAATCCATACTTAAGTGACTGAAATGGTAATGAGGAATTAGAACAAGTGATAAGGATCTAGGGCTTTAGCATGACCAAACCTAGGGTTATAAAAATGCATAGATTTTTGTAGGATTTTTCACACCAGGGGCCAAAAATTTTAACAGTCCTAACAATTATCTTGCAAATTTCTCTAAGTAATGGTTTTTGCTCCAAGATCAGGTCCTGTAGCTACTTAACCACTGTGTTTCATGTTCAGACTTACAACTACTTTCACCTCTCCTTTCTTGCATCACAAATGGTTATAAGAACAAATAAAAACACATCCACGAGATAAGCAACACACATTCATTTATCACATACTAAATTATCCATTAAAACATAATTATAAAGTACTGCATTATAGGCATATTTCATAAAAGGTTTATAAGGTCTAATTCATCAAATTCGGAGCTTATAAGGCTGCAAGAAAACCTCCCCAACCAAGTCAAAGTTAAAGACTAAAAACATAGAAATAGAGACATAATAGGAGTAAAAATTAAGGAAATAGACACATCACTATATAAGATATGAGAAAAAATTTATTCTCATCAAACCTCATTGGAAAAACCCATAGAAAGTTGTGGTGATGCTCCCTTTCCTTTCATGGTGAACTGCACATGCCCATCGACAAAACTTTTGTCAATGACCTCGAAGAATGGTCATTTTGGCAAGACCCAAAGATGTCTTGCTAAAACACATCATTGATCACTAATATTAGTTTGCATAGCAACAAGACTTACCTTGATGGCCACCCATTGGCATAACCTACAACATTAGAATGCATAATTTCCTTCCTTTTGATAGCCAATGAACCTCATCGTTAGTAAGACTTCTGCAGTGACCACCATCGGGGAGACATATACCATTGGAATACATAATTTGATTACATATAACACTCATATCTATAGTCATGGATCTCATTGGTGGAACAAGGAATATGGTTCACTAAAATATTCTCTTTTAGCCTTATGATCAGTTTGATTGGAATTTTGGGAAGACAATGGGAATCCTTCCTTGAAATATATACTTAGACTCTTGTAGAATCCCCACAAGCCTTCATCGATGAAAAAATAAGAATGTTCCATTTATATCTCAAATGTGTTTTTCATGGTTTGAGCTCTCTAAGCCTTGTTCAACTACATCAAAGTCATAGGAAACATAACCCATGGGGTTAATGATGAAATAATGTAAACAAGTACCTCCATGGTCAAGTTTATATGTATCTTGAACCCATTTTAATTAATTGTTGGAGATTTTCCAGCAAGCTAGTGTTGACTGTATGTTTGTCATTGATGACAACATATGGTAAGCAGCATCCATGGAAGCCTAATGGAGTGAGCCTTGAGAATATGGTTCCTAGATATGTTATCAACATGATATCATAGACGTAGAGGTTGATTCTGAGTGAAGACAATAATACAATTGTTTGTATCAGTAGTGTTCCTGACAAGTCCCAGGAAGAGTTTTGTATGTGATTTTTAGTATGGTTGTAATGGAGCCTTATGCATTTATATTTATGTTGTAGACATGTTAGTGAATATATTTTCATGGATACAGAGTCAATTGTATAGTACAAGTTGAGTTATGATGTTTCTAGTTGCTAGTTACAATTTCCTAAGTTTATCTGATGGAGCCGACATTGCTTATATTGTTGTAATAGTTGCACCTATCATTTGGATATGCATGTTTGGATTAGTGTTTGGAGAAGAGTTAAGCATGTTTGGTCAAGAGAGCATAATGTATTTCAGCATGAGAAGAAAGTATCAGTTAATTTAGTAGATCTGATAGTGTGAAGCGACATGTCTACTCATATGGAGTTGTGCGGTCCTAATTTGTGTTGTGTGCTTAGTATAGCTGTAGGAGATATTTTTGGAGAGTTATATTGTTTCTCTAATACAATTTCAAGGAAGTTCTAATAGGATGACTTGATTATATCATTTGGAGAAAGATACTTATAGCCAATCAATTGTGATTGCTAATTATAGCAGACAGTTGAAAGACAAGAGCAGAGTAGAAGGTGTGAAGTATTGAGCCATCAATAGAAGGTCTATGTAACTAACAAGGAAGTGTATGCTATTTATTGGAACTGATCCAGATAGCATGTCTAACTCACAATTCACCAAGATCTAGATATAATGTGTATCTATTAAGTAGAAGGTTGCAGCCTTCACCCCTTTAAGTAGTGTGCTCCCGCACAATGTGTCCTCACCTCTAACAGGGTCTGACCTTTGACCAGGTTGCTATACTTAATGCATTATAAAGATTGACTCCTAATAGGGTTGTAAGATCTTTTAATAGGGATCATTATACTCTAGAGCAGTTTATAGTGGGTGCTAATTCCCACCAGAGTTTTTACCTATTTGGGTTTCCCTGTAACCAAAATTGTGGTGTTGTGTTAAGAATTCTTATATTGTGTTTATGCTTAATGTTCTTCTATACTTAATTTGATAAATAATTGAATCTTGTAGATAAATGATTCACCCACCCTCTCAGTTATCTCTTGGGACTATTCCTAACAATTGGTATCAGAGCCAAGTACCTCAGAGAGAAAGTTTAAAAGCTTGAGGTTGATCAGATGGCATTCTTCAAAAAAGAAAGTCCTAAGTTTGATGGAGAGAACTATCTAGATTGGAAGAACAAAATGATGACATATTTGCAGTGCATTTCTTTTGAGATTTTGGAAGTAGCTACCAAAAAAGTTAAGATTCCTTCTTTGTCAGATCTTGCAAAGGAAGATGCAACTCTTAAGTAGAAGGAGATGTTCACTCAAAATGCTATTGCCAAAGAAGCCCTTATCAGCACCTTGGCTGATAGTGAGTTTTCAGAGATCAAGAAAGTAGATAAAGCCTACAAGATATGGAAGTATCTAGAAGGCATGTTTGAAGCAGATGTCCAAGCCAAGAATGCGCATAGAAAGACATGGAAGAAAAAGTATAATACATTGGAGATGCTACCTGAAGAGAACATCAGAGCATACAATCAAAGAATTAATGAAGCAGTTGCAGGAATTAGAAACAATGGTGGAGAAATTTCAGAAGAAGACATATTGGATAAGTTGATGACTACATTGACACCAGAATATGAGAGCAAGATAAATGTCCTAGATGAGACTATGCAATTTTCAAAAGAGTTCAAAAGAGAGACCTTAATAAGCAATATTTCATCATTTGAGATTTCAAGTCTGAAGATAGAGCCTAAAAGTGAAATAGCCTTCAAAGCTTCAGTCCATGGTAAGAAATCCTTGAACACTTCTGGTAATTTTGATGATGATGATGATGATGATGAAGAGAAAGAACTAGATGATTTTATTGCTATGCTTGCTAAGAAAGAAAGAAAAGGAAAAGGAAAATATAAGTTCTGTTAGCATTCAAATGCTTTTCATGTAACAAGATTGGTCATTTTTCATCTAAGTTTCCTACAAGAGTCAAGAACTTCAAAACCAATTACAAGCCTAAGTATACAAAAGAATGTTACTATGTTGGAGATCGAGTATTAGATGAAGATTTAGCAGAAGATGAAATTGGATTCATTGTTATTGAAGATATGGAGAAGATGTTTGATGAGATGGATCTTGAAGATGAAAAGAAAGCACAAGAGCT
Source organism: Chamaecyparis obtusa (assembly GCA_027943335.1). Taxonomy (NCBI): domain Eukaryota; kingdom Viridiplantae; phylum Streptophyta; class Pinopsida; order Cupressales; family Cupressaceae; genus Chamaecyparis; species Chamaecyparis obtusa. The sequence goes on from BSBK01000411.1 coordinate 543,099, forward strand.
TGCATTAATTTCACAAGAAGAGATCAAAACAGACTACATCATTGACACCAGTTGTTCACATCACATGACAAGAGACAAAGATAGATTTGTACATCTAGATAAGTACAAAGGTGGAATGGTTAGATTTGGAGACAACACTCTTAAACCTATCATAGGTAGATCAGATATCACCTTGGATGGAAAGAATAACACTGATGATGTTCTATATGTTGATGGTTTGCAGCATAACCTACTAAGTGTTGGACAGTTTCTTAATAAAGGATATCAGTTGGAATTCAAAAACAATAAGTGCATCATTAATAAAAAAGGAGAAATGATTGCATCAGGTTCAAAGAAAAAAGGTAATGTTTTTCATCTTAATTCATAAGCAAGTCATTTTTTTGCTAAAGTAGATGACAGTTGGTTATGGCAAAAAAGACTGTGTCACATCAATTTTGACAACTTAATAAAGATCAGCAATGTAAAGGTAGTAAGAGACCTTCCTAGAATTGCAAACTAGTTGATACAATATGTAGGGAATGTGTGATGGGAAAGCATGTAAGGAATTCATTCAAAAGAAAGCATAATTCAATAGAGAACAAATTGGATCTAGTGCATACAGACCTATGTGGACCAACTCAAACAAGATCATACCATGGTGAAAGGTACTTTATTTTGTTTTTTGATGATTATTCTAGAATGATGTGGGTTGCATTCTTAAAAGACAAATCAGAAGCATTTGAGAAGTTCAAAATATTCAAAGCTACAGTTGAAAATGAGTCTCGATTAAAGATAAAATGTCTGAGATCAGATAGAGGAGGTTAATTCACCTCTGATAGATTTTATGAGCATTGTGAAGAACATGGGATAAAGAGAAAGCTAACTGAACCTAGAACCCCTCAGTAGAATGGAATTTCAAAAAGAAGGAATAGGATCATACTTGACCTAGCATGCACCATCATGATTGAAGGAAAGGTCACACACACCTATTGGAGAGATGCGGTCGATACTGCAGTCTATACAATCAATAGAATTAAATTAAGGCCAAGCACAGATAAGAGACCTTATGAGCTATGACTTGGGAATGTACCTATAGTAAAATACTTTAGAATCTTTGGAAGCAAGTGCTACATCAAGAGAGATGAAGCTATTGGTAATTTTGATGCAAGAAGTGGTGAAGGTATTTTTCTTGGTTACTCTACTAAAAGAAAAGCTTATAGATATTTTAACTTAAGATTGAAGAAGATTATTGAAACTGCACATGTAAAGATTGATGAGAAGTTTATGATTCAAGAGAGATATCATGATTATGCACCTATGATTGAAGAAGAACCTAGTCCTATGAATAGAGAAATAGGTGTTGATGAAATGTTTGATAGCATTGATGTATTATTCAATGACCCTGAAACAAGTAAAGAAGAATCACAAAAGATAGATGAGAGAGTCACACCGAATGTTACTAAAGTCACATCTAGATACCATTCAAATGAAGACATCATTGGAGATTAGAACAAAAAATTCATGACAAGATCAAAAGCAAAAATTTCTACAGCTGATGAAGTGATATGTTTACTTCCACAAATTGAACCCTTAAGTGTTGAAGATGCATGTAATGATTCAGATTGGCATGAAGCAATGAAAGAATAACTAGATTAGATAATTAAGAATGATACATGGGAATTCATCCCTAGACCTAGTGACAAGAATGTGATTGGAACCAAGTGGATATTCAGAAACAAGATGAATGAAGATGGTACAGTAGTAAGGAACAAAGAAAGACTAGTATGTAAAGGATATGTGCAAAGAGAAGGAATTGATTATTCTGATACATTTTTCTATGTAAGAAGATTGGAAGCTATAAAGTTATTTATAGCCTATGCAACATTCAAAGACTTTAAAGTATGTCAGATGGATGTCAAGTCAGCATTCCTAAATGGAGAGTTGAAGGAAGAAGTATACATAGAGTAGCTTGAAGGATTTACTTTATCAGATAGACTTGATATGGTATGTAGACTAGATAAAGCCCTATATGGACTTAAGAAAGACCCTATAGCGTGGTATGAAAGATTAGATGGTTACTTAACAAAGATTGGATTCAAGAAAGGAGAAGCAGGTTGTAACTTATTCATAAGAGAGACACCTAATGGATTATTGTTAGTTGTTATATTTGTTGATGACATTATTTTTGGTGGCAATGATAAGCTTAGTGTAGAATTTGCTAAAGAGATGCAGAGTGAATATGAAATGAGCATGATTGGACCTATCAAGTACTTTTTGGGACTGAATGTGTAGCAGATAGACAAATGTATTTTCATTAATCAGTCTAAGTATGTGAAAGAGATATTGAAGAAGTTCAAGATGGATGATTGCAAGCCAGTAAGTACCCCTATGATGACAGGATGCAAGCTTTCAAAAGAAGATGATTCTACAGTAGTAGACATAACCTTGTATAAGTCTATGATTGGTAAACTCATATATCTTACTCAATCTAAATGTGATATTTCTAATGCAGTTGGTATAGTTGGAAGTGTGTATGTGAATTTTGTACCTAGCTATAGACACAACACTTTAGCAAAACATTAGAGGTTAGCAAAAACCAAAATCTGCAAGTAATTGAAACTATGCTAACCAAGCGATTTACTGCCTTATAGTAGGTGCAAGTATGATGTTCTCATATTGGAATCACGATCAGTGACAATGCAACACCTAAATGAAGGATTTGAATGCAAAAGATGGATATGAAATGAATGCAGATTATTCTATATTTTTGTATTTTCTATGCAATAATATGAAAACTATATGAAATTAATCTAGAATGAATGAAATTTGAGATTGAGTGTAGATTTAATCTAAGAATGCTATGAATGAATATGAAAAGTATGATATGAAACTATGCAAAAGCTATCATCAACTATCAAAGATCTCACAAATCACCTATCGCAAGTTTTTAATCCTTCAATCACCAATTCGCCAGAGTAATTGTGCAAATTTGAATGTTGATAATTATGAAGAGTTGAGCCTTGGTTTTATAGAAATCCAGGGCTTTGAGGATACAGGAAAAAAGCCATAAATCACTCTTGATAAACTCAGGTTGATTTTTGACTTATCAGGAAATTAGAGATAATTAACTTACAAAAATCATGCAAAAGCAGTGTTTAACTCAAAATAGAGGTTTAGATAAAATTTCAACTCATCATCAGATGTTGAGTTTCAATTTTAAAATTGATTGTTAATTTCTAGTTGCCTGCTTTTCTGATTATGCATGATTTAATTATAAATTTGTAGACACCTAAAAATCCTTAGAAAATAAAAGTATTTTTATTTTCTGAAAAACCCCTGATGACATCATCATTTGTTAATTAATTATTTATTTTATTTATTTATTTATTTTTATGCCATTAAATCCCTTTATCTTAATTAAAAATATTTAATTAAGACATCCCTCCCAAAAATGTTTAAATCTTATTTAAACACATTTTCCCTATTTATTAATTATTTAATTAATAAATTGACCAAAAAAACCAAAAAATAAATTATTTATTTATTTTTTCCCAAAACCTTAGAAATATCCTAAAGATCCTAAACCTCTTCTAGAATCTTCTAATCCCTCTTTAATTTCAATTAAAGGCTGATTCCATCATTTCCTAACCCTAATCCCAACTCAAAAATATTTAATTAAGATTAAATATTGAATCCTCATGTTTATTAAATATATTTTAATAAATATCCTCAAAACCTAAAACCTTTTGAAATAAATAAACCTTTATCTATTTCCTAAATTCCTAGAAAGTCCTAGACTCTTCTAGAAAGTCTTCATCCTCATCCAAAAGCCTAGACTCTTCTAGAAGAAGTCAATCTTTATCCTTGACCCCAAACTCAACCCCTAACCTTACCCCAAACCTTGACTCAACCTCCTAACCCAACCCTTTCCAAAATCCTATAAATACTCTTCATTTCTAAGAGCAAAGCACCAATTCACTTTCAATTAATAGCATTGTTATCATGTTAAATTAGCTCTAGATCATTTAGCTAAATCACTAAATTGTTAGTTTAATTCATTTTAAAGTTTTCTTAAATCACATCTTAGCATAGAACTAATGGATTAATTTAGTTTAATTCTTCTTATGCATCATTTTCACACCTATTTTGGGCTTAAAATATACTTAATCATACTAGTTGCATCAATCTGAGTTCTTGAAGCCTTAGGGGCAATTTTGGGTGTTCTACCCAATCTTGTGCCATTTATGGGGTTCTCGTGAGTCTCAATCCCTCCAAATCAGCATTACGAACATGCTCCAGGTGCTTTGAGAACATACCCACATTCTTTTATATGATAAAATCAAACAGTGCATGGGCGCATCTGTTTAAGCTCAATCTGAATGACTTTGTGAATTACTCTCTTTTTGTTAGGTATATGTTGTTTAGGCTAACGTTTGACATGTCTATGCCTTTCAAAATAGATTAGGTTTACATCGATCACATTTTGGCACGCCTGGTGGGACCCCTGTCCTGATCATCTACTCCGAAATCAACTTCTCTTGGCCATTTTTCTCATTTTTTTCTCAAAAATTTGGGTTGTAACATTTCATTCTCAGTCCAATTTGTGCATTTGTTGTCCACAACTGTGCATTTGTACAAAAATTTGTAAAATTGCACATTTATCACTTAAATTACGCATATGTTCAGTTTTGTTGCGCATATGTGAAACAGAGCTGTGCATATGTTTTTTGTAAAAAACTTGCATTCTAAGAGCATTTTAGCAGAATAGATAGAGTTGCGCATACATTCTCTGTTCTTGCGCATTTGTGCAAAAGTTGTAACCTGCGCATTTGTTCTTTGTAACTGAGCATTTTTTCCAGAGACAGGTAATCTGATGTTTTTAAGGTTTTTTAAACTTTAAATTTTCTTACAGGTTCTAAACATCTATTTTTCTTGTAGGTACATCTTGGGAAACATTAAAATCACTAAGAACAAGAATTTGAGGCCTTAAGGCTCATCAATTTGATTGATCAAATAGGAATTTCAAAACATTGTTTAACCATTCATTTTGGCTAAAAAGAACCTCAAGATTCCAAATCTAAAGGTTTTTGAATCATTCATGCAAAATAGGAACACATCTATCTTTTTGGTGCATAAAAAGGACTAAGGGTTTTGCATATCATTTTCAATCATTTCCTAAACAGTCCTAAATAAGCTAAATTCTTCCTAAATTGGTCCTAAAAGCAATCAACATCATTCCTAAAAGTCTTTCAGTTTGCTAAAAAGAACTTCAATCATGCAAATCTAGGACTTTAGAAATGTCATTTTTTTTTTACAAACATCTTGAGTGCTTTTCAAATTCATACTTCAAAGTTACTCTAGAAGCTTATCCTTTGGAAGCAGAAGTCAAAACAAATCTTGAGTGCAAATAAGGGAATGAATCTAAGTCCTAAAGAGTCATTGTCATTTTGAAAATCAAACATACTCTTGAATGCACTAAAAGAAACAAGCATTTCTATTCCCTCCTTTTCAGTTCAAGAAAATGCAAAATCAAATCTTGAATGACTTAAGGATCATAACAAAGCTTTTTTTCAAAATTCCTAAAGTAATACGCCAATCTCAATCTTGAATGCTCAGGAAAAGAACTTGCAATCGCTCAAAATGCTTACTTTTTGGAGAAAGAACAACTCAAAATCTAAACACTTGTGTCTTCAGAAGTTTTCAATCAAATCACACTTAATTCAATTTGGAAAAAGAACTCTTCATGGTGTGCATCTAGGAGCTTTAAATTTTTGTAAATCCTTGTTAAAGTAAACAACGTAAAACACTTGAACTCAGACAAGTTCACTTGTTTTACTTTTAGTGAGGCCTGTCCAAGGGAGAAAAGTGCTTCCTCCTCGGAGAATGACCTCAAACCGGTATCTTCCCTAATTGGTATATAAATAAAGCGCTGAGTAAACTCTCACTTATATCTCCTCAAGCTCAGGTGAGGCATGTTGATGGTAGCCCAGGGTAGGTGAATAGTCCCTACTATTTCAGCATGGTCAACTAGGCTCTTAAGTGAGTCACATGCATACAAACTGATTGGGGGGACTCCACGAAACAATTACAAACTTGATAAAATAGAGGCTACCCTATCCACATTTGAAGGTATCAGAATCCTTGTGCAAGGACCGATCCAAGGGGTTTACTGGATCACCTCAAGATTACTCACCATTTGTATCCCCTTTCAAGGGGTACCAAGTTGTGGGCAAGGATTTTGATACTCACCTTCCTTAGGTAGATCTGCTTGAAGTGCTTGACAGTTAAAAACTCTGTGAAAACACTTGGTGGAACATACACTTTTCAAAAGCTTTTTCAGATTCAAAGTCAGTTATCTTGTTTGTATCCCACAAGGTTTCTTTGTCCCTTGTGGAGATTTCTTTTTCAAAAATCTTTGTTGAAATCTATCCTTTGCCCTTGAAGAACATCAAAACTAATCTACAAACCTGGTTTGAGATACTCAAAATAAACTTGCAGAAGAAATCCTTGGAATCAGACACCCACAACTTTTTTATCAGAATTTCCCCAAGGTATGCCCAATTTGATCAAACATCCAAAAGCTAAATTTCCAAAATCTCAAGCCCATTAGGAGAAAAGAGTTGCAAAGGAAAATCTTAAAAGCCATCAATCCTTTGACCAAGCAACCCAAGAAGAAGAAAGGTATCAAGAAAAGCTTAATAATATTGGCTATAATGCAAGAGTCAAATGGTTTTCTTACCGATTTTGAGTAAACCATCACTACGTCAATCTTGAAAGAGAAGACTAGCTGGATCCATCGCATGTCCCATTCTACCTTCAGATCTCAAAACCTATCTCGACAGTCCTTCATCCTAGTTTCATCCTAAGTTTCATCCTTGCATCATCACCAAATCTTTAGTTACATTCTAGAGTTCTTCTTAGGTGCATTCATCATCATCTTCCTAGCAGCATCATAGATTATCCATCCCACTTGCATCTACATCATCCTCTTAGAAATAACATCATTCCATCATCCTTCACCATCCTTCATCAGCAATCCACAAATTAGAATCCCAAATCCTTGATCCAAATCTGGCATCCATCATCCTCCATATCAGAGCCCACCATCTTTTTGCACCAAATCCAGAGACCCAAATCCAAAAAGCACTTAGTGTTCAAAACCTTTGAGTTGTTTCCATCCCCTATCCTAAATCAGGAATCATCCCCTTTTTGATAGAGCATTGTCTAAAGGAAATCCAACTTTTCATTGCACAACCTCATCATCTCGAGCAAGAGATTGGCTTGCATTGATAAGAATCCAGTTGACTGAAGATCATTAGTCTATCCTAGGTTGACCAAATCATATCACTGATCCTCCATCAGGAAAACAATAGCTCATTTTTGACACTTAGTAATCTTCCACTAGCATCCCACCAATCTTCCATCAAATCTTGATCCAAATCAGACCATCCTCCACCAATCCTTTGTCATCCTCAATCCCAATCAGAGTATTCCACCAATCCTTCACCATCACCGCCATCTTATACTTGATCCAAATCCTTGCATTCATTCTAGATATCCACCATCCTTAGAGATCATTTAGACATATTCACCATCCTTAGAGGTTCCTTAAGCTTGCATCCATCATTCTTTAAAGTCTTTAGAAACATCTTGCATCCATCTAGCATCTGCATCTCCATTCCTATCGAGACAAGATCTGGATCTAGAAAATGAAGGGACATGGACCCTTATCCAACTACTAGCTTATCTGATCCCAACACTTCTACTAGTGTGATGGTAGCCTATGATCCCCAGATCCAGCAAACTAGCAATGCATGGGACGATCCCAATATCCCCTCAGCTCCTCTTGCTATAGAAACATTTGTGAATCATCCAGGGAATCCACCAGTAGTCAATACACTCATGGCTCAAAATCAGTAGAAAATGTTCACTAACTTTGCACAAAGGCATACTCCCATTCCACCATATCTCCATCCTCATATTCCCATAAGCACTATCCAAATCCCAGCACAAGCATACTCTCCATTCATCCAAGCATTCCCTGATCCAACCTTGAAAAAATATCAAGAAACCTCCACCATTCCCCTTCTTTTGCAAGGAAGCTTCGCCAGTCTCGTAACACAAGCTGTAACACCATGTGCTTCATTTCCTATCACAAGTACACCATCATCCTCCATGGCCTCCCAAGCTTTTGCTCAAATCTAACGCTTGTCGCAAAATCAACTCCCACCTCTTACACAAGTCTCACAAATAGTTCCACCACCTTCCATGAGCCAAGAAACACCTTTCTTTCTAGGAGGGATGCAATCATCCTTCCCTTTCACTTCACAAGCTTCTGCACCCACACCTTTCATGCTAGGAGGGATGCAATCATCTTTTCCTTTCTCTCCACAAGCTTCAACATCTATACCATCATCTGCTCCGGGGGCAACGCAATTGCTCCCCTTTCATACTCAACAAACCTCCACATCAGCATCACCCTTTTCATGGGGAATACAAGCATCTTCATTCACCCCCTAGCAAGCATCTAGCTAGGCACAAGCCCAGCAAAATGCCTTCACCATAGGAATGCCTTCCATGGGTTTTTCAAATCCACCATTCATGTCCCAAACTCCCATCACATCTACCTTCCTGACATCCACTGCAACACAATTCCCACCACACACTAGTTCTCGTTGGGGCCTCACTAAAGAAGACATGAAAGGCCTTGGCATACCAACTCACTCTCCTACATCCATGTTTGCAAACCAACAAGCCACCTTATCACAAGAAGCATAATAGAAAACATTACAACCTCCGCTAGCTTCATCCTTCGCAAGCTATCCATTCACAACACCTAGTGCTTTTCAACAAGTTCCTCCACCTCAGTAGCAAAGTTCATCTCATTTCACAAGTTATCTTGCCCAGCCACCCTTTTCTCCAAGCTTCCCTACATCAGTTCCACCCTTAAGCAATGCGGGAATGCACCCAACCTATATCAACCAACTGCAAATCCAAGTTCAACAACGGCCATCCTACCAGCAAGCTGCATCATTCCACCAGCCTCCCCCACAGCAACCATACTTCCAGTAATGACAACAAGTCCCTGTCATCCCACAACACTAGCAAGTGGTCCCATATCCTCCACCACAATATACCCCCGTACCGCATCAACAGTATCCTCCCCAGAAAACATCACTCCAAAATCCACTCCAATCCGCCTATCCCGCTGGGCCATCTCCACATCCCACTCCACAATACCCACCTCAAAATCACCTGTATTCACCAACACCACTAGATCCTTCTCAAATGGTAGTACCCACTCCAACACCAATCAATGCTGAGTGGGAAGCAATAAAGAATGCTCTTAAGGAGCTTAAAACTAGTACTAAGAATAAAACCTTCAAGTTCAAAGAGGTGTGTCCTTACCCATTTGACCGATCTATCACAGCTGCTCCTTTTCCTAAAAACTTTGAGACACCCAAATTTGACAAATACCGAGGAAAAGGAGACCCAGTCAATCACATCAAAGAGTTCTACGTGGCCTTCCAAGAAGTGTCTTACAATGACAATTATCTTTTACACCTATTCCCTAAAAGCTTGGGAGGAACTGCTGTTGAGTGGTTTTACAAAATACTGTGTGGGACCATTACAACCTTTGCTGAACTCTCTAAGAATTTTATTGCCCAATATGCCCACAATTTTGAGAATGAGTTGACCTTATTGGACCTTTACAACTCCAAACAAAAAGAAGGAGAAAGCCTAGCCGAATACCTGTAGAGATGGTAGAACCTTACCACTAGGTTATCATACCAACCACCTGAGAAGCATTTGACCAAAATCTTCATTGATAATTTGCATCCTAAACTATCCCACTTCATGGGGATGAATTTTCTCCAAACATATTAGGATATCAAGAGAAAGGGGATAGGTATTGAAAAGGCCCTCCTAGATGAAGGCACAATCTGACATTTCAAAAATGATTCCCAAAACCAACCCAGCAATGATAAATCCCATTATTGGAATCATCACAAAAAATTTGTTACTGATGGAGCCACTGATACCAAACATGTTCAAATTATTGTGGCTAACCCTGACTCAACCTCCTAACCCAACCCTTTCCAAAATCCTATAAATACTCTTCATTTCTAAGAGCAAAGCACCAATTCACTTTCAATTAATAGCATTGTTATCATGTTAAATTAGCTCTAGATCATTTAGCTAAATCACTAAATTGTTAGTTTAATTCATTTTAAAGCTTTCTTAAATCACATCTTAGCATAGGACTAATGGATTAACTTAGTTTAATTCCTATTTATGCATCATTTTCACACCTATTTTGGGCTTAAAATATACTTAATCATACTAGTTGCATCAATCTGAGTTCTTGAAGCCTTAGGGGCAATTTTGGGTGTTCTACCTAATATTGTGCCATTTATGGGGTTCTCATGAGTCTCAATCCCTCCAAATCAGCATTAGGAACATGCTCCAAGTGCTTTGAGAGGATACCCACATTCCTTTATATGAGAAAATCAAACAGTGCATGGGCGCAACTGTTTTAGCTCAATCTGAATGACTTTGTGAATTACTATTTTCTTTTCTTAGGTATATTTTGTTTAGGCTAATGTTTGACATGTCTACACCTTTCAAAATAGATTAGGTTTGCATCGATCACATTTTGGCATGCCCTACACCAACTCCTACATACCAACAACAACAAGCGCCCATCTATCGGCAATCTCCCCAAGTCTGTCAACAACCCACGCAATAATTTCATCCTCAAAACAATCAACAGAATTATCAGCAGCAAGCACATCAAGCCTATCAAGGTAATCCAAACAATCAGGTCAATGCCATCAATACTACTCCCAATCAGAACAAGCCTAGAGTTTAGAACTATCCAAAGAAGAATTTCACACCTCTTGGTGAACCTTTGGATGTCATCTTTCATTGAATGGCCAAAGCCAACCTGATTACATACCCACCAATCCCACAGGTTGATGATAACACTCCTAAGCCCAATTGGTACAAAGATCACGAGTATTGTGATTATCATCATGTCAAAGGACACACTACCCTGAAGTGTATGAAGCTTAACAATTACATCCAAGATCTCATTGATCAAAAGGAGATCTAGGTAGACACACCTGCTCAAACCTCACCTAATGTCAATTTGCAAATTTATCAGAATGTGTTCCCACAACACAACATTGGGAAGAACCAAGCTAATACCAATCATTCCCAGAACCAAGGCAAAGGCAAACAAGAAGATCACACTACTGCCTATATCAATTACGATAAATTTATTGGATGTATACCCAAGTTGAGCCCATAGTCAATACCATCCATATCAGAGGAGTAGATAGTCAATGTGTTGTTACCACCCACAGAGGTTGGATAACTGTCGCTGGTGCCCATCCAAGACCAGTGCATAATGCACACAATGCATAGTATAACCTCATAGAACATCTTGGGAACACACCAGCCTAAATCTCCATCTTGGACCTTCTCCGTACTTCACCTCTCCATTAGGAGATCCTTGACTGAGCCCTCAAAGAAGGACATGTCCCCATAGACATTAACACCATCCAGTTCAAGAACCTTGTGGGACATCTTTCTGCATCATGTGCTTTATCCTTCAAACCATCCAATGTACTAGATGTTGCACCTGACCACACTCTCCCTCTCCACATCACTATCATGGTTAGAGACTTTTCCATCAAACGGGTCTTAATAGATAATGGCTCGGCCCTAAACTTGTGTACTCTAAAATTCATTCAGTAGATTGGATTCACAGAGGCCGATATATCACATGAATTAATCACTACCAAGGCCTTTGACAACTTGGAGCGTACCTTTGAAGCTAATATTACTTTTCCTATTTAGCTAGGCCCAGCAACACAAGATACCATTTTCCATGTTGTTGATCTTGACCTACCATTCAACATACTCCTAGGCTGACCATGGATTCATTCCATCAAGGTTGTACCATCTACTTACCATCAATGCATCAAATTTCTGCATCAAGGTGCTGAGGTTACCATCCATGCCGATCCCCAACCCTTCACATACTATCATGCGATGGAAGCATCATTCCCTCATTCCACTCACTATCTTGGAACTGACATTGGTAGTTCTGTTGCCAGCTCATCCTGATCCCACTACGATCCAGAGACTATCCTCACTTCCACCCTCTCTTCCATCAAGCTCAATAACCAGGGTTGTGGTGAATACATCCTACATGATGCATTTGTTGTAGGGGCCCTCCCACTTGACCCACATACCCAAGGGCGCCCGAGTCATCAAAGAAAACCTGTTGAAGCACTTCATGAAATCAAGAGAATGGGACCTATGACTTTTGAATCCCATGGCAACATAAATAGTCAAGAGATGGATCCTAACATCAATAGGTGGTTGTACAAAGATCCCCCACCACTTGACACTCAACTTCTTGGCTATTTCAAAGATAAATATCCGCAACAACACAAGTATACCACTGAACAATGGAACTATCAAGGTGGTGGTCTAGGACCACAAGAAGGCAGAAGCAAAGACCCAATCACAGCATTAAAGAATCCTCAACATCAGGGCCTTGGCTTTAATACCCCTCACCTGCATATACAAGAGCCCAATACCACAACTGGGGGCACCAACATGACTAGCACTCCCCTCTTGAATAGCCAAGATGACCTCATAGAGCTCAAAGACATCCCTGAAGAGAAAGAAATCAGATCCTATGACGATATCTTTGATGATGAAACCCTCCTAGGGACTTCTATCCTCCAACAACTTTCCATCAATCTCATATAACTTCCCCTCACTCACCCTAAACTCATAGACTGGGACCAACCAAGCCTCACACACATCGATGAGTTCCAAAGCACAGAAGCACTCCTAGAATTCATGGGGGCATCAAGCCAGGCAATAGATCAAAATTTAGAGTCAACTCACATCTATAAGCTTGACCCAGAAGGACATTTTGGGGAGGAGGCAAGCTTTAGCTACAAAAGAGGAATAGAAAGAGTAAAACATGAATCTTTATGTGAAAACCCTTCTGGGGCACATTTCGATTCCAAAATAGTAAAAATAAAGAGCGTATCTTCTAGTGAAAACTTGGCAATTCAAGCGCTAGAAGATGAAAAATTGCCTCTTCCTCCCATCCAAGATTACAAACCTGAGCAGTCACCAATCATCATAGAGTAAACAAATCCAATCAACTTGGGTACAAAGGAGTGTCCCAGAATCACCTACATTGTAGCATCTTTAATAGAGGATGAAGAACTGGCTTTTACTGCACTACTTCAAGAAGCTACTAGGAACTTTGCATGGTCATACGCACACATGCCTGGGCTTGATCCTAAACTTTTTGTTCATCATCTAGCTGTGGACCTAATGTTAAGCCAATAAAGTAGAAGCTACGCAAAATGCATCCCAAAGTAGCTCTATTAGTAAAATCAGAACTAGAAAAGCTCTTGGATGCAAAGATTATCAAAGCTATATATTACTCAGATTGGATCTCCAACATGGTACCTATCACAAAGCCTTCTGGTGACATCAGAATTTGTACAGATTTTAGGGACCTAAACAAGGCATGTCCTAAAGATGATTTCTTGCTACCTAATATAGACATGATTTTAGATCTTACAGTGGGCCATGAAATGTTGTCACTAATGGATGGCTTCTCTAGATACAATCAGATTCATATAGCAGAAGAAGATCAACACAAAACAACATTCACCACTCCATGGGGTACTTTTTTCTATAACATGATGCCATTTGGTCTAAAGAATGCAGGAGCCACATATCAAAGAGCGATGACAGCAATCTTCCATGACATGATCCACAAGATTCTAGAAGACTATGTGGATGATATTCTTGCAAAATCAAAGACACACCATGAACACCTTGACATTCTTGAGAGTTTTTCTGATCACCTGTATCACTATGGGTTAAAACTCAATCCAAAGAAATGTGTCTTTGGTGTTACATCTGGAAAGCTCCTAGGATTTATAGTTTCACAATGAGGCATAGATATTGACCCCAAGAAGGTCAAAGAAATAATAGAAATGCCTCCACCAAGAACACTCAGACAGCTCAGAAGTCTACAAGGAAAGCTTCAATCAGTGCAACGGTTCATTTCTCAGCTGGCAGACAAGTGTTGACCTTTCACGCATCTCTTATGCAAAGACACAAGCCTCAAATGGGATCCCATATGTCAGAAAAGCTTTGATAAGCTCAAAGAGTATCTAGCCAACTCTCCAATCCTAGTACCACTAGTTCCAAGATGTCCTCTCATACTCTACATCTCGGTAGCCACTACAGCACTAGGGGCACTCTTAGCATAGCATGATGATGAAAATAGAGAGAGAGCCATCTACTACATTAGTCAAACTCTTGTCAGCTATGAGCTTAATTATTCACCCATGGAGAAAGTGTGTCTTGCAGTGGTCTTTCCCACTCAAAAGCTTAGACATTATATGCTTAGCCACACAATCAAGCTCATTTCAAAGGTGGATCCACTCAAGTATATGTTATCAAGGACAACCCTCATAGGTCGTATGGCTAAATGGGTCATGCTACTCAGTGAATTTGACATCCAGTACATAGATCAGAAAGCAATCAAAGGGCAGGTAATCATCGATCAGCTAGCAGAGGCACCACTAGTGGATGCCTATCCACTAATCATGGAGTTCCCTAATGAGCACTTATGTATGATTGAAGAACAACCCATGTGGAAACTATACTTTGATGGATCCTATACATCACATGGATTAGGGGCAGGAATCCTATTCGTCACACCTCAAGGTGACAATATCCCAAAATCATTCAAGCTAGGATTCCCATGTGTTAACAACATTACAAAATATCAGGCACTCATCTCAGGTCTCAAAATAGCCATCCAATGGAATATCATAGAACTGCAAGTGTTTGGAGATTCATAGCTAATTATCAAGCAAGGCCTAGATGAATTCCAGACAAAGGATGACAAGTTGCTACCCTATAAAGAACTTGTGGATAGACTGAAAGAGCTTTTTCTAAATCTACAATTCACATAGATCCCAAGGCTTTAGAACAAAGTAGCAGATGCAATGGCAACCATCAGATCCTTGTTAGAAATCCCACGTGATGTATCACAGTATGAATTCCTAGTAGAGTAGCTACACACACCAGCTTATGAGAATGTTGATGCAGAAATGGTGTGTGTCTTGGTTGGTCCTCAGTCCCTGTGGTACCACAACATCCATGCATATCTAAAAAATGGTATCATATCTCCCCATCTCACCAATAACCAATGCCAAAACCTTATTCGTAGAGCTTCCCACTACACCCTTCTAGCCAACACCCTTTATCGTCGAGGATATCACAATATTCTTTCTAGATGTTTAGACTCAAATGAGGCCATCCTGGCTTTACAAGAGGTCCATGCTATAATTTTTGGTGCCCACACGAGTGGCATGGTTCTAGCAAAGTAGTTGCTTTGAGTTGGGTATTATTGGCGAACCATGGAACATGATGCTTGTGAATTTGTCAGGAAATGTCTACCATGTCAGCAGCATGCCAATTTGATACATGCACCAGTACAAGACTTATAGCCCATCATGCCACCATGGCCTTTTTCATGTTGGGGCTTTGACCTCATTGACTTAATCACTCCACTTTCCTTAGATGGACACAAGTACATAATAACTACCATAGACTACTTCACCAAATGGGTTGAAGTGATTCCGCTCACCTTAACTACTGGCATCCAAATATCCAAGTTCATCCTTTACCACATCATCTGCTACTTCGGCATACCATCTACCATCTTCACAGACCATGGCACACCTTTTGAAAACTAGCATGTGGATGATCTATGTGCCAGACTCCACATCCATCATCATTTCTCTAGTCTGTATTTCCCTCAAGGAAATGGCCAAGCTGAGGCAACCAACAAAACTATCTTGAAAATCCTCAAGAAGGTTGTCAATGATTCTGGTCGTGACTGGCACCTCCAGATAAATCTTTCCCTCTGGGCCTATCGCACTCCCATGGGAACCACCCCATATTCCCTTGTGTATGGTGTCAAAGCCATTCTACCAATCGAGGTCAAGCTCCCATCATTGAGAGTCTCCATGAAAAACTACACCACTGATGAGGACTATCGTGTGGCACTTCTCACATAGCTCGACCTGTTAGATGAAAAGAGACAGCAAGCATATGATCACTTGGTTGCATACCAGAATTGACTCAAAAGGAGCTATAATAAGAAGGTCCATCCTAGACAGTTCCAGGTTGGTGACATGGTCCTAAAGGAAAATCAAAAGGTCCAAGCACACAGAGAAAAGAAAGGCAAGTTTGAGCCTACTTGGTTCGGCCCCTATGTTGTCACAACATGCTTTGGCTTTGGAGCCTATTAGCTATCTACACCAGAAGGTGAGCCTTTGAATGATCCAATCAACATCATCCATCTGAAGAGGTTCTA
This sequence comes from Chamaecyparis obtusa, assembly GCA_027943335.1. Lineage (NCBI taxonomy): Eukaryota > Viridiplantae > Streptophyta > Pinopsida > Cupressales > Cupressaceae > Chamaecyparis > Chamaecyparis obtusa. The sequence continues at coordinate 559,522 of BSBK01000411.1, forward strand.
TGCCTGAACCAGATCCTACATATTTAGAAAATCCTTAAAATTTGAAAAAAGAAAAAGCAAAGAAAATTAATCATCCAATGGTGAAAACTTGGCAATTCAAGCACCTTGGACAAGTATGTTGGTGAAAACCTAGAAAATAGGTGCCATACATAGTGGACCAAGTCATTATCTATCAAACTCCCATCCCCCCATCCCAACATCTCAGTCCTTTTTCTACCACCCCCATCCCCATCCACCATCCCCCCGCATTCCTCTTTTTTATAATCCTCAAGCAAATCTGCAATCCCGCCTACACATATCTTGTACCATATCCTGTATAGCGCAATCCTTCTTATACCATATCTTGTATAGCAAGATCTTCCTATCCCAAATCTTGAGCTTCTGTACATATCAGTTGTATAGTCTTTTCCTGTCTGTTGTACATATCATCCCTTTTGGTTGTACATAGTCCTTGTCAGTCTTGCAGTAGCATTTGATTAGAACTCTTGTCCTACCCAACCTCATACTTTAGCAACATCAATTGTCCACTATTCTTGATCACAGTTATTATTCTTTGACTTCATCATTCACCAGCGAACAACAACACTCATTCTCTCATGAATTAGTGGGTCCTTAAGGATGTATCCTTCCTCCTGTCAGACCTAATCTTCCACCAATCACACCAGGTTCGTGTCGATGCATCCTTCCACACATTCAGACCAATCTTCCCACCATCAGTCAATCAGTCAAATCAAATCTCTCTCCTTGGCAAAGGATGTCTTTTTGGAGTTTTCATTTTTGTCTTGGATTTTGTCCTTTGGATCTTGTTAATATTTTATGGCTTCTCGTTGTTCTCTACTCAAAGTTTCGATGATCCTTTATATCATGGTGTGCTATGAATGAGGACAATATGGGGCAAGGTATTTTGATCTTTTGATTTTGCCTGTGAGTCAGTCGGATGTGACCCTTGCACATTTCACATGTGATCTTCTGGGTTACATGGTGCACTTGGGAAATGTCATTTTCTTGTGGTTTGTCCAGCATCGTTTCTACCATGCCTCCTTCTCAGGATCATGTGTGATGCTGGGGCAACCCTGTGTGTCTTTTTCACATCAGTCCTATGCAACGTTGGCGACGAGGCCTTATGATCCCAGTATCCTTGGTAGGTCTCTAGCATTGCTATATTAAACTAGGTTGTGCTCTCCACATTTCCACCTAGAGCTCCCGAAATCCCCTGCATCCTGCATCATATAGATTCATCTTATTAAACTAGGTTGTGCTCTCCACATTTCCACCTAGAGCTCCCAAAATCCCCTGCATCCTGCATCATATAGATTCATCTAGTTGCATCCTGCATTTTGCGTTCCATCTCATCTTGCATTCCTCCATCTTTGCTCTTAGAAGTTTGGTTATTTATCCTCCCTTCTTCCTTAGTCCTTCCTTTTTTTGTTTCCTTTCGAGAAAATTCCACCAAGTTTCCTCTTTGCATTATTTTCTCGAGGGGGCACAACCCCTTATTCCTCTAAATTCTAGCTTGGGACATCTTATTTTCTTGTCTTTGACGCCATGCCACTTGTGGCATCACATCAAAGAGGGGCAAAATGTAGACACCTAAAAATCTTTAGAAAATAAAACTATTTTTATTTTTTGAAAAACCCCTGATGACATCGTCATTTGTTAATTAATTATTTATTTTATTTATTTATTTATTTTTATGCCATTAAATCCCTTTATCTTAATTAAAAATATTTAATTAAGACATCCCTCCCAAAAATGTTTAAATCTTATTTAAACACCTTTTCCCTATTTATTAATTATTTAATTAATAAATTGACCAAAAAAACTAAAAAATAAATTTTATTTTATTTTTCCCAAAACCTTAGAAATATCCTAAAGATCCTAAACCTCTTCTAGAATCTTCTAATCCCTCTTTAATTTCAATTAAAGGCTGATTCCATCATTTCCTAACCCTAATCCCAACTCAAAAATATTTAATTAAGATTAAATATTGAATCCTCATGTTTATTAAATATATTTTAATAAATATCCTCAAAACCTAAAACCTTTTGAAATAAATAAACCTTTATCTATTTCCTAAATGCCTAGAAAGTCCTAGACTCTTCTAGAAAGTCTTCATCCTCATCCAAAAGCCTAGACTCTTCTAGAAGAAGTCAGTCCTTTTCCTTGACCCCAAACTCAACCCCTAACCTTACCCCAAACCCTAACTCAACCTCCTAACCCAACCCTTTCCACAATCCTATAAATACTTCTCATTTCTAAGAGCAAAGCACCAATTCACTTTCAATTAATAGCATTGTTATCATGTTAAATTAGCTCTAGATCATTTAGCTAAATCACTAAATTGTTAGTTTAATTCATTTTAAAGTTTTCTTAAATCACATCTTAGCATAGAACTAATGGATTAATTTAGTTTAATTCCTGTTATGCATCATTTTCACACCTATTTTGGGCTTAAAATATACTTAATCATACTAGTTGCATCAATCTGAGTTCTTGAAGCCTTAGGGGCAATTTTGGGTGTTCTACCCAATATTGTGTCATTTATGGGGTTCTCATGAGTCTCAATCCCTCCAAATCAGCATTAGGAACATGCTCCAGGTGCTTTGAGAGCATACCCACATTCCTTTATATGATAACATCAAACAGTGCATGGGCGCATCTATTTAAGCTCAATTTGATTGACTTTGTGAATTACTGTCTATTTTTGTTAGGTATATGTTGTTTAGGCTAACGTTTGACATGTCTACGCCTTTCAAAACATATTAGGTTTGCATCGATCACAAAATTAATTTAATAAATAAAGTGATTTATTCTCAACTTAACTGATTTTTGAATTAAAACAATTGATTTATGGGTTAATCAATTATTAAATCAAACTTTATTCAAAAACTATATTATTAAATATTGACAACTGACTTTAATTAATTAAATAAGAATTTAATCAATTAGTTATGAGATTTTTTATTTATTGTCAAAATTAAATAATACAATTTAGGAATAATTTTATTAAATTTTATTAAATAATTAAGTGGCAGTATTAAATCTAATTAATTAAATATTTGAAATATTTAATTAATCAAACTTTAGGATAAATAGGATTTATCACCAAATAATAATTAAATTAAAGATAATTAGGATAAATAGGAATATTACTAGGAATATTCCCCAATGCAGAATTTAGGATAAAATCAATTAGGATTCAATGATGTGCAGATATGTATTAGGTTAGGACTTTGATGTCGATTTCATTTGAATTGAAGATGTAGAAAATTAATGAACCTATAGCCCTTTTTTGGGGTATTACATTTGCCCCTCTTTGAATCATTGTGCAAAGCGTAGTGGTTCAAAGAATAGTCTGTGTCTGATATATGTATGAAACTGATTTGAAAGATTTGAAAGATTAACCGATTCTGAGATAGAAATTGATAGAAAGATTGGAAAAAAAGATACTGACCCAAGCCCAGAATGACTAGGAATGGATATGATGCTAGCTATATCAACAATGAACTGGTGATTACGAAAAAGTGCCAAAACACCTGATTATGAACCTTATGATTGCGAAGAAGTGAGTGATCGATTCCAGACCTCAATGTCCTTGTATGAATCATATTGGTATCACATCCTGAACCCATCAGTTATGAAGAACCAAGGAAATGACACTAATGAACCAATAGTTACGAAAAGTTGATACAGTTTACAAGATAGATTTAGGATACCAGATTGATAAATCTGATATGCCCCAAGGATCAATAGATTTGCCCCAAGCGATGAGGACTTTAGATGATTCAGTAACTAGACATGGTTTTTTTCTTGATTACTGGGGAAAGATTGATTACATATTTAGATTTACAGACTTGAATGATGTGCAATACCATGCCCCCTTTGGGATTAAAATTGAAATCTGACAAGAAAAGTTAGTGTTATAGTTTAGAAACATGTTAATTGATTTGAAAAGTGGTTATACACGTTCGAGAATGTGTTCTGCATCGTTTAGAGGTCCTAGAGACCAAGTTTGACTAGGTTAAACCATGAGTTGACCATAGTTGACCAAGTTGAAATTTTGATAGTTTGATGTAAGATAATCAGTTGAATTCTGGATTTCTATGATGATTGAAGGTTGATTATGCAAGTAGTGAATAATATAAACAATCTCAGATTTCTATTTTGATCCTGAAAATGGATTCTACTTACTGTTTTGTTGGAGGGACCTTCATACAATGCTTAGTCCTTGTGTCATGTTGAGCATTTTTTTGAAGAATCATTAAGCATTTAAGTTTAATTCAACAATTTGTGAGATCGTGCAATCATGCAAAGTACAAAGTGACATGCAGAATGAAATGCAAACCTAGGACCTAGGACCTAGTCACTGATCATGTGTCTATTCGTTCTCATCATTGAACTTTTTAGATAACTGGATAAATCAATACAACGTCCACTAGTTAGGAAACCATAGACATATTAATATCAATTTGTATGTGCAAGAATCAATACAATGCCCACTAGTCATACAACCATGGACATATGAATATTGATTTTATTTTTCAAAATGTCAGATTAGATATAAGCACCAAGGCACAAATGCCAGGATGACCTGAATATCATGTCCATTTTGATATAGCAATTTGTATAAGCATCAGAACATAAACATCATGATGACCTGAATACACCTTGCATTCAAACACATCAAACAGTCAAGAGATCATTCTAAATCTAGTGTGAATTACCTGTAGTGACCCTTTATCGTTCACATCCTTAGGCAAGATCATGTTTCACAGTAGGAGAAAGAACTCACTCAAAAAGACAATAGTTAGATCAAACTTCCTTGAATTTTTTGGGTATCAATGGTCAAGGTACTCATGGCCATCCAATACAAGATAGAGGCTCTTACAGACAAGCACCATTTCAATCTAGAATTTCCAAAGTTGTTAGATTTTCACATACAAGCAAAAGATAAAGAAAAGATTATGCCCCTAGTCATCACTCTCTAAATCTTGTAAAGGACATTATCAAAGAGCTCGAAGGGACACAATATGCAAAAATATCAATGTGAATTAGTAAGCATACAAGGAGATAAAAGCATGTAAAAAGCATAGATTGTTTTCATTTTATGTTTGAGTGTGTTGTTGTAGATGCAAAATCCTTTCTGGAGAGGAGACTGATTGACTGACTCAAATAAAGCTTCAAAGGATTGTGACTAGATATGACTCGTATAAGATGTACTGGAGGCCATAGGATATGACATTGATTGCCCCCAAGTGTTAAGCATTGATAGGATATAGATGCTTGAGTTGATTAGTGTACAGACTGACTTATTGAAAATAGGAATGTGGGAACAAACCAAGAGATATGTACAAACTAAAGCATGACTGAAAGTTGGGAAAGACCGAGATTGCACTGATAGATGGAGAATTTTGAACAAGTGGCACCCATTTGCCAGGTTTTCACCATCTTGGCAGGGATTCTATTTTTGCTACCAAGGTGCCTGTTTCCAGGTTTTCACCAAGGCACTTTTTCTTTTTCTCATTTTTTTGTATTTTTCATTTTTTAAATTTTTTTTTTTTGTACTTTTGATTTTTTATTTTTTTTATTTTTGAATCATCAAGGTGCCCATTGCTAGGTTTTCACCAAGATGTTCATTTTTTTAGGACTTTTTTCAATTTTTATAATTTTTTCAGGACATTTTACCATAGACTGAATGCCTTAGGCGTAGAATTTCTTCAGATGGAGAATGTTGATTGGTTCTCAAAGATGTTCTCCTTCAGTCATTGAGAGTTGATAGGCACCAAAGCTAAAAGTAGCAGTGATAATGAAGGAACCCAGCTAGTTGGGTTCAAACTTACCCTTGCATTCTCTATGTGATTGATTTTTAGGATTCTCTCTCAAGACTAGATCGCCAACTTGAAATTCTCTGTATCTGACTTTCTTGTTGTAACCTCTAGACATTTTTTTCTGATACACTCTGAGATGATCATACGCTTCTTGTCTGCACTCATCTAGTAGTTCAAGTTCCCTCAACCTAGACACTTTGTAGTCATCATCAGTTACTAGACCATGCATTCTGATTCTTAGTGATGAGATTTCAACCTCAATAGGCAGTACCGCTTCAAACCCATAAACTAAAGAAAATGGTGTAGCCCTAATGGGCATTCTGATACTTGTTCTGTAAGCCCAGAGAGCTAGATTAATCATGAGATGCCAGTCTTTTCCTATTTTATTAACTGTCCGGTGCAAGATTTTCAATAGATTCTTATTAGAAGCTTCTGCTTGTCCATTCCCTTGAGGATAGTAGATAGATGACCAATGTTGTGTAATCTTAAATTTGGCACATAGATCATCTAAGTCTTTGTTCTTGAATTTTCCACTATTATCTATGACTATAGAATGTGGGATACCATACCCGCATATGATGTAGTTCAAGATGAACATAGATATTTTCTTTCCAGTTGCTTATGTTAAAGTGACTGCTTCTACCCATTTTGTGAAATAATCTATAGCTGTAATAATGTGAGTATGCCTATTAGAAGAATGAGGATGTATGGATCCTATAAGATCAAATGCCCATTGGTGAAAAGGCCATTGAGTAGTGAAGGGAATTAGACCTCTCCCTGGAGCATGAATTAAGTTGCCATGCACTTGGCACTTTTGACAGTTCTTAGCAAACTTGATAGACTCTTTCTCTATTTCCGACCACTAGTACCCAGCCCTAATAAGTTTTTGGGCTAGTGTTAAATCATTTGAGTGTGACACACAAATACCATCATGGACTTCCTCTAATGCACATTGAGACTCTTCTCATTCTAAAAATCTAAGTAGCGTACCATCTAGACCTTGTTTGTACATATCATGACCAATGATGACATATCGGGAGGCATTATAGATAAGGTATCTCTTTTCATGATGGTTAAAGGTATAGGGAATGATTTAGTCTTTGAGATAGGAGAATAGGTTTTTATATCAAGATGAATCATGACCTACAATAGTGTAGATCATATGGGCACTAGGGGAGTCATATGCAGGATAAGATAGTGCTTCCACCAGGAACTCATAGCGTAGCTCATGTTTAGGTTGTTGTAATAAAGTAGATAATGTTTCCATTGCATCGTCAGCCTTATTCTTTGTTCTAGGTATTTTCTCGAAGGTGATAGATATGAAATATTTCTTTAGATCATCTACCATTCTTTTGTATGGAATGAGATTTTCATCCTTCATTTGGTATACATCATTGACTTGATGGATTACAAGTTGTGAGTCTCCCTGAATGTGTAGTTCTATTACTCTCCACTCAATTGCTATTTTCATACCATTCAAAAGGGCTTCATATTCAGCAATATTGTTTGTACAAGGAAATTTAATTCTGAATGCCTTAGGAATGGAGTATCCTTGAGGAGTGATAAACAATATGCCTACTCCAGATCCATTTTGTGTATAGGAGCCATCAAAGAATAATTGCCATTCTCTAGAAGAAAGATTCATGATAGAGGAATTCAGGAATTCCATTTGCATTGGTGTGTCATCAAAAAAAGGTGCATCTGCTAATTGATCAGCAATAACCTAGCCTTTAATAGCTTTTCTTTCAACATAGTCAATTTCAAATTCACTTAAGAGCATGACCCATTTGGCTAATCTACCTATGAGGACAGCTTTGCTTAGTAGGTACTTTAGTGGATCAATCTTAGCTACTAAATGTGTGGTATGAGCCAACATATAATGTCTTAGTTTTTGTGACACAAAGATTATAGCTAGACAAGCCTTTTCAATCATAAAATAGTTATTTTCGTATGCCACCAATGTTCTACTGATATAGTATATATCTCTTTCTTTCTTGTTCTCATCATGTAGTGCAAGCAATGCCCCCAGTGATGTATCTATAGCAGAGACATATAAGCTCAAAGGCTTCCCTTGAATGGGAGACATCAAGATAGGAGGATTTGATAGATATTTCTGGATATGATTAAAATTCTTCTCACATTCCTCGCTCTATGCAAAGGTCACACCTTTATATAATGTCTTTTTAAAAGGTTGAGATATGTCTACTAGCTGAGATATGAAGCATTGGATAGATTGTACTCTCCCTTGTAATGTTCTCATTTGCCTGATATTCTTAGGAGGTTGCATCTCCATTATAGCCTTTACTTTAGCTGGATCAACTTCAATGTCATTCTTTGAAACTATGTATCCTAAAAGCTTTCCAGAAGTGACACCAAAAGCACACTTCTTAGGATTTAGTCTAAGACTAAATTTTTCCATTTTGTCTAGTATCTTGCTCAAGTCATTTAGATGTTCAGCTCTAATCATAGATTTTTCTAAAGTATCATCAACATAATCCTCCATAGTTTGGTGCATCATGTCATGAAAAATAGATGTCATAGCTCTCTGATATGTAGCACCAACATTCTTAAACCCAAATGGCATGACATTCCAATAGAAGGTACCCCACGCACATGTGAAAGCAATTTTCTCTTGATCTTCTGGAGCAATTTTGATTTGATTATATCCAGAAAAACCATCCATTAAAGAATACATCTCAAAGCCCGCAGTCATGTCCACTATCATATCAATGTTAGGTAATGGAAAATCATCCTTAGGGCATGCTTTGTTTACATCTCTAAAATATGTGCATACTCTTATTGATTTATCTGGTTTTGAAATAGGTACAATATTAGAGATCCATTCTGCATAATCAATAACTCAGATAAATCCAGCTTTTAGGAGCTTCTCTAATTTGGATTTTACCAAGAGTGCAACATGTGGATGCATCTTTCTCAATTTTTGTTTAACAGGTTTGACCTTGGGAGCTATAGATAAATGGTGCATTATAAGATTAGGATCCAACCCTGGCATATCTGAATATTTCCATGCAAAGTTGATCTTTTTCTTTGTTAAGAATGTTGTAAATTTTTACTTTTCTTCTTCTGATAAGGATTGTGCTACATGGATCAACTGCAGTTCTTCTGTTGTTCCCAAGTTGATAGATTGAGTGGGCTCAATTAGAACTGGAGATTTATCCTTTAAATGACTCAAAAGGACATCAAATATCTCATCCTTAGGTGTGTTAGAGAGGTTTTCACCTTCAGATACATGTTTTATTTTTACTTTTGTAGGTTCTGAGACTGCCACAAAGTGGTTTTCACCCTCAGAACTCCTTTTCTTTTTATTCTTATTCTTATTTTTCTGACTAAGATACTTGATGTCCAACTCCATCATGCTAAAACTTGGTTCACTTATGGAAGTCCTCATAGGCTCAACTGCATTTAGGTAGCAAGAAAGGGCATATTCATTCGGGAAGGTATAAATACCATAGCTCAAATTTGTGGAAGTTTGGTCAAGAAGGTTAGGAAGTTGGATAGTCAAAGTGGTAAAAGATTGAGAAAGAGTGTTTACAGATATGGATCTATCATCATTGGTCCTAACTCGATGCTTGAGTTCAAAGGTGATATTACAACTTGAGACATTCAATTCATGAATAGGCTCAATGTCATTGTGGAAGTCCACTTCAACCATCGGTGGATCAGACTTGATAAGTTCATCATTTCACTCTAGACTTACGTTGGGTTTAGGTGCATATTGGTTAATAACATCAACATGTTTCTCAATAATAAGCTCATCTTCCTCTGGAATGGCTCCCACTTCATAGTCATTAGATTCTTCATCTATGCCTCTAGGAAATCTAAGAACATGAGTAAAGTTAGGATGAATACCCCAAGAAGGGTTACCCTCAAATTTTGATTTGAATTCATACTCTGGGAATTTATCTCAGACTAACAACCACCTTCCTCTTTATCTATTTGATTATCTTCAAGATTAGTTGGTTCTTGTGTTACAACTATCTCTTGCTCTATAGTAGATTCTTGTGTTTCTACTACATTAATTCTTTTTATTGGATCATCTTCAGCTTCAAGGAGGTCTTTTATTTCTTTAGGGAAATGCTCATAGGGAATGAGATCTTCAGTGGTGTTTGAATCATCACTATCAGATTGTTCTATTGTTTCTCCCTTTAGTTGATTTGTAGTGTATGGCTCAATATGTTCTAAGACATGTGGTGAGTTCTTGCTAAGACAGAAAGGCTTCTTCTTATATCCTAGACCTGTTGTATTCTTGTTTTCTCGGCCACGATGGTCAAGAGGTGATAGAAGACCTTTACCCTATAGTCCTTTTCTAGTATATCCCATTTTTGTGATCAAGTTGTCTCCTGGTCCATATGACTTAGAAGGGATATTCGGTATTTTAGCATCACATTTTTTAACAACTTGAGATTTAGGTTCATCTTTGTATAGCCATGCGAGCATAGCTTCATCTTCTTCAAACTCTTGTTTAGATACTTGTTTTGCAACAAAATTTCCTTTATATGCTTCAAGAGGTTCTTTAGACTCCTTCTTAGACTGTTTCAGAGTTTGTCCATAAGACTTAGAAGAGATAGGGAGATATGTCAAAGATAATATTGGCTCTATAGTATATTCTCCCATAGCATTTTCTTTGATTTTAACCTCTTTAGCAATGTCTTCCATCTTGGCTGTTGAAGCAATGTCTAGTTGCTTAGTGGAAGATTCCCTATTATTAGGAACACATTTATCAGCACTCTCTTTTAATGTATTGCAAGTTGTATATAGATCAGCTGGGATCATCACCTCTACTCCTTCATAAGGAAATTTTAAACATTGATGGTACGTAGAAGGTATAGCTTTCATTTCATGTATCCAGGGTCTCCCTAGAAGGATCTTGTAAGCCAAAGGTAGATCAAGAACTTGACATATAGTATCTCTGATGACAGGGCCTACTCTGATAGGTAAGACAATTGTTCCTTTGGAAGATCTTTCTTGCTCATCATATGCTTTGATAGTTATCTTCTTTGTAGGATCAATGGCCATTTCTAAAAATCCTAATTATGTAATCAAGCTGAAAGAACAAATGTTTAGACCAGCACCCCCATCTATCAACACATGTTTGACATGACGGTTTTGGATCAAGACTTCAATATGCAAGGGCTGGTTATGCGGATGACTCAAGGATTCATCATCTTCCTCTAAAAAGGAGATATACTATAGAGACGTAAGATGACCAACCATAGTCTGGAATCTATCTAAATCAAGGTTGTCAAGAACATTGGATCCAAGTAGAGCTTTGTCTAGAATGGCTCTATGAGTTGGAGACATCCGAAGCAACTCAAACATGGAGATTTTTGCATTTGTGTGCTGGAGTTGTTGAACAATATTGTATGAAGTAGGCCTTGTGTCTTTAGGATTTGAAGATTTAGATGTAGCCTTCTATTTAGAAGCAGATGAAAGATTGAAAGGCACCTTAGGGACATTGGATGAATCGGATATTTGTCCTTGTAGGTGTGCCTAAGCTTGTGATCGAGTAACTGCATTAGCTGATTGATTTTATCTATCTTTTATTACAATTGTGATGACATTGCAATGCTTAGATAGGCATGGTTCAACCATATTGATAACAACATTGTTTCCAAAGTAGGCATAATTGACTTTAGCACCCATATTAGGCTGAGAAGAAGAATCTTCTTTACCATGTTTAGAAAATGGTTTTGTGAATGTTGTATGATCATTATTGCTCTTATGATTGTCAATCGTGATGTCTCCATTATCAATTTTGTCTTGTATGATGTGCTTCAAGTGAATGTAGTTATTAGTCTTATGACCCTTATTGCGATGGAATTCACAAAATTGGTTCTCCCTCCACCATTTTGGTTTAGGTTCAGGATCAAAGACTTTCATCTTAGGCAAGTAGATGTTTTGTTTGCCAATAGAGTTTTCATGGTAGATTCCAAGGACTCTCCAAGAGGAGTGAATTTGTGATTAGGATCTATAGCCCAAGGTCTATAATCAAATGGCTTTTTGTTAGATTCAAATGTTTTAGCTTCAACAGCTTTGATGGCTTCGGTGCCAACAGTGAGATTAAAAGCGGGTGCCTTAGATGGGGCATGGATATTATCAACAACACCATCTATGACGATGCCTTTATTCTTATTCCAATTTTTGTTCTTGTCTTTAGAACTAGATTCAGATTCATACTTGTCCTTTTGAAGTGATATGTCTCCTTTTTGCACAAGTACTTTCTCAATTTTGATTGCATTTTCTACCATCTTATCAAAGGATGTATGATTTTGCATTTGCAAGTGGTAATTGAGTTCAGGAACAAGATTGTTGATGAAGATTTATAGCTTCTAAGTTTCTGGAATGGGTCTAGCATATAGAGAAAATTTCTTCCTCCATCTCTTGAGAAATGTCAGGAATGGTTCACCTGGATATTGTTTCAGATTACAGATGTCGATCATGGTGACCAGGTGCTGCATATTGTAAGAGTATTACTAATAGAATAATTTTATTAACTCCTCAAAGATTTTGATAGTAGGAGGCATTCTAGAGAACCAATGAATGGCTGATCCTCCCAGAGATTGAGGGAAAAGATGCATTAAGCAATTTGGTTCATGCATAAACTCCATAGACTGAGTATAGAATTCTCTGACATGATCTTGAGGATCAAATTTTCTATCATACTTATCATATTTAGGCATCTCCACTCTTTTAGGGAATGGTGGCATGTACAAGTCTTTATCGAATGGAAAAGGGAATAGAGCTTCCATGGAGAACTCCTTAGGTTCCCTTTCTTTTTCAAGTTTGTTAAGTTTGATTTGCATGACATGCATCTATTTTCTCATAGTTGTGATAGGGGTTTCTTCCTCATGCATAATGATATCTTCAACATTAAAGTTTGGAGGAAGTTTAGCTCCTTGATGAGCTAACTCTAGAAAGTATGCCTCTCTATCTTCTTTTAAGAAATGTCTCATCATTTTCTTAAAGTCATCATCATTTTGATATCAAGCAATTTCAGAAGGTATAGGTTCCTGATCCATACCATGTTGAGATTAAGATCCTTGAGACCCATGTTGTGTTCCTTTGTGAGACATGTTAGGAGTTTTAGGACTCCCTGGGATAGTGTGAGGAGGATTTTGTTGATTACCTCCATGGGTTGATGGAGGGGGTATGTAACCAGTTTTCAATCAAAAGTTGCCAAGACCATCATCCTCGTAAAGACTAGAATTGTAGAGTTGCTCAAGAGTTGGACCCTTGTGATTAGTCAAAGGTATAGTGTTAAGTGCTTCTCCAGATTTCTTGTGAGAGGAAGCTCTAGTTTCCACCATTAACCTTGGGTGAAGCAAAAGAATAAGATGAAGACAACTAAAGAATGAATTGATTCAAGAAGATTCAATGATGCAATCTTATTAAGATTGAAGTGATTAAAGATTAGATCGAACATAAGTGAAGGATACTGTGCCATAGTAGTGTGGGTAGACACCCAACAGATGGCGGGCACAAGCTCACAACACTTCATCATTTAGTTAAAAGATTGAATTTTGAAGATAATTTTGACAAGGTTTTTATACAAGATGAAAAAAACTCAAATTGATAAATCAGAAGGCTAAATCAGACTCAAGAGACCACTTTAGGAAAATGAATGGATTTTTTTTTATAAGCTCTACTCTATTTTCGATAGAATGATTTGTTTGACAGATTCCAAGATTTGTTTCTCAACTCTAGACATGTAGTTTCAGATAGTGTGCAATAGGAAAAAAAGGCATACAAACCCCAGACAAAAATTAGAATTGATGGAAAGTTGACCAACTAGCAGTAACAAGCTCTCTATTTTGCAAATTTCAGGACAAGTTCACACAAGAGAATGCTATTTCGTATGAGGAAGTACCAGGCTGTGCACGAGAATGTGATGTCTCACGTGAAATAATACTTAGAAAGTGAAATCTCATGTGATAAAAGGACACAGTTTGATAGTTCTAACATAGATTTTGAGGCATAGATTTCAAGACATAGATTTTGAGACACAGCACTGGCTGTTCTCTGACAGAATATTCAGTTCTCACTCCAGGAAAGTATTTTCGCTTAGATTTTGCAATTTTTGAGTGTTTTAGTATCAGATTGTTATGCAAATTTTGAAGATTCGTGTAACAGTTTGTTTCAAGTAACCAAGAAGATATCAAGTATGTAAAATAGCAAGCAAGGGAAGCAAGCAATCATCTGAAAACAATCAGCAAGGGCAAAAGCAACCTTGCGCATGAACAAGCAATAGTGACTTATTGTGCTAATCCCTAGAAATACTACCTGTGTAAGTTCCAAAAAAAAAATTAGTAACACACATATTTCTAGAAAATGAAAAAAAAATTGGCCTCACTAGGGTTTTTAGTAATGGTCTGACTCTGCAACTTTTGTGATCTCAAGAGGGTGAACTCTAATCCAGGCGCACTGGGGTTTTGACACAGTCAGAGAAATTAATCAATTAGGAGCTGCTAGGGAGATCTGACAGCCCAACAAGAGACCACACCTATGAAGATTTTCTCCACAAGGACATTTATATAGCTGTTATTGCTACCATGGTGAAAATGGTTATTACCGCTTGAGGTTCCATCTATGTGGTTGACCCAATTAAGGGAATATCCACTATGGTTAACCCTCTCTAAAGGTGACTCACAAAAGATACCACATGGGGACTGGTTCCAAATTCAAGGATCTAAGTTTCTAATACTACCCAAAAAGGGAGTAGAGCATAGTCCTCTAGCCTTTTCACTTTTAACCAAAACAAAGTAGATAGATTAATCTGACACGCTAAGACCAAGATTATCTCACAAAGATATATGATGTCAACCTCTTATGATCTATCAACCCCTCCAAAGAGAGAATGTATCAATCAAAAGTTGAAGACACTTAAATCTAGTAGAACGTGAGATGCTCTCAATAACCTCCCTACCTACAAGGAGATCATTCATCAAGAGGAGATTTGCATGAATAAACAAGTGAAAGAAGCTTAATCTCTCAAGATCATCTACAAATAGTGTTCATAGGGCCTATTTACTATGTGTAACAGATATGTAGAAAGCAAATCTACATTCATTTTTATAGCCCAAAATGAAGTTTGTGATATGAAAGCAAGAAAAGTCACACAAGCTTGACATGTGAGAGTTCATTTTAATCCAAATCAAAATATTATCAGCTTGAGAATAATACCTTAGGTCCAATGCTCTACAATCTAGAATTTAGCACACATCTGAAAGTACAAAATCAAGACAAATCAATAGCAAACTGTAAGCGTTAGAAATCAATAATTTGAAAGTGCAAATTTGCAAATTCTGTGTCTCTATAGAAAAATCTCGCATGAGTCAAGAAATGGTCCCATGCAAGGAAGTACAGTCTTGCATGATGAAGGATGAAATCTCACATGAGAAAGTGTTGAAACCAGCAAAACTTCGCACGATGCTAGGGAAAACTTTAAGAAACCCCCTCCCTAGAAAAGTGTAAAATCCTGGCAAATCCTACATTATTTTGGCTGGAAAAAAATAATATTGTTGGTGAATTTATTTTTTTGAAAGGAGAAAATATTAATTTAACTGGGGATTTTTTTTCAATTATATGAAAATTCTATTAAATCCTGGCGAATCTTTCATTGTTGAAGAAAATCGCGAATAGAAGTACACATACCTAGCAACCATCATTTAATAATTATTCTTATATGGATCCTAAATAATTATCATACTTAAAGGTTAAATTAATACTTTTAAATTACCTCTAAAAGCTCAAATGACTTTTAATATTTTAGTAAGGTGTCCTAAGTTAGTTTTATATCATCTGATATATAGTAAACCTATTTTTTATAACCGTTGGATGATCCTAAATCAATGGCATAAATCATATTTTGGGCCAAACTTTTAAAGGACACCAAGTTCCAGAGAAAGTATCTGAAATAAAGACATATGTCCACAATGAAATTTATTTCAGGCCAAAGTTTGAAAGGATAAAAAGTTCCACGAAAAGTCTCCAGAATAGAGACACATGTTAGATCTCTCTACTTAACCGTACTCTAACTTAAATTTTGACCACATATTGGTGAATATGACCATTGATTAAGACACACTCTTTGGAAATTGTAGCTGAAATTATTTAATTATTGTGTGGAAAAATTAGATTCTATTGGCGAATTCATCGCTGAAATACAAATAATCCCATATCACTACTGGCAATTGGCCTATGCATTGGACCCAATTTTTATAAAGCGCGGGCAACATGGCCACCTTGAAAGTCCAATTTTTTTCACTAAATTATGGGTCCCTAATGAGTGAAAATTGCCAATTGGCAAATATTTTCCACTAAACTTTTCCCTACACGATGTGATGAAAAATCTCGCACGAGAATTCGTGCAGAGATGTAAAAAAAAACTTGAAACCCTTAATCTCAAAAACTACTTCAAAAACACTAGAACATGCAGCAATAGGGGAGTTTCGATAGAGAAATGATAGAAGATCGATAGAATACAAGGGAAACCCATTTTAGGGCCCCACGGTGGGCGCCAAAAATGTGTGTGTGAATTTTGTACCTAGCTATAGACACAACACTTCAGTAAAACATTAGAGGTTAGCAAAAATTGAAATCTGCAAGTAATTGAAACTATGCTAACCAAGTGATTTACTGCCTTCTAGTAGGTGCAAGTATGATGTTCTCAGATTGTAATCGAGATCAGTGACAATGCAACACCTAAATGAAGGATTTGAAAGCAAAAGATGGATATGAAATGACTGCAGATTATTCTATATTTTTGTATTTTCTATGCAATAATATGAAAACTGTATGAAATTAATCTAGAATGAATGAAATTTGAGATTGAGTTCAGATTTAATCTAAGAATGCTATGAATGAATATGAAAAGTATGATATGAAACTATGCAAAAGCTATGATCAACTATAAAAGATCTCACAAATTGCCTATCGCAAGTTCTTAATCCTTCAATTGTCAATTCACCAAAGTAATTGTGCAAATTCGAGTGTTGATAATTATGAAGAGCTGAGCCTTGGTTTTATAGAAATCCAGGGCTTTGAGGATACAGGAGAAAAGCCATAAATCACTCTTGATAAACTCGGGTTGATTTTTGAGTTATCATGAAATTAGAGATAATTAACTTACAAAAATCATGCAAAAGCAGTGTTTAACTCAAAATAGAGTTTTAGATAAAATTTCAACTCATCATCAGATGTTGAGTTTCAATTTTAAAATTGATAGTTAATTTCTAGTTGCCTGCTTTTCTGATTGTGCATGATTTAATTATAAATTAATTTAATAAATAAAGTGATTTATTCTCAACTTAACTAATTTTTGAATTAAAACAATTGATTTATGGGTTAATCAATTATTAAATCAAACTTTATTCAAAAACTATATTATTAAATATTGACAACTAACTTTAATTAATTAAATAAGAATTTAATCAATTAGTCATGAGATTTTTTATTTATTGTCAAAATTAAATAATACAATTTAGGAATAATTTAATTAAATTTAATTAAATAATTAAGTGGTAGTATTATATCTAATTAATTAAATATTCAGAATATTCAATTAATCAAACTTTAGGATAAATAGGATTTATCGCCAAATAATAATTAAATTAAAGATAATTAGGATAAATAGGAATATTACTAGGAATATTCCCCGATGCAGAATTTAGGATAAAATCAATTAGGATTCGATGATGTGCAGATGTGCCTTTATGAAGATGGGAGAAAAATGTTACAAAGTAGTGTTGTCGATTAATGAAGCATTCCAGTATACACCGAGCAGTGTAGTGTATACCGAGCATAGTATAAACTAAGCTTGTGTTCACCGATGCATTTCTTTGTTAACCGAGAATGAACAAAAGAACTAAATGATTTGTATAGCCGACAGAAGTTGATGAGTTGTAAAGTGTATGATCATAGAGTAAAAGATAAAGTTTTTTATGAGATCAACAGCTAGCAAAAATTCAAGGAAGATCTAAAGGACAAATTTGAAACGTGTTACTGACACATCAGCCGAGGAAGGCTTAAGCGGCAAAACCAACAAAGGAGATTAAGCGGCAAAATTTGATGGATGAAAAGAAAATGATTTACTTGTCTATTTAAGAGACTAGGGTTTCATTATGAAACTTATGCCAGAGGAAAGGATACTGCAGAGATATCGCATGAACAAGCTTCATGCATGCCTGATTAAATTGGTTAAGGAGAACCAAACTGCAGAGATTACCGAGCGTTAGAAAGCTATAACCGAGAGATAGTAAGTTATTGAATATTGTTGAAACATAATTGATATATTGATCAAAGATTTGAATGAGCATAATATATATATGTACATCTGCAAATCAAGTTATATTGTAATCAGATCAATTGTTGTTATAGTTTAACCATTGTAATCAGATGAATCTCTTAACCGAGTAGACTTGAAAGTCTTGTAATGTCATTTATAGAATGCACATTTGTTATCATGTCAACCCCATAGTGAATGCTGGTTGGATGATAACGGTTAATGTTAAATCCTCTAACAAGGTTGCACCTTACAGTGTGTTTTGTAACCTTTAATAGGGTTGGGTCTTCACCGACCTCACTTCAGAAGAGTGAACAATTTTTGGGTTGCCAGTCCCAGGTGGTTTTTCATTTTACAGGGTTTCCACATTAAATCTCTTATGTTATGTGTTGATTGTGATGATTGTTGGATATCATACTTTACATGTTGCATATTAGATTTGATCGGTAGTTACTATATGTTATTGACTGGTAATCGGTAAAAAAATAGACAGTTTACTATTATATGTTACTGAGCTACAAAAATTTGTTTAAATTATTTTTGGATATACATTTTGTATTTGGGACAGTGGATAACTGATTAACCCCCTCTCAGTTATTCTAACAATTGGTATCAAAGTGTATTGGTTGCTTGGAACAGAGTTTTGAGGACTTTAGCATAAAGATCAAAAAATGTATAAGAGGGATGTGCCAAAGCTGAACAAGGACAACTTTACAATATGGCAAAGCTGAATGAAACTGCATATATCTGGAATTGGGAATTCTACCCTCAGACTATTAGAGAATGGCTACATTGCACCGCCCACTGGACCATTGACTCTAGATCAACTAAGAGATAGACATGAGCATAACATTACTATGATGGAGATTGTTGCTACTCTAACAGATGTTGATTTTGAAGATATTAAAGATTGCACTACTGCTAAAGATATGTGGGATAAACTTGCTCAAGTTTATAGTGGTGATACAAATGTTAACAGAGCCAGAGCTGAAAGCTTAAGAAGAAGATTCGATGATATGAAGATGAAAGAAGGAGAAAACATTGTACAGTACACAAATAGAATAAAGGAGGTATTTCGTGCTATTAGAGCATCTGATGGAGTTATTAATGAAGACACTATGGTAAGCAAAATTCTAAGGACCTTATTGCCTATTTATGCCATCATAATATCTGCAATTCATGAAAATAGGTCAGCACCTAACAGTACTCTCACTCTTGATAATCTGATTGGAAAGCTAACAACATTTGAACTAAACAACTATGATAATAGTGTTGTACTGACTATTGAATCTACTTTTATGACTTCTCTGAAGATTGGTAAGTCTAGTAGTAGAAATAATAAGGATGATAGTGATAGCAATACTAATGATGAACTTGATGAGCTTGAAGCTCTTATGGCCAAGAGATTACCTAAAGGAAAAGGTAGATATAGAGGAAAATTACCTTTAGCATGTTTTAACTACAAAGAGGTTGGTCATATTACTGCTAGATGTCCAAATAGGAAGGAAGATGACAGAAACAACGACTGGTCTGGTGAAGGAAGTTATGGGAGAAGAGACAACAAAAGTTACCGATGCTACAACAGAGACAACCAAGACAATAATGACAAATGAAAAAAGGTATGTTATTTTGCAGAAGAAAATGAATCAGGATTTGATTTAGATGATGATGTAGAGGTAGTATTTATTGCTATGAAGGATGATTCTGAGGAAGGAGAAAAGAATGTAGAAACAGCACTGATTTCTAAGGTTAATAAAAATGATACATGGATCATAGATAGTGGATGTACACATCACATGACTGGTGATGAAGAAAAATTTAATCATCTTGAGCAATATAATGGTGGATCTATAAAAATGGGAAATGATACACCTTGCATGGTTAGAGGAAAGGGATCCTTGCTAATAAATGATAGAATCCAATGTGATAATGCTTATTGGGTAGAAGGACTAAACTATAATTTGCTAAGTGTGGCACAGCTGAACAATTCAGGTCACCGAGTTGCTTTTGAAAGCAAGAAAGTAAAAATATTTGATGATGGAGGAAGACTTGTTGGAACAGGAGGACAATCGAAAGGTAACTTGTTTTATCTTAACAATGATGAGTCTTCTTGCTTAATGATGAAAAATGAAGATGCTTGGTTATGGCATAAAAGGTTATGCCATGTAAACTTTGATAACATGATTAAAATCAGTAAAAAGAAAAAGGTTAGAGGTCTTCCTAACTTATCTAAGCCTAATCATGTTATGTGTCATGAGTGCCAGAAAGGTAAAATGACAAAATCTAGTTTCAAAATCAAAGATTATTCAACAAAGAAAATACTTGAGTTAGTTCACACCGACCTGTGTGGTCCTATGAGAACTCAGAGTTATTATGGTGATAGATATTTCACTCTTTTTGTTGATGACTATACTAGATTGATGATTGTCATGTTCTTGAAAGAAAAATCAAAGGCATTTAAGATGTTCAAGTGGTATAAAGCAAAAGTAGAGAAAGAGACTGGTAAAGAATTGAAATGCTTAAGATATGACCGAGGTGGTGAATTTATTTTTGATGAATTTATTAACTTTTGTAATGGGCATGGTGTTAAAAGATAGGTCTCTGCACCGAGGACACCTCAATAGAATGGAATTGCTGAAAGGAGGAATAGGTCAATAGTTGACTCTGCAAGAACATTGATGATAGAGAAAAATGTTGCATAGACATACTGGAGAGAGGTAGTTAGCATAGCTATTATGTTTTGAACTGAGTACAGTTGAAGAAGGACACTAATAGAGCACCCTATGAGTTATGGTTTGGACACAAACCCACTGTAAGTTATTTCAGAATCTTTGGAAGTAAATGTTTTATTTTGAAAGATGAAAGAAATGGAAAGTTTGACTCAATAGGTGATGAAGGGATATTTCTTGGATATTCCACTAAAAGAAAAGCATATAAGTGTCTAAATAAAGTTACTAATAAAATGATAGAAAGTGCTAATGTCAAGGTTGATGAGTTTGATGACAAGAATGCAGAAGAAAGCACAAAGGAACTGGAAGACTACAGTAGATTCACATAAAGTGAGCATCCAAATTATCTACTAACGCCATAGACAGTGACAACCAGTTAGTAGGAAAACAACACCGAGGAACAGGAAAGAGAAACTGATGAGCAGGAAGGCTCTACTGAGCAAGCAAATGAACCTGAATAGGATGATCAAGATAGAAGAGATCGGATACTGGCAAGATTTTTTAGAAGACACCATCCTGAGAACCAAATTGTTGGTGACAAGAAAGCTGGCATACAAACAAGAAGTAATTCAAGACAAGGTACATGCTTAGTTTGTGAATATGAACCAAAGAATGTTAAAGTTGCATTAGAGAATGAAGAATGGATTAATGCAATGAATGAAGAGATTGAACAGATAGAGAAAAAAAAGACATGGACCTTAGTACCTATACCTATGGATAAGAATGTTATCAGTACTAAGTGGATCTTCAAAAATAAGCTAAATGAAAATGGAGAGGTTACAAGGAATAAAGCCAGACTAGTTTGCAATGGGTATGCACAGGAGAAAGGAATTAACTATGGTGAGACCTTTGCACCTGTTGCTAGACTAGGAGTCAGAATATTACTGGCTTATGTAGCACATAATAAATTTAAAGTTTATCAAATGGACATTAAGTCTACATTTCTGAATGGTATACTTGAAGAAGAAGTCTACATAGAACAACCAGAAGGGTTCGTTGATCCAGACAAGAAAGACATGGTATGTAGATTACATAAAGCTTTGTATGGTTTGAAGAAAGCACCGAGAGCCTGGTATGAAAGGCTGCATACTTATTTGTTAAGTATTGGATTTGTTAGAACTAGTGAGAATAGAAATTTGTACATGAAAGGAGATATTGATGATACTATTCTATTGCTGAGATATTTGTGGATGATATTATCTTTGGAGGTCAAGATCACATATGTAAATCCTTTACTAATGAGATGAGAAAAGAGTTTGAAATGTCTATGTTTGGAGAGATTAAGTTCTTTCTAGGACTTCAGGTTATTTAGCAGAGTGATGGGATATTCATCACACAATCCAAGTATATAAAAGAAGTACTGAGAACATTTGGCATGGAAGATGCTAAACCAGTTGGAACACAAATGGTCATAGGCTGCAAATTGACTAAAGAGGATGAAACTACAGAGGTGAATCAGACAATGTACCGATCAATTATTGGTAAGTTAATATATGTAGTACACAGTAGACCAGATATAGCACATGTTGTGGGGATTGTTGCAAGATTTTTTGCAAATCCTAGGGAGTCACACATGATTGCTACAAATAGAATCTTAAGATACCTAAAGAAGAGAGAGGATTATGGATTATGGTATCCTAAGGAAGGCAAGTTTTAACTTAAAGTATACAATGATTTTGATTGGGTTGGAAATGTGGATGACATAAAAAGCACAACCGGAGGAGCATTTTTCTTCGGTGAAAGACTTGTTACCTGGACAAGTAAGAATTAGTCTTGTATTTCCCAGTCTACAGCTGAAGTGGAGTATGTTGTTGTTGCTACAAACTGTTCAAATATTGCATATACCAAGAAAGTGTTAGAAGGAATGAATGAGATAATCATTGAGCTGGTGATTATATACTGTGATAACACTAGTGCCATAAACATTTCAAATAATCCAGTGATGCACTCTAAAAAAAACCACATATCTATCAAGTATCACTACTTAAGAGAACAAGTGCAGGAAAAGCAAGCGAAGCTAGAATTTGTTACATTTAAAGAGCAACTTGCTGACATATTTACAAAGCCTCTACTGAAAGATACATTTGAATACTTGAGGACTAGACTTGGGGTCTGTCCCCTATCTACCAGACACTAATGTGATCTGGAGGTTCCATCAGCCTAATCTTATCAGAAGATCATTCATGTTGATGCAACATAGTTCACACTTCATATTTTTGTCTAAAGTTGTGAAAGTTGTGAAGAACTGGAACAGATTTCCATAATCAGTATACAAAGATACAGTGAATGCACCAGACAATAGAGAGTTACATGGCTACTACAGAGCTATATGTTTATTTTTTTCTTTGGCATTGTTGTCAAAGGGAGAGATAAATAATATGATAATCGAGGAGAATACGGGAACATCTATCTAAGGGAGAGACAATCTGAAAAGATGTGGGGAGAGATAAATAGAAGGAACCTGAGAACTACTATAGATCATATATGCAGAAGATAGTCTGCACATTGAAATTTTGTTATGTAACATAGTGATTAAACATATTAAGCTAAGGGAGAGCTTACCAAGCTACAACATTTGTTTACAGAGTTGTAGAATACAAGTTTGGTATGTGCATGGTGTTAGAGCTTTTTCTTGTGGGATCAAACTTGATAAATATATAGGCTTGATTCTCAGTTCTAAAGACTCACAAGTTTGACAAGAAATAGTCTAATTAACGCGGATTGGATAAGATCCTCCTTTTGCTTCGAGCTCCACAGGACTCAGGTAGGTATTTCCTATAATAACTTACTATGTTTCAAGTAAACACAAATAGTGGATTAGATCTTCACTGGTATGCTATTTATCTTTCAAATTATCTTAATAAAACATTACTATTCTGCAAACAGCCCAGACAATCCTGATACAAAGGATAGCAATAGAAATCATAAATGTAATAGCATAGACTAGTGGTATAAGGTTATTCATCCCTCTTCTTTTTCTGAGTTCAACTCAAGGAAGGGTAACCTTTTGATTTTCTCTTTAAGGAATCAACAAACATAAATTATATCACTTGGATACAATTTCTTCAAAACATACAAATAATTCTTGAAAAGTAAAAGTACTGGTAATGAAATAAAATTTAGTGCTTTAAAATTTATGAAAGATAACTTATAAGAAACAAACACTAAACTAGTGCCTAATCCAATGGGCAAAAGAGTTTAAATGCAAATCCACAAGGTTATTTTAAAAGAAACACAATAGTATGCCTTGTAAACAATTTGCAATCTAAATAGAATGTCTTACAAACTATTCTATCAATCTAATACTATTATTATCAAAATCTCTACACATAAGTTTACTCTCTGCAATTGATAACAAGGATTTAAATTCTCTCCTTGAGAGAAACTCATAATCAATTGAAGAAGTTTCTTAACAACTAGTATATTTGAAATTCCTTGCAAATAAAATACACAAGGGAAAACATACGGGTAAAGAGACAACAATAATAGGAGACAGAAATTGCAGTGTGTTTTTGTATTAAAATGAACCTGTAAATTACATATAAAGACTCATGCTCAGAGGTTCAAACACAAAATTTAGAAGTCTTCTCTGCAACAATTGTATTCAATTTTTCTATTATCTTTTTCACACCTTTCAAAATGAGTTTACAACTTATATATACAACTCAACCATCTTGGAATTCTCTTATAAAATGAGAATGCAACAAGCTTCGGATGGTCGGAGCCCTAACCCTAAAAAGAATATAAAACAAATTACAATAAGCCCTCAAGTGGTGGAAAGACAAAAATATTTTGGACTGTTCTACTTCCTGGCTCATTGATCACTGACACCTTTGTCTATAAATATTCATGAAATCTTCTTGAGTTGTTGTGAGATATGGTGACCGCCATTCCAAATAACTTACACCATTCTTATTTGATAGCTTATCATCCATGTACTCTGAGGTCAGGTGTCAAGTACTCCAGGTGTCCTCTTTAGTCATCATCCAAAATATCAAAGTCAACTGTAGCAAATTTGATCTTCTTTGGTTTTGTGAACTCATCCCATGCAATTACTTCTTCCTCTGTCGGCCATTTATAACTCTAGATATGTTGCAGCTATGTTTTTTGCCTCTCCCATCCGGCATCTATTATTACCTTGACATCTGCTACAAATCTAGTAAGTTCCATCTTTTCCTTTATGGATTCATCCAGAATGTTATTAAATCTTTCCACATCTACTTCATTACTCTCATCTAGAAATTCCTAGGCAAAAGAAGATCAAAATCTAATTTCCACTTGTCAAGGCTCTTCATTACACCATCCCCATCTTTAATGGGAGGGATAAACCTTTTGAAATCTACATTGAGCATGGCTATCTTAGCCTCAATTTAATTTGATTTGCCTTTCAAAAGTGGTAATATGGCCTTTACTCTATTTATCTCCTCACCTACTTGTAGAACAACCTTTGGAATATCAGTTCTTAAAGATTGCACAGCTGTCAATCTTTCAAAAAGTGTTGTCCTGACCGACCAAGTTGCATAATAATTATTCAAAATTGAAATATAATCATTCACCTCCACCTGCAACTCAGGTAGTTTATTGTAAGCATTGAAAACCAAATCAAATTTCTCCTTTAATATATCAATCATGTGCTGCAAGATCTCAATTAAGGTTTGTAGGATAGCCTCATTCTTTTCTAACCTTATCTTCTCAATATCTACAACAATCTCCTCTTCACTTGCACTCTTATTTTTAGTAAGTACTAGTTGTTCAGGTGGTGTAGGGGTAGCTATAGGAGTATTCATTATATGTTGCTCTAAATTTGCTAAAGACTTTTCCAATTCCTTCTCTCATTATCCGCACATCCCTGTCTTTTAGAAGTGCACTGTAATCCTCCAACAAGGAACCATATCTCTCTGATAATTGCTTTGTTTTATCCTCATTAATCCTAGCAAAATGAGTCAATACTTGAGATATATCAAGGTTGCTTGTGTTATGGATTGACCATACAATTTTGTCACCATCAATTTGTTCTTTTACATTAAAAATTGATGGCTTTGTATCTTTAAAATATAGGCTCCATAGAGCCAATGCTTGATTTCTTGGGCTATACCCAAACCCTCTGATAATCTCTCCTGCTTGGGTCTCTGAGGATAATGTTATATCCTCATGTCTCTTGATCTTATTAATAATAAAATATGAATATAAATTCCACCCAAGAACAAGTAGCATATTTCTAGCTCTGACAAGTTGTCTAGCTTGCTCTGGGGTGATTCTTTCAGTCTCAAGGTCATATTCCCTTAGTGTTTGTATTGCTTCATCAGGCACTTGACCCTCTTTAGTGATATGAACACTTGATGCAACCTATTGTTGCTTATGCCATATTAAGGAGCTCTTGAATTCATCTAACTAAATAAAATTGTCATCCTTCAAGAATGCATCTTGTTCTATCATTCTTTCATCTTGGCACAAGGCCAAGGGAAAGTCAACATCTTCTATCTCAATTTTTTCTTTTCTTTTCCCCTCTCTTATCTTCTTCCTCAATTGGTGGTCATGAATAATTTTTCTAGTGAAGAGGGCCCCTACTTTGTCCCTTCTCCTTTCTATGGTCCTTATTTGGGAAGACTCTCTAGTTAACAATCTCTCCTTTGCAGGAGGCTCACTTGTATATTGAGAACTATGTAGTTCTATCAAGTCAACAATATTCTCACCAGCTTGATGTTTTTCAGTCATTATCTACTCTAGAAGAGGGATTTTGTGCACTGAGTAGCCACCATCATTTTCTTCATCATATTCAAACTCTGAGTCGACATCCTTCTTTCCTTTTATCTCATCAATTTGATCCTCAAAAGTCCTCATTAGGGTATTGAATTGGGCCATCATTTGTTCCAACCTTTGAAGATAAGGCAAATAGGGGAAGAAGCCACTGAATACCAATCCCTTTCTCTTCAATTGTTTTTTCGTAGCATATAACTCATGTATCTAGTCAAATCTTCTTACTATTTCTTCTTCTTCTATTATATTTCGTAATACATCCTCCTCAAAATACTCCTCATGCCTCTTGTTGAAAGGGATGCTAGGGATATAATACTTTCTGGCAACAACCATAAATCCCTTTGTATCAACATATATGTAGGAAGCAACATGCATTCTGAATTGTCCTAACCAATCATCCACCTTACTAAAAGCATTCTTGCCTATTGTGAGACTATGCACTCTAAAGTTCCTTGGAGTAAAAGTTCATTTGTTGTGAGAAGCCAGGTGTTCCTTATCAGTCAACATAGGCTACCAGATGAAATCTAAAAATGCCACCCTAGGTGGAACAAAGAATGGTAATATGTGGGGTGGTTGAGGGCACCCATAAACCCTGATCTTTGTGTAGCCTTTTTCATAGTAAAAATCCCCCCAATTGTGACTCTTGGTCCACTTATCAACAAATTGTTGGGGCCTTATTGTTAGAAGTATTAAGAGAATGAAAACAAGATCATGAAATAATTCAAGAAAGTGAAGTACAAGAAGGAGATTACCATAAACCAAATGAGAGAGATGCTAGATCAAACACCAAAACTAAGATAATACTTCAAGAATCCAACAAGAGCCAAGAGATTTTTGTAAGGGGAAAAGCAAAGAAAAACCCCTTTGTGTATTATGAATGAGGTATGAAAATCCTAAAGAGAGAGAAATAATATGAGCAAGAAGCTCAATACAATATGATAGAATTACTATGCAAGATGAGAGAAATTGTGTGGAAGAATTGTGAGAAATTAGTGTAAAGTGTGTGGAGGAATATCTCTTTAAGTAGAGATGAGTGAAGGAGTTTGCATATAACTCCCTATGTGTATGTGTGCCACATTCCTACTATGTGTGTGCCAAGTGTGAGCATCCTTATAAGGAGGAATAACCTATTTTCCTTATTAAAGGAATTATAAAATATGAGTTGTCCTCCCACTTGGACTAGAGGACAAAATTACATGTAGAGATTCCTTTAGGAATATCCTAAAATAAATAAAAGGAGGATACCTTGGTTTATCCTCAAATTAAATAAAACAACCAAGGAAAGATTACTAATTCTAACACCCCCCTTTAATTTTTACTTGGGGTAATTAGAGCAATAGGTATCAAACCCAAATGTTTACAATGATTTTGAGATTTCTCTTGAGAAAGAGTCTTTAAGATAGCGATAGTTGGATAATTTCCCTTGTAATGGATGAGGGCTTCATGTGTATCTTCAACTTGATCTTTCATGAAGTGATGTTGGAGTGATATGTTCTTGGAGCTTGAATGGTATATAGGACTCTTTGAAATAGCACTTTGATTATTATAATACAAAGGTGTAGGAGCTTGTAGAGTAGGACCCAAATCTTCAAGTAATCTTTGATTCCATAGAATTGCTTTAGATGCATGTGTACATTTTGAATATTCATTTCCAATAGAAAATAGAGATGGGGATGGATCAACACTTGAGCTTGCAATAAGGCAAAAATCACTAGTAGATCTCCCATCATTGGGATCTCCTAGTGTTGAATCAGTAACACTTTGGAAAGAAAAACCATATTGCAAATCATGAGGTAAATAATCAAAAATGCAATCTTCAGTTGCATCAAATAAATTTGTAACGTATTCATCATAATATGAATCATGAGTCATATAATCGAAAATGCAATCTTCAATTGCATAAAACAAATCTGTAACATATTTATCATAATATGAAATATCAAGAGGATGAGTGCTAGTATAAGCATCATCATCATTATCATTAACCTCCATAACAATCATAGGATTAGTACATTTATCATGAATTTCATCTTGAGTAATAAACATATCTTTGATAGCATAATCAAAGGAAGGTAAAGTAACATTAAGAAAGTTAGAGATCATTTCCTCTTCTTCTTCAAAAATATCATCAAAATGAGAGCAAGAATCATCAAATTGGAATGCATCATAAGGAGAGTGCATAGTATCACTTTGAATTAAATTTGTTTGAGTAGGAAGATAGTAATCTAGAGGGTTATTCCAAGAATAGTCATCATCATAAGGTTCATCCCAAATAATAGTATCATCATAGTGAGGATTAAAAATCCCATAATGAGAAACAAAAGCTTGATGAGAGTTATTATTATAAGACGTTTGATTATTAGGAGTAGATGATCTCTCATGTTTGAGTTTCTTAAAACATTTATTGATCACATGACCATCTTTCCCATAATAATCACAATGGGGTTGATTATTATGATAACCATTATTATGACTATTGTTATGCCGATAATTATTATTATAATGTTGAGAAATAGAATGACCATTATAAGTTGATCTATAATTATTATGATGATTATAATTTTTATTATGATTATTGTTAGAAGTATTATGATTAAAAGATCTATTATTTTGATTTTGATGCTTAGATACAAAAGCATGTTCAGAAGATCTAAGAGTACCAAATTGCAATAACTTTGCTTCCTCTTGATGTAAAAGATTTTGAAATATACCATAAGTTAATTGA
This sequence comes from Chamaecyparis obtusa, assembly GCA_027943335.1. Lineage (NCBI taxonomy): Eukaryota > Viridiplantae > Streptophyta > Pinopsida > Cupressales > Cupressaceae > Chamaecyparis > Chamaecyparis obtusa. The sequence goes on from BSBK01000411.1 coordinate 588,862, forward strand.
GGAGCTAAACTAGGAATAGCAAGCTGAGAATGTATGTTAGTAATAAACTGTTGAAATTCTTTAGGAAGACATTTCTTTAGAATGATAGTAATTAATCTAATATTAATTAAAATAACATTTATACCATTTTATTGAGTTTTAATAGCATCAAATTTAAGTAAGAATTCATCCATGGATTTAAAATCAATATACCTGAGGTCTTCCAAGTTGTCTTGGAGTTGAATCTTACGTGATTCGGTGGAGCTATCGTAAGTTTGTTGCAAAATGGTCCATGTTTGATGGGCTTTGGTGCAATGTCCAATCAAAACATATAATTCAGGGATAACCGAAAGACCAATTAGTCCAAGGGCTTCTTCATTTTTAACTTGCCATGCATTTTTGTCAATTTGAGAAGCACTAGCAGTCAGTTCAAGAGAGGCATCTGTAGCCACTTGTAGCAAATGTTTAAAACAAAATATAAAGGAAACATGTTTCTTCCATACATGATAATTAGAGTTATTTAACTTTATTTCAGGCATTAAAGTAGACATAGTGAAATAAACACTAATCGTATTAAATTTATGAGAACATGAAGTAGGCTAAAGGAGGTCAGAACAGTAACAAATAGAGCCTAATGAATGCAAAAACATAATTTAACTTAATGTTAATGAATATTTGAGTAGTGTAAATTTAAAATAAATTTTTTGTTAATTTTTTTTTAAAAAAATTTGATAAACTCTTTAAAAAATTAATAAATGAAATAAGGAGATTAAAAAAAAAGATTACGAATTAAATATAATGATAAATAATAAGATTTAAATATTTGAAATTTTAATATTAATCTAAACTTAAATAAAATTTAAATGATCATAATTTGAAACTTAGCTTTAAAAGTTATTACAACGTTAAAGATTAATTAATTAAAAAATAAAGGAAATTGATAAAAGTTAAGAGAGGATTAGTGAATAAAAATATTTAAGTATTTTGCATGGAAATTAATAATAACCAGCAATAATATAAAACATGGATTGGAATATAATGAACAATGTTATTAAACAAATATAATGGAAATGAGTCAAACTATCTAAAATGAATTCAAATTGGAATACAAAGACAACTAAACTTAGCTAAACAATCATTCAAATTCAAGCTTATCTCTAAATTTAGCTAAGGAATCATTAACAAATTTATAAATAGTCAAACTAAACTTAGAATAGCTAAAAATGGCAGAGAAAGACAGAGAATAAAATAGACTTGAGGAAAGAAAATGATGGCAACCAAGTAGTGGTTGGCTCAAACCCGTAAATGGAAGAAGCAATAGAAAGAGTGACAAAGATTGGTCACAGATCCTAAAGAACAATGAATTTTTAGAAACTTCCTATGCAAGAACTAAATGGGCTCATTCTACACAAAACCCATATCTCAAATTTTTGAGATTCAATTTCATTTTCTCGTAGCATCCAACACAAAATAGGATGTACTTCAATAAAAAAATCTGAACAAAAAGATGAGGAAGGAACAGTCCACCAAGGATAAAGGAGATAGCAATAATACTGAATGTGAATAAATAAACTACATCACACATCCAACCAGCAAAAAAAAGAGACAAAAAGAAGCACAGACAAAGGTATATCAAAAATTGTTAGAAAAACCAAAGATTTATGAAAGTACTATTATAAAACTTGCATGCACAATATTATAAAACCAGAGATATATGAAAGAATAAAAGAGGGGTATATTAAAATAGAGATATGCCTGCAAAATAAATAAAATAAACCTGCATGCACAAAGATATTGTAAAAAAAATCTGAGATTAAAATAACACAATAAGAGATTAGAGATACACCTTCCAAAAAAAATGAAATAGCCTGCATGCAAAGACATCATAAAATGTTGAGATTATTATTATTTGAATCCTGCAAGAATCAAACCAGTAGAGGGTATGATCAAAAGAACCATTAGAAGACCAAATATGAAGATAGATGAATCCTGCAAGAAATATTAGATTAGTGCTTTAAAAAACTACATGAAATGAAGAAAGATTAGCTGGGTTTGGCGATGAACCGACCAAACCCAAAAAAAATAAAAGCTACTCTTTGGTGGCAAGCCTTCCAAAGAGAGTTAGAGAGAAAAAAAATAAAAATATATGAAAGAAACAAGTTAGAGCTGCAAAAAATGTTAGATCTTTAAAAGAACTTAAAAAAAATATGCTTCTTTGAATGTCACCTTCCTACAAAACACTTAAACAAGGATTAGTAGCTCTGATATCATGTTAGAAGTATTAAAAGAATGAAAACAAGATCATGAAATAATCCAAGAAAGTGAAGTGCAAGAAGGAGATTACCATAAACCAAATGAGAGAGATGGTAGATCAAACACCAAAACCAAGATAATACTCCAAGAATCCAACAAGAGCCAAGAGATTTTTGTAAGGAGAAAAGCAAAGAAAAACCCTTTTGTGTATTATGAATGAGGCACGAAAAGCCTAAAGAGAGAGAAATAATATGAGCAATAAGCTCAATACAATATGATAGAATTACTATGCAAGATGAGAGAAATTGTGTGGAAGAATTGTGAGAAATTAGTGTAAAGTGTGTGGAGAAATATCTCTTTAAGTAGAGATGAGTGAAGGAGTTTTCATATAACTCCCTATGTGTATGAGTGCCACATTCATACTATGTGTGTGCCAAGTGTGAGCATCCTTATAAGGAGGAATAACTTATTTTACTTATTAAAGGAATTATAAAATATGAGTTGTCCTCCCACTTGGACTAGAGGACAAAATTACATGTAGAGATTCCTTTAGGAATATCCTAAAATAAATAAAATGAGGATACCTTGGTTTATCCTCAAATTAAATAAAACAACCAAGGAAAGATTACTAATTCTAACACTTATCAACTGCAAAACCTTGGTTGACAACCTTGAAAGATTAAGTCCCAAACTGAGAAGGATAGGCTGAACTATCTAATTTTCAAATATACAAAAATCACTTCTTGAGGAAGAAGGACTCCAAGCCCTTATCCAAAACTATACTGGATTTGGCTGCCCCTTATACATCATTTGTGGCTCGAGGCCCTCCATGTTCATGATATCATAATTGAAATATAAAATTAGATGCATTAAAAAAGAATAGTGCATAAACCTAGGTGTAGAACTAGATGTGTGGTTCTTCAACGCCTGTGAACCCTCATGCATCTTTTCTATTACATATCCTATGTAATCATATCCTCTCATTACATGAAGACTTTGGGAGTCCAAAACCATCATCAGGAGATCCGAGGTGATCCTCTCCCCACCATCAACCCCTAGAACTTTGCATAATCCATATGCAATATACTTTATGTAAAAATGGAGATCCTTGTATGCATATGGGATTGTCCCAGCCATTGGTGCAATGTAATTCCTATTCTCCTGGGGGACATGGTTTTGAACTTATTTTTCCATCACTGAAGCCTCCCTAACATATCTATTAGCCAGGGCCTACAGATTAATCTATGTAGCCATTGGGACCTGGCTACCGAAAGCTCTCATGAATGAATTCTGATCAAGGGTGACCAGAGGAGAACCATCACCCTTCCGAATTATTCTAGATAGGGGATGATAGCTATGGGACAAAACAATTAAGATATCTACGTTTAAGAAAACCTCTAGAACTATTAACTTTTCTAACCCTGATGTCCAAGGGTTTGAGACAGGGATCGGACTTTCATAATTCTTGTAAAAATACTTAAATAAACACATACCAGTGACATTTGGTGTTCTAACATCTCTAAAATATGCAAGTTCATCAACAAAACACTCATCGCTAATCTTCTTGTTCTTGATGACCCTGGCAGTAAGACAAGGAATTCATCTAAATAGCTTTCCTTAACCTTCTCCTTAGCACCTTTTTTGGTACAGGCCCCACTGACTGATAATTGGCTCATTTTTTCTAAGAATTTGAACTCTCCTACAAATTCTAGATGTTCTGAACCTTGAAATTGCTCTGAAAATCTCAGGAAATTTTATCACTTTTGGCTCTTCTGAATGCTTGGTAATTTAAAATGAGTGATGAACAACTGTATTTATTTAGCAGAATTGAATGTAGCAATCCGTTAGAGATCGAAAAGCTGAAAACTATGTCAATTCTGCCATCACTTGGCACGCTCAAAACTCAATTCACTAGTCGTAAGTTGAGAAAATGACAAGTAATCAAAATTTAACTTCTAGCAACCTAGCGACTATAGCACATTCTTGTGATCTCTGAAAGATTTGGCACCTCTTTTACATTCTCAGAGATTTGGCGACTAAAGAAAACTTTAGTCATTTAATGACTTTATTTCTTCTGGAGACCTGGTGACTATAGTGAGGAATCACAGTCGCTGAATAGTTTGAACCTTGTTGAATTTATCCGGAGACTGGGTGACCTTATGTTTTCTTAATTTTCCATTCTGAGACTTGGTGACTATAGTCAATCTCTTAGTCGCCATAAAATTGTTTCCTTTTAATTTTATCTTGAGACCTGGCGTCAAAAGGCCATCAAGAGATCTAGCGACCATAATGAATCTCCCAGTCATTGAAGCATGTTGACTTTTCAAACTTCTTCTTGAGACCTCGCAACTCACCTATTCAAAGACTCATTGACTGAAGACAGGAAAAACTTTGATTTATTTTCTGTAGACCTAATGACTATAGTCAAGTCCGCTTACTTGTTTATATTCTTCTTATTTTGTCAACCAATCAAGAAGAGACACATCACAAAATCTGGCAAACAGATACTCATATTTTTTCAACTTTTTAACTTTGGTCAACAATTAACCTTGGATTATTTGGCGATTACCTGACCGAAGACAGTCTCCAATTCATTGAGCAACTTTCTTAACTTGAGTTTGACCCAAAGATTGGGTGACAAGGAAAATCTCAAGGTCGCTGGAATATTTTCTAACCTATGGTTCTATTCTAAGACTTCGCGACCACCACCCAATCAAAAATAAATCAACAGTTGACAATAACTGTCTAAAAACCTTTCTCTTAACTCACCCTCATTTGGTGACCATGCGACTAAAGATATCTCCCTGTCACTAGATACTTCCTTTAACTATGGTTAAGACTGGAGATTGTGCGGAAACCTTTATTCTCCAAGTCATGTGAAGATTTTCTTAACCTTGGTCAAGTAATGAGATTAAATATCAACCGTCGATCAAATATTCATCCAACAGTTTCTACTAAGTTGCCATACCTTTTAGAACTTAACCACTTCATTAGGAGACTTAGAGATAACCGTGTCACTAAATCGCTGACCGCTTAAGACATAACCACCAGAACCATGAGAACACACGACCATTGAAATCACCAGGTCACAAGATAAAAGAACTAACCATTGAATATCTTGGAGATCTGGCGACCCGCAAAATAGATCGCCACCTTGCATTTGGAGACTCGGCGACTAACTCTAAACCTCATAATCGCTGAATACTATATCAATTCTACATTTCTTTCAGAGATCACTTGACTGAAGGTATTTTGATCCAGAGATAAAGTGACCATATTTGTTTTGTAAAAAAAATTATCATATCAGTCGCCAGATCTCATAATGATCATCCAGAGATTCAGTGACTAAAGGAAACCGCTGAGTCGTTTGAAGACAAAGAATATTCTTCCAACCTAAGGAGACTATGTGATAAAGGGATTCAAGTTATCACTAATTAAAAAGGAATATGCTAAACTGATTAGGAGACTAAGTGACTAACCAGGAAATATAAAGTGCACATGCTCCAAAAAGGCCACTAAGTGATTTGAAAAAGTAACAGCCGAATAGACGTGGGTGAGCAAAAAAAATTTTTGGATTTTCAAAGATAATTAGACCTAACACCTAGGGTTTTTCAAATTATAAACAATTTTGGAACTCTGGGACTAGAAATGTTTAGAGATCAAATCATGAAACTTAGAGATATACTTCAAAAATCAAAATTTTGAAAAAAATCATCTAAAACCAGGAAACCAAGCAACAGTGGCTCTAACTAAGGATGTTTAAATGCGAGTTTAAACAAGAACCATAGATCTCTGGGAAAGTAGACCAAAATGGACTAACCTAAAGCAGGAAAGGAAACACATAACTAAGGGAAACAAACCTATATAGATTTTTACAAGAAATTTATATGTGCATAAGAACCAGGACTTTTAGTTGAAAAAAGGTTTCAAGAATTTCCCATGCACTGGCAACTCAAAAATTTCTCCATCCATATTTTTCAATAAGTAGGAAGCCTTTCCAAAACTTTCATGGATGATATAGGGACCAAGCCATAATGATTCAAACTTCTTATGCTTTCCTTTATCTTCTGCTCTAACATTCCATTAAAGCACTAGGTCATCTGATTGGAATTTTTTGGTAGTAGCTCTCTTATCAAATAAGTATTTCATTTTTTGTTGTAACTTGACATTTCTCTTTTGACTATCTCTTCTCATTTCATCCAATTCAGTGAATTGCATGATTTTGTCCTGCATTGGCTTTGAAATATCCAACTCCTCATCCTGGATGAATTTTTACACATGCATCAAGTTATTGATAGGCAACCTTGACTGTAATCCATACACAAGCTCAAATGGAGACTTCCCTATAGCCTTTTTTTACTGTAATCCTGTCTGCCCATAGAGCAAGCTTCAACTTTGAATGCCAAGCTCTTTTATTTTTCTCTAATGTTTTCTTCAGAATTTTTAAAATGCTTTTGTTACTGGATTCAGCTTGTCCATTTTCTTGGGTGTGATAGGGAGATGAGTAAGATGTTATAATTCCATTTTCTTTACAAAAATCCTTGAACTCATCTGATCTAAAGCACATTGCATTATCAGTAATTAACTTTATGGGGACGCCAAATCTGGTCAAAATATTGTCTAGCAAAAAATCAATCACTACTCTACTTGATGCCTTCTTGGTAGGGATAGCTTCTATCCATTTTATGAAGTAGTCGGTTGCAACAAGTATCCAACTGTTTCCACCACTAGATTTCTCAGCAAACTCTCCTATAAAGTACATCCCCAACATGGAAAATGGTGCTTCTACAACTATTGGATTTAACAACAAGGCTCCTAAATATTTTAACTTGGAAGCAAATTTCTGATAGGCCTCACATCTCTTAACAAATTTGAAAGAATCTTTGAATAATGTAGGCCAGAAATAGCTAGCTCTCAAAATCTTATGGGCAGTGGTCGTTACAAAATAATGCCCTCCACAAACACCAGCATGCATTTCATTCAAGACCTTCTCTGCTTGATATTTGTCAAGGCAAAACAACAAAACTCCATCTCTATTTTTCCAGTACAAATCCCCTTGTATTAATGTGTACTTCTGAGCTTGTAATCTTAAGGCTCTTTTTTTATTGTTAGTCATATGCTCTGGACATTTGGCATTTTTAATGTAATAAACAATATTAGCATAATATGGTTGCATTTCAATACTTGTTATTGTCAAGTCTGATATCCCTTCATTGTAATTTGGACTAAATCCATGTTTTCCTCAGTCATTAACTGTGTCAGACCTAGTCCTCTCACTAGCTTTGTAATATGAATTTCCAAATTGAATTCCTGGATCCTAGTAATCCACTTACATCTTTTACTAGTAACTTCTGATTGTGTGAGAACATCCTTTACCGCTGCATGTGGGACATATGCAATAACCTTAGCACACACCAAGTAGGGTCTAAAAGATTTTACAGCTTTTACTAGTGCATATGCCTACTTTTCCATCATCTCATAATTCAGCTCACAGCCTACAAGGACTTACTAAAGAATGCAATTGGATGTTCAAAATTTTATTCATCCTTTTGTAACAATACAGCAGCAATAGTGTGAAATGATGCAAAAGAGAATAATGAGAAAGGTTTTCTATAGTCAGGAGATTTCAATACAGGTGCCTCTTGAACAACCTCTTTAATTCTATCAAAATCATGATGAGCTTCAATAGTCTATTGGAACTTAACATCTTTCTTGAGTAGCTTGACTATTGGTTTGACAATTTCAGCAAAGTTGGCAATAAACCTTCTAACAAAATTAATTTTCCCCAAAAAAGATTGTACACCCTTGAGATTTTTTGGTGCAGTGACCCTTTGGATGGCCTCTATCCTTTCTAGATCAATTTGTATCCCTTCCTTTGATACAATGTGCCCTAACAATTTTCCTTCTTTGACTACAAAGTTACACTTTTTTGGGTTTAGGGACACGCGATACTCTAGAGCCTTGTTGAAAAAAAAATAAAGATGAGAACAATGATCTTCTACTTTCTTTGAATAGGCAGTCATGTCATCTTAGTAAAAAACCATAAACAAATTTATATACTCCTTGAAAGCAACATCCATGGCTCTTTGGAAAGTTTCTCCAGCATTTCTAAGACCAAATGGCATCCTAATATACACATAAGTTCCCCAAGGTGTTGTGAATGTAGTCTTAAATTGTTTAGATTCTTTCACCAACACTTGGTTGTATCCAAAGAAGCCATCCATCATAGATAATCATTCACATCCAGTAACCTTATGTAACATTGCTTCCATGTTAGGCAAAGAATAGTTGTCTTTTAGAGATGCAACATTTAGGTTTCTAAAATCCACACATAACCTAATATCACCATTTTTCTTTTTGACTGGGACTAGGTTAGATACCCAAGTTGAGTGCCTTATAGGCTGAATTATCCCTGCATCACTCAACTTGACCAGTTCCTGCTACATTTTGGGAGCCAATAATGGATTAATAGGTCTTTGTTTCTATCTAAATGGCTTAACATCTTGCTTCAATGGGATCTCATGTTGGAAAAGGTCCTCTCTATAAGCTTTTAGGTCATCATATAACCATGAAAATATGTGCTTGTATTTTCTTAATAACTTTATCAGATTGTATCTAATTTGAGGATCTAAGCCTCTTCCAATATAAATCATTTGAGGTGTGTTAGGTGATCCCAAATTTACTTCTTCTAGATCTTCTATCTTAGCATTACTAGTCTTTAACATGTGATCATCCTGGCTACCATACAATGCTTTTAGTTCAATTAAACCTTTAGGAATGTGATTTGTACTCAACTGGATTACCTCATTTCCCAAAACCATGTCTTTACCATCAATTTCCTCAACCAAAGTGTTACAGTCTATGAGTTGATCTTCATAAGTGTCAAGGCATTGAATAAACTTTAAAATGTCATGGTCATCTTCAAAGACCTGCCAGTTGTAAATTTTATCTGGAATAACTAGCCTACTTTTTATTTCCATTATTGATACTACAGATATAGTTACATCATCTCTCTTTAAATCAACATTAGCTAAAAAATCAGCCATAATGTTTTTAGACCTTTCCACCCAACAGATGTTGAAAGCATCAAATAATTCAATCTGATCCCAGATAGCATGTTTATACAATTTTAATCTATCATTTTTTATAGCATACTTGGATCTAACTTGTGCTACCACAAGCTTAGAGTCACCATAAACTTTTAAACATTTTATCCCATGTTTTATGGTAATATTCAATCCTAAAGACAGTGCTTCATATTTAGCAGTGTTGTTTGTACATTGAAAAGTCAATAGGAAAGAGTACTTGAAAGTGGTACCTGATGGAGATATTAATAGGACTCTGGCTCCTGAGCTTTCTTTTCAACAAGCTCCATCAAAATACATTTATCATAATCCATTTTGTTGTTCTTTCAATTCTTCAATCAGTGATTTTGCGTCTTCTTCTTGTGGAATGAGTTTTTCCACTCTAAAGTTTTCCATATCAACATCCACACAACAATTCAAATCATCAGCATTAGTTAATTCAATCATGTGTGGGGTCCTACTTTCTCTGATTACTTTGACATTATTTCCATCAATGTTGAAAGTTGAAAAAGATAAGTCACATTGGATACTACCTCCCATTGAGCCACTCCACTTTCTAGATAGTAGCATTCCATACTAAAGTGGGATGTCAACCACCAAGACACTCTAGTTAACAGCCTATTTGGGTAAGTTGCTAACCTGTAAGGTAATTATTTTATAGTACCAATAACTAGTACTTCTCTTGAGTCCATAGCCTGACATCTTCCATGAGGTGTATCCACTTTCAATCCCAGATACCTCATTACTTCTGCAGGCATAATAGTGTTAGAAGCTCCTGAATCAATCATGCAGTTCTTTAAAAGCTTCCCATTTACTACTAAAGACAAAAAGAAAGGATCAACTATTCCTGAAATAGTGCTAACAACATTTGTATCCAAATAAATTTGATGAATCTCATAAATAATTTCCCCATACTGGTTTTCACTTGAGTCATTTACAGAGGCAATCAACTTATCAACCTTAGTGGCACTTTGGGTATCAGTAGGAGTGACCCCATTTACCCGACTTAAGGCTTTCTCTTTGTGTTCCTCTATTCTCATCATTTCTAGCAAAGGAACTTTGACTATAATTTGTGATAACAACTTACTCATGTCAACCAGAATATATTTTGGGTCAACTATATCTTGTTTAATAACAGTGACCTCCTTGTTTTCTTCATGTTCAATAAGGCTAGGATGATCCTTGTTTTGGGTTTTAACATCCTTTTGGGAAGAAACAACAGTCTCCTCGAGGGGTTTAGCCTTCACTCTATAATTCATTTGGGGTAGCAAAAAAGAAATTCCTTTTGATCTTATTTTTGTTGAAAACTTCAGTAGCTTTATGTTTATCCTGAGATTGTTTCACATCCTTTTCTGATTTCTTGATGAATATACCAATTGGCTTATGATTTGGGTCACCCACCACTCTATTTCTTAAATTATAATTACTCTTGGCTTGGGTAACCATATCCACTATGACTTATGCAATTTCCTCATCAGAAGCCCTTCTTAACACAACTGATCCATCATCTCTCAAAGTATTACACTAGACTTTATCTAATTGACCATCTTCCTCATTAGAAAAAACTTGTTGATGGTAGACCTCATTCTTGACTTGGGAACTAGAAACATCTTGACCCTACTCCTCTTCAGTGGAGTCAATTTCATCATACATACATGAAGAACTCATGGTACATCCTTGATCATCATAAGATTCTTCATCATTACTTTCTTGTTCTCCATCTGCAGGGACACTCTTGTGTGTGTGAAAATTGTACCTAGCTATGGACACAACACTTCAGTAAAACATTAGAGGTTAGCAAAATTGAAATCTATAGATAAAT